>JAUCMT010000053.1:10782568-10796456 GCA_032357475.1 Enteromius thamalakanensis | reverse complement strand
CCTACTGAATTTCGACTGCTACGAATTCGGACATACTACTCGCCTCGCATGCTGTTTTTCGCCTACTATATAGTAGGTTAGTTGGCGATTTCGGACGCAGCATGAGACACAGGGAGCAGTTTAAGTATGGTAGACAATCAACGTAAATGAGCGTTACACACCTGAAAGCAATACGTAATTAACAAAACTAGGTCACAAGAGGAAAACACAGAGTACATGGGAAATTACAACAAAGAACATAGTGAACGTAACACAATTTAGAATAATTTTTTTCCTCAGTTGGTCAGAAAAAAATTGGCAGACTTGCTACCTTTAGATGACAATATCCGGTGAAAATTGGGTCATACATTATAAGATGTTGGCTAGAATTTGTGATTACTATGTACAGGATTCACTCCAGTGTGGTGAATGACAAAATGCAGCTTTAACTGCAATGACACTGTTAATGAACAATTCTTTTACTCTAATCAACATCAGCAAGCGATGTTTAATACAAGTGAATGTATACACGACAGTCCAAGTGTCTGAGGTCATTAAATCTGTAATGAGAATGACTGTCATTACATTTAACTGGACAATAAGTTCATAGCAGGTAGAACAATAGGCTGTTTGTTTACATCTAGAGATTTGCTCTGGGAAACCCCTGAAAGCCTCGAAACTTTCCAGCTGAATGTACACTCCTGAAATAGAAGAATGTCTCACATGCACATACATTTTAAGAGAAGTTATGAGAATTTGCTTCCATAAACAAAACAATACTCTGGAATGGCACTTTAGAGTGAGAAAGCACGACACAAAAAGCAATGAGGAACATTTCTAACCACTTATTTTAAAAACTCGTAATGTTTTTTGGCAATGAATATAACAGTATAATTTTCTTTAACTTAGTGGCAGTTATTCAAAGTCAACAGATCTGTGCTCCACACAGTGGAGGTTGGTGTTAGCATGTTGCTAGCCAAACAATGCAGCCAGGTTGTTAAAAAGTTAATAAAAAAAACTGTCTTTAATTTTTTATTCTTGTGTTGTTCCAAACTAGTAATACTGTACTTCAATACAAGTTAAAATATTTTTGGCGAAATACGAGAGCTTTCTGACACAGACAGTAACGCAACTGATACATTCAAGGCCAATAAGAGAAGTAAGGACATCATTAAACTAGTCTATGTGAAATTAGTGGTTTAACGCTTAAATGCAAGACTGCCAGTCATTACTACATCTTTAGGTCTTTAGCGTCAAACTTCTAACTGCTTCAATAGTAATAATAACGCTCTTGATATTTTAAAAGAAATTATAGAAGATTAATATAAAGCATATTTCATTACCTTTTGAAACTTAAAAGTGTTTAATGTTATATATTATTCAAACACAGATAATTTGTTTATAAAACCTCCTTAACTTTAGCATTTAATTGATTTTTTACTTTGAAATTGTCCTAAATGACAAGTTAGTGACTAAATGATGACATAATTTTAATTTCAAGTTACATTTAGGTGATCTTGCCCGTTACAAAACATTTACTGTAGACACCCATTGTCTAGTACACTCATAACAATCTGATTACTTGTAATTTTCTTGGCATTAAGCTCTGCTGACTGACTCATGTTTCATTCTCAAATCATTTGATTATCTGCTTGTGCATGTAAAAATAAACAACTGGAGCTGTGTTCAGCCTTATTTGATCCAGCTCTAGAAATTTTTACAAAACATTATGTGAAGAGGCCTGCATCTTCTTAACTTGACTTTGTGCCACTTACTCATCTCGCTGTTAATGATTCATGATGATGATGTTAATGATCATCAGTCAGTTGCTTTCCACCTCGCTCACTCAGACACCGAAAGAGACAATAATGCTGTTGCCAGGTTTTTGCAAAATCCCTGCGTCAGAATGTTACCTTAAAAATGCTGTCTAGGTAGGTTTTTAAACAGAGCAACTGTCCACCCGAATCTAAGGGAGAAGTCACAGCTTTCAAAATCTGGGTGTAAACTGAATATTTTCCACAATGTGGTTTCTCGTTCAATCAGACAGCGTCTGCGAGCACCTGGAGTCTGTGCTATTTTTACTGCTCCTGACTAGAGTTGCTTTGTTCTTCTGAATAGAGAAGGCGAGGTACATTTATATCTCTCTCTTTCTGTGCCCTGTAGCACTGTGACATTAGAATGATCCGTAATACAGTAGTGTGACTCAGGCCTGTGTGTGTGTGTGTGCATTTAGGAATGAACTAGCTATACTTCAGAAAAAAAAGCAAACATGATAAGCTGTGTTTCCATACAAAGATTCGAATTAAACTTGTATGCAAAAATATAATATCGCATAAAACATATGCAAATAAAGTACCGTTTTTATCCAATGAGTCAAAGAGAACAAAAACAGCACTTCCTGGTAAACCGTGGTGCTAAATATCAATAAGATTATAGGAGAAGGCGCTAAGAATATTTTTCATATTTTCTTTTCTCATTCATTTCAAAGAAATTTATTTAGTAAGTGTGTTTCTGCGTCATTTATGCAGTTTTTTTTCAATCTGATAAAAAATTAATCCTAATCAAATGTGCGCATACGTTTTTGATGCTCATTTTTAGAATTTTTGCACATCTTGGCGTTTCTATTCAGCAATTTGTTTATACAATATTCCAAAATGCTCATAAAAATAGGTGGATGGAAACGTAGCTATTGTTGGCAATGAATACTGTCCTTTAAATTTAAAGGAATAGTTTACACCAAAATGACAATTTGAAAAATTTACTCATCCTCAGGCCATCCAAGATGTAGATGAGTTTTACATTTGGAGAAATGTAGCATTAAAAAGTCCAAATAGCTGCTAAAAACATCACAATAATCCACAAGTATCCCACAACACTCCAATGCATCAATTAATGTCTTTTTAAGTGAAAAGGTTTGTAACAAACAAATCCACTATTTCTATACATTTTTAACTTCAAACCGTTGCTTCTGGGCAAGTCTGTTATACATTATATTAATTTGTCACATCAAAAAAGTTTTATTGTCTGACTCAGGAGTTAAATATGCAGAGATCAAGCATCATTTACAAGCTGCAACACTTTCGTTGGATTTCAATGTGAAAGGAAAACAAGGGTGCATTATAGTTGAATATTTTGATCCTAAACAGTGGTTAAATAAAGTTAAACTGCCTGAATGATGGATTTGTTTCTCGCAAATATGCAACTTTTCACATTACAAGGTGCTATTTGATGGACTGGACTGTGTGGATTATTGTGATGTTTTTATTAGCTGTTTGGACTCTCATTCTGATGGCACCCATTCACTTCAGAGGATCTCTGGTGAGCAAGTGATGTAATGCTAAATTTCTCCAAATCTGTTTAGATGTCGAAACAAACTCATCAGCTTGTTGAACAAGCTTAGAGTGAATACATTTTCAGTAAATTAAAATTTTGGGGTTCTCCTTGCCATTAAAAGCTTTGTTTTGATGTGACGCAGTGAGCGGGATTTCAAACACATGAGGCATTAAAGCAAACAGACGTCTTATTCGAAGTGCATTACGTTCTGTTCCTGGAACACTTGTTCACTCCTGGAACACTTCCATGTTCTGAAAGTATTTTAAAGCCTCCACTTTTTCCTCTCCTACTATTCTTGAGTCTGTTATTGATCAGCTGAGATGTTTTACTGCGTGTGTCATAACGTGACCCACTATATTACCGGCACACAGCTGTGAGTCTAGGAATCCTAAAAGTTTCCACTGTCATCATCATCATCATTGCCATCATCATCAGGGAGGGGGTGGGGCTTACCAGGTGCCCACAGTGCACATATTTTAGATTAGTGTCAATGCTCTTTATGTGAAAGAGCCTGTGTTGTCAGAATGTGTGTGTTTGCTGGTGTTTGTGTGCGTGTTTATGTGGTTTATGAGGACAAAAATTTGTATAATGACATGGGTATGATAAAAGTATTACAATGTGAAGGTGATTTATGAGGACATTTTCAGTGTCCCCATAATTCAAAAGCCTTAAGAAACATTAAATTGTATTTTTTTGAAAATCTAAAAATGCACACAGTTTCCTATAAGGGGTTGGTTCAGGTGTAGGGTCAGTGTAGGGTAATACCACATACAGTCTGTATTGAATAAAAACCATTACGCCCATGGAGAGTCCCCATAAATCCCAAAAACCAACATGTGTGTGTGCGCGCGCTGGTGTTTGTGGTATATATTAAGAAATGTGTTGATCAGCAAGTAATTTTTGTCAAGAATCCAGGAAGCACCTGCATCTGTGACTAGAGCAAAAAACTCATGTGGGTTCCATTGTGATGCTTTTTTTTATCCTATAACACACATACATCAGGAAGGTATTTTATACACACACACACACACACAGGCGGTGGATAGAATAGAGAAGAAAGGGTATGACTCACGCAGAGAGAAGCAAATCAGGGGTTTCTAAAATGAGACAAACCCCTTACATGGTACAATACCGTACAATGGTATTTTAAAATATATGATATTTAGATCATTATTAAACGTGATCCTGAACCACAAAACCAGTCATATAGGTCAATTATATCAATGAGATTTATACATCAGCCTTTATACAATAAATAGGCTTTCCATTAATGTATGGTTTATTAGGATAGGAGAATATTTAGTTGAGATACAACTATTTAAAAATCTGGAATATGAGGTGGCTAATTTGTACAAATTCATACAACCTCACTCATATAATTTCATATGATTTTTGCTATATCACATGTATTTTACAGGTTGCCAATTCGTATGAATTTGTATGAATGACCTATTCTCGTTTCTCGTTAAATATGTACATGTTGGTCGTGAGACTGTATTGGAAAATTGCCTTTGAAGTCCAAATGAATTTCTAAGCAATGCATATTACTGATTAAAAATTATGTTTTGGCATATTCACTGTAGGAAATTTAAACATGATCTTTACCGAATATCCTAATGATTTTTTTGACCCATACAATGTTTTGTTAACTATTGCTACAAATATACCTACCTACTACATATACCTCCACTTATGACTGCTTTTGTGCCCCAGGGGTGAAGTATTAAAATACTAATTGCTCCAAGGGATGAAAAAAAATAAACAGTACCATTTGTTGTATTGTTTAATCAATCAATCAATCAGTCACTTTTATGATTTATGAGTGATGGTATGTATAACGAGATAAACTATTTATTTATCAAATGCAGAAACATCTCGGATATCTATTTGATATTCTAGGCATTATCAAATGGCCAGAGTTTTGAGAAAACAGCAGCGGACATGAAGGCCTATAATGTAATAAGAGCTTGCTCAAGTACTGAGGAGCTAAGGCATTCAGGGCATTACGAGTAATTAACAAGATTTTAAAATCTATACCATGTTTGATAGGGAGCCAGTGCAGTGTTGACCAGGCTAATATGCTCATACTTCCTAGTTCTAGTAAGGACCCTAGCTGCTGCATTTTGAACCAGCTGTAGTCTATTTATCAAGCGTGCAAAACAACCACCAAATAAAGCATTACAATAGTCTGTAACTTCGAGGTCATAAACGCATGAATTAACATTTCTGAATTTGAGGCTGAGAGCACTGGTCTCAATTTAGATATGTTCTTGAGATGGAAAAACACAATTTTACAGATGCTAGAAACATGGCTTTCAAATGAAAGAGTGCTCTCAAATTGCACACCTAGGTTCCTAACTGATGAAGAAGAATTGACAGAGCAGCCATCAAGTGTTAGACAGTGTTCTAGATTATTACGTGTGGGGTTTTTAGGTCCGATAATTAACACCTTTGTTTTTTCAGAATTTAACAGTAAGAAGTTTTTTTTAACTTCTTTTTTTTTTTTATATCAGCTATGCATTCCGTTAGTTTCTCAATTTGGTGTGTTTCACCTGGCTGAGAAGAAATATAGAAATGAGTATCATCAGCATAACAGTAAACACCAGCTAACACCATGTCTTCTAAAAATATCTCCCTGTAACATGTAAAGTGTAAAAAGTAACGGCCCTAGTACTGAGCCTTGAGGTATACATAGTGCACTTGTGATTGATATGATATGTTTTCATTCACTGCTACAAACTGATAGCGTTCAGATAAATATGATTTGAACCATGCAAAGGCATACTAATACATACTGCAGATCCCTTCACGTACTGGTTGACCTCTCGACTCATGTTGGACCACCAAAAGCGTTGATTTGCGAGCTGCAGGGTGACCGGCTCCCGGGGAGGTATGAATTGAATCCAATACTTAAAAGTCGCAGGGTACTGGGCACATAAGTCTTGTTATTGGGGCATTCAGGAGGGGGTGGTTCCTGAATTGTGGCCTGTCGAATTTGATCATCGAGATCCTAGGTAATGGGGGCCATGAACAAGGTGGACGGTAATATGCGTTCTGGTTTCTCAGACATTGGGTTAGGATCGTGTAGTCTGGACAATGCATCGACCTTAGCATTCTTCTCACCTGGATGGTAAGTAACTTTAAAATTGAATCTAAGTCCTTAAGTCGTTTGACTTCTCGTAAGTATAGAAGGTTCTTATGGTCAGTGATTACCGTAATAACGTGTCTTGCCCCTTGGGAAATTTTGCATTAGGCAGTAATTCAATGGAACAATCCCAATGACGGTGAGTTGGTAATTGTTTCTGAACACGTCTAGTCTTGGTACTCACATGGAATTTCCGGGGTGGTAGGGACATCCGGACACTCAATGGACTTAGAGCAACACTTTAATTCAGGTACCTGGATTTCCTTGCAGGGGATAAGACAATTCAACAGACACAAATCAATCCATTTGAGAATTTCACCTGTGCTCCAATTCATTAAGGGACTATGCAGACAGACAGACAGGGTCAACCCGATAGCAAATCTGTGGCATTGCGGAGTACCAGGAACTATAGTTTCCTGGTGCAGGCATCCTATTTGTAGAGTCACTGGTGTGGTACATTGATTGACCAGCTTTTCATCAAGCAAAGTCCTCTGGATGGTGGTGGATCAGTAAGGAGTGGAGTTTACTTGACAGGTGATATTGAGATTCTCTAGACATTTGGAGGAAATAAAATTGCCAGCTGCTCCTGAATTAACCAGGGCCATGACGTTATATTCTTGATCATTTCACCACAATTTGACTGATATCAATGGCACTTTATGAACAATGGGTTTAAGAAAATCCACACTCACCGTTTTTCATACTGGTCGTATAGGGCGGTTTCGTTGAAGAGGATTAGTATCACCACAGTAAAAGCAACACCTTTCTTCTCTCCGTCTGCGTCTTTTCGTAGCCGTTAGATGATAAGACTCTGTTTGCATGGGCTCATACTCCATTCCACGAGCATCACTTGGTTTAAAAGTTACAGTGGGTGAATTAGTAGTGAGATTTTTGGAAACTTTTGGAAAAAGGAGGCTTCCAAGTTGGTAGTGTCATCAAAAATGGCCATTTGGACACGGATATCGGGTCTTAATCCACGTCAAAAAACTGGCAGTAATGCCGGGTCATTCCAGCCGCTGGTGGCCGCCAAGGTGCGGAATTTGAGAATATACTCGTTAATGGTGAGTTTTCCCTTGTTTTAATTGATGGAGATTTTCCTGGGATGATACTGGGGATGGATCGTGACCGAAAACCTCTTGGAAGTGTCGTCGAAAGTTGACATAAGAGGACAAATGTGTACTTTCACCTGCCCATAAAGCCTCTGCCCACTGTAAAGCTCATCCAGTAAGTAGTGTCATTATAAAAGCGATTTTACTCCACTCTGTAGGAAAGTGATGAGGCTGTATTTTGAAGTGTAAATCACACTGCATGAGAAAACCTTTGCAGGAAATGGACTCACCGGAGTACTGGGGTGGACGATTCATGGTACTAGGAACTGGTGTTGACAACTGTAGTCCCTGGCATGTAGAACAGTTTCCAACTCACTCCTTTCAACATTGTCGTTCTCTTCCATACTGAGCGTGAAGATAGGTGGAGCTTATGTTGAATGGCTGAGATTCTGTAATGCTCAGTATAAAGGAAACGGAGAACGAAGATAAACAAATAGATTTATTTAAAGGCAGGAAAAGTTCATTGGATCAGTAGTTCGTTCTTGACTGGGCAGCATGGTGAGTGAAGAGATATCATGCAGTCAATGAGGTGAGTTGTAAGCGAACTCCTGATAGAAGTTTTCCTTCTTTGAAGTGTGTTGTTAACTCCGTGATGTTAATTCTGTTTTTTTCTACAGGTGCTGATGGAGTAGAGCTCAGCGTAGATGTGCGCCCCGTAGTCTGGGGAAACAGGTAAGTGACACCGGTGAGTTAAAACAGGTAAGTGCATGGGTTTTCTCACGTGAAGATACGAGGCAGTGCTGGTTGAGTGAACGTGGAGCTCCAGGGTGAGACGTGACCTGGTGATTGGAACTCCAAACTCCGTTAAGCGATTATCCTTGTAGAGACAGCGAGCAATGAGAAGATCTCCAAACACACAGGCAGGTGAGTCAACAAACTTGAATTCAACAAAGAGCAGTAACAAAGTCCAGAGTTTACATGGCAGGTAGGCATAAGGTAAGTATAAAGATGTTACCTCCATCTCAGCCAAATAGTGGATGGAGTTGAGGCTTTTAAGCAGTGCCTCTGATTAGATTCAGGTGTCTAGTAATTAAAACTCTGGTGCCTTGTGGTGTGACAGCTACGAGAATAAGAATGTTTAGACCATATTATTAATACTCTATTTCACAAATATATTTTAGACATACTTCTATAAATGTTCTTATTTCTAGCCTAATAGACTGGTTACTCTAAATGCTTATTCTTATGGGTATGGCCTTATTTTAGATTTTAGTTTTATTTTCCCAAAACTACGCATTAATATTTTTTTTTTCCAAAAAATGCAAACATGCATATTCATCCTGGTCACATATTATTGTACCACAGTTTCTTCTGTATACAAAAACAATTATATGTTGGTCAATAGTATGTTATAAGTAGTTGAAATAAACACAAATATCATGTCCAAACATCTCAGCGTCCCCCAAATCACCTCATCATCCAGAGGGTTAATAGGTTGGTATATTAACATTATATCAATTAATTAAATTACAGTATTTAACTGTAAAACTGCAAACCCTAACTGTAAAACCTTTTGCAATATTTAATATTTTTGATGCATCCTTGTTACAGTTTGTGGTGTGAGGTGACTGTGTTTTTGTTTTGTTTGTTTTCTGCAGAAAAAAAAGTCTGTGATCCAGTTCATGTGGGAGAGACGTACAAGCAGAGAGAGAGAGCGCCAAAAAAGATGAATTAGACCCTGTGGCCGAGCATGAAAAGTGGATAAATGTCTGAAATAACACATTGAGAGAACCAATCATGGCTTTGGCAACCCGTCCATGAAAAGAACAACTCCATTTGAACTTCTCCTCCACATTTCCCCCGTCTTTTTATTTTTTTATCCCTTTCCCTCATCATGCTTTTGTTTTCCTTCTCACTCTCTCCCTCGGCCTCTTTAATAAATGATTGACCTGCGTTCGCCTCTACGTCTGCCTTTTAACCCGTCGTGAATAATGGCACATATTCTCAAAATGCCATCAAAATGCAATCTTCCCAGCCTCTTTAGCCTTGCTTTTAATGTAAACCTAAATCAATCTCAACGCGCAGATTACAAATGCATTGGTCAAATAAACTAAAAATACAATCAAATTGCTTCAATATGTATTTCATGATTCACTTTTTACGATTTGTTTATTTTTGTCATACCGGATACATTTTCTGTGTTTTCTCTATATGTGTGCACTTACATCCTATGTGCGAGTCAAAGTCTGTTTTCGTTATTTTTTTGTCCATCATCGAGGTGCTTTTAAGTCTTGGAGTCTGGCTATGTATGACATAATGCACAGGAGCTGTCTACTCCTTTTCCTGCAGGTAATGAACGAGCGTTAGCTTTTAACCAAGTTCTTACCCAGGCAGGAGTTAAACCAAACTAAACAACATCTATCAGGAGCAACGCTGGGCATCTCGCCATGCTAGATAAATGCAGTGAGAGACTGACAGCTGGAGAGCTAGTGAGGAAAAAGAGACTTAAGAGCGGATGAAAAGAGAGGAAGAGCTTTAAGCAAACCTTCATTTAGCAGTCAAAAAAGCTCTGCACGTTTACACTCAATCTGAATGCTCATTCACAAATTCGAAACTTGTGCTTCCTCTATGTTATCGTTTGATATAGTTCTCATTTAACATTTCTTAATGCATTCCACACATTCACGGCAGAAAAGTCAGGAGATTCTGTCCAGATTCTGTTTTTGACAGCTATTATAGAGAAAAACGTCTAGGTTACAAATGTAACCCACGTTCCGTGAAGGAGTGAACGGAGACGTTACATATGGGATCTTGCTTGAGAGACTTGGGATCGTCTTCGAAACTTGACCCAGGCTCGTGGCAGAAAGATGTAACTTCTCCGTTCCCTCCTTCAGGGAACATGGGTTACATTCGTAACCTAGACGTTACCCTTTCAGTCGAATCACTTTGACGTTACATATGGGGACACCCATGGAAGAGGCCACGACCCTGAGGCCGAATTAAGCGGAGACACTAGTGCAGACAGGCGGGCAAGCTTGTCAGCAGGAGAGTCTGCACGTAACCTTCCCGTTGGGATGCCAACTTCTATATTTAGATTTCATTAAAAAGTTGAAGCATGGGTTTGGGGGGCGGAGACATGAAAAAGGAATTCTTAACATGGATTTTGATAGGAATGCACTTTATCGATAAAATATGGATATAAGTGAAGGAAAACACAGCCTCTGGTGAAGGAAGTCCAGAGGAGCACAGTCGGGACTGACTACACTCTGAGTACGACTGCAGGGCAGGAGGAAGAGGTTCGCCTTGGCATCAGGAAACCTTTTGAGAGGCACAGAAGCAAGCCAACACCAGCTGGTCTTCCCGCTACCTACTTGTCTGATTTAAGACACAGGAAGACACAAAGGTGTTTGTTGTCGCCTAGCCAGCAGCTCTACAGATATCTGCTAATGAGGCACCGTACACCAACGCAGAGGTGGAGGCAACACTCCTTGTGGAGTGGGATCTCCGACTTAGGAGGTACAGCTCTCCCTGGTATAAGTAAGACAGGAAGATGGCATCCACCACCCAATAGGCCAGCCTTTGTTTGGAGACAGCATTCCCTTTCTGCTGACCTCCAAAGCAGACAAAGAGCTGCTCGGAGCGTCTGAAGCTCCGGGTGCAGTCAATGTAGAAGCGCAATGTGCATACAGGACACAGCAATTGTAAGGCCGGGGCAGAGCTTGCAGGTTCACAACCTGGCTTCGAAAAGGTGTGGTAGGAACCTTGGGCACGTAGCCAGGCCGAGGTCTCAGTGTTATGTCAGAGTCAGCCGGGCCAAACTCTAGGCACTTTTCGTCTACAGAGAAAGCTTGAAGGTCCCCGACCCTTTTGATGGAGGCCAGAGCAATAATTATTATTAGATAATTGAAGAAAATATTTGTCTTGGGGTCAGAAGCCTTAAAGAGCATTGGCTGGATCTTCAAACAGAACAATGACCAAAAGGACCATCAAAATTAATAAAAATGGGCCACTGAGCACAAAACAAAGGTTCTGTCGTCACAGTTTCAGAGCTGTTAAACTGGCAAAAGAGGGTTTCAAAAAGTATTAAACAAAAGAGAAAGGCGTGCCATTAATGGTGGCCATTAATGGAACCTTTTACATGTGTAGTTTATGCTAGCAAATAGATTAAATATAGGTTAAGATTTCATTTTAATGTTTAAATTATCAGGCATATCTGTTATACACTACGTTCAAAATTATTATGCAAATTATATCTTTCTCAGATTTTTCTAATTAGTCAATGCATATGACAGTCTATGTGAGCATATAATTTTAAATACTCAAACTTTCTCTAGAACAGACGTAAAGTCTTGATTGCCGTAGCGTGTCATTTCTGAGCGTTATTTTCTGACTGATTCTCTGTGTTTATCTGGAATGTTATTTGATTCTGATTCTCGCCGCCTGACCTGTTAGTCTGCTTCCTGATTACGATTCAGGTCTCATCCCTAGTGTACCTGTTTGCCTACGATTTCGACCATTGCCTGTCTGACTTTGAGTGTAAATAAAAGCTGCTTTTTTTAAAATTAAATTAAATTTACTTCTATCTATCTCTCATGAGTCCCACCCCCCAAAAACAAACAAAAAAACTATATACTTATTCTGTACACTGTGAAATTAATTTCTTTCTTACATTGTCCTTACATCTACACTTTGTTGTTGTAACGATGAACTCAGGCAGAGAGAGAATCCATTTGCAAACACAAACTTTAATTCCAAAGGAAGCAAAGTACTTGAACAATCTAGAACACAGGAACCAGAAACATGCATGTACAACCTGCAAACACAAGAGAAAAGCACACCATTTGGCGGACCGATTATACTGGAGCACCAACTAGCGTTTCTAATGTTCTGAATGTACTTAAAAGTAGGGATGCACCGATCCGATCCAGCAGTAAATGCCATCAGGTGCTTGATTTCACATTGAGCCGTATATACTACACACAGCCATTGTTCACTGACGAGCTGCTCAAATCCACGCTGATAATGAACATGGTTCTGCGCAGCTCATCAGTGAACAACGGCTGTGTGTAGTAGGCTATATACGGCTCAATGTGAAATCACGCATGGCACAATATTGGTCTGTGGTTGAACAAAATTAAACAATATTTTGTTGCTTAAGGTTATGTATTCAGTCATTATTCAATGGTATACTAAAAATCCATATGAAAAAACTTACTTCTCATTGTTCTCAGGTCAAATATTTATATGGGATTAAATGCGATTAATTTCGATTAATTAATTACAAATCCTCTAAATAATTAGATTAATTTTTTTAATCGAGTCCCAGCCCTAATTGTAATTGATGCTTTGAACTGATGTTCATGATTTCTATTAAACAATTAAAATCAGGCTTTGTTTTTAATTTTAACTGTAAAATGCTGAAACACATTTAATTTCAGCACACTGTATGCCAGAGACAGATGTTTAGTGTAATTCTGTGAAATAATGTATTGTGTTGTATTATTCAGCCAATTATCATGTTTCTCTTTCTTAGAATATTATAAGCATCCAGTGCTCTTCAGTCTTGGTTTGTTATCAGTGTTTTTCATCAGTAGTTAGTTACCCATGTCTCTCTTCTGTGCAGGTGCGAGACTTTGACGTTGTATTTTTCCCACTAATCACTCTTTTGACAGTTGGGTGACTTTGACAGTATTTTTTGTATACACTGTAAAAAAAAATTTTAATGTAATTTTAACTGTTAAATGCTGTCAAAATGCTACGGGAAAAAAACTGTTAATAGGTTAACAGTAAATTTCCTTACTATAGTTAAAAACTGTAAAACTATATTGCCAGAATTCCCTTTGTGACGCTCTACATTTGAAAATAATAATGTTTTTTAATAGTTTATCAGTTTACTTTACATTTGGGCTTTATGTTATATCTTCTGTTGTTTAATGAATGTTTATTGCATTATTTAAGTCGTGTGTTACCATGATGGTGTTTTGTGTTTGGATGAATTACTCTATGCACAGTAGCCCATCTATTTTTGCTTGTGGTGGAACTGCTTGTGATGAGCTTTAAGATTTCAAGCGGCATTCTTTCACCACCTTTATTATGGTGGTTGTAAGTGTGTTAAAAGAACAAAACAGATAAAATCCATGTAAGTGTGTGACAAGAAGTCTCTTTTTCTTCAGAACTGTTGAGAGCCAATGAGTTAGTATTGAAGTGAAGGCCTATGTTGTCAAAGCAAGAAATAGCCAATATCCAACAAAGCAAGAAAAAAAATCTAGCATAAAACAATCCATATTTAATGTTAAACAAAATAGCTTTGACATAAGAATGGAGGGCAATTTTCATGTTTGTTTATATATGTATATGTGTTTGTGTGTGTGTGTTCGTTTAC
>JAUCMT010000053.1:10753797-10773849 GCA_032357475.1 Enteromius thamalakanensis | reverse complement strand
ATTCTATATTTACTGAAATTCACAAGTCCACAAGTTCACAAGGCCAAAAGTGCCCGTAGTTGAAGAATCGCCCATATGTGTGTAGATAGATATATATACAGTGCCCTTCACTAATATTGGCAAATCTGAGTAAAGGTGACAGAAAATATATCTGCATTGTTTATCCTTTTGATATTACATTCAGAAAAACTATTGAAAATGGGGAGAAAAACTCATGATGTAATGATGTTTTTCTCCAATACGTGTTAGCCACAATTATTGGCACCCAATTATTGCTACATCCTTTCCCAAAATAACAGCTCTGAGTTTCTCCTGTAATGCCTAAAGAGTTTAGAGAACACCTGATAAGAGAAAAGGGACCACTCCTTCATGCAGAATCTCTCCAGATCCTTCAGAATACCAGCTCCATGATGGTGCTTCTCATCTTTAGCTCAGCTCAGTCTTTCTGCAGGGTGCAGATCAGAGGACTGGTACAGCCATGGCAAAAGGTTTGTTTTGTGCTCAGTGACATATTCTTCTTTATTTTGATGTTTGTGTTTGGATTATTGTCCCAGTGGAATATAAGATTTCTAACAGTCAGTCAGTTTTAGATTTGTTATCTGTTGGTATTTGATAGAATCCACGATGCCTAACGTGTCTAAACAAGATGTCTTCAGCAGAAATATAGGCCAACAACTTGAAAAACACAGCAGTATACTTCATTGTACACATGGAGTACTTTTTATCCCTGTGTTCACCATACCCATTTTGAGTGTTTGCTGCTTAAAAGCTCATTTTTTAGTTTAATCTGGTCATAGAAGCCAGTCCCATTTGTAGTTCCAGTCCTGTCTGACAACTGAACATGCTAGAGATTGTTTTTGGATGAGTGAGAAGAATTTTTCTTAAACCCTCCTAAACAACATGTGCTGATGTAGGGGCTTTTTTTTAAAAAGGTTTTCTGACCCTGAAACTCTACTCCTCACCATGTATTATAGATGATAGAGACACACATCCTCTTCCAGGCTGCTTCGTAACATTTTATGTTGATTGGAAATTCTTAATTATTTCTCTGATGGTGGAAATGGTCATTTGTGAAGCTCAATTATCTTTTGCTGCGCAACATAAATATAATATTAGTTTTTTCTCTTTGTGTTGATGATTAAACAAGAGACCACGGCTGGATATTTTCATGTTCATAATCACACTGGAGTGCTCAAAATTGTGAATATTAATGAGAATATACTTCAGAGATATTTTACTTGTAAAAGATTCTAGGGGTGTCAATAATTGTGGTCAACAAGTATTGTAGGAAAACATTTATTTCATCACAAGAATTCCTTCCTATTTTCAATAGTTTAACTTCAATGATAGGATACTGAAAATACTTTGAAAATAGTTTACTTTAATTTTATGATGGCTTTGATATTTATTATTTAAGAAAAAAACTCTAACAAGTGTTAAAGTTAATAATGCTTCTGTCAGTGTGGTGGTATTTCGTATTTGTTTATTAATTTATTGGTAAATGTGCTTATAAAAAAACACTTAAATATCACTCATTTATTCATTTAAAAATGCCCCTTTTATTCAATGATTATTTCATGTGCAAGTAAGCTGAAGCTGAATGTAAAAAAGAAAAAAAAGTATAGCACAGGAAATTGTTGTAGCAGAATTCAACAGCAATAAAATACCAAGTAAAAGTACAAAAGGGCTATTTTATTATTTTTGTCACACTTCCTTACTTCCTCTTTGGTTATTGCACCAAGAAGGTGTCAAATGCAATGTTTTCAGATGTTGCATTTACTGGCTTGACTCAAAAATGATGAGATCCTTAGAATGATTCTTTGAATTTGACCCAGCAACTACAAGCTCCACATATAACCACTCACTGAGGCGTCATTGTGTCATTGCTGTTCCATTTATACTCATGTAAACCATCACAGTGCCTCAGCCCTGTGTGAAAAGGCATTTACAACCTTCCGTTTTAAGTGGGAACCACATTCGTTCCTTTTTTAAGAAGTTTTATGAGCTCATGTAGGACCTGCCAATCACACCTGTCTCAAACTGGAATTGAGATTTCACTCCGAACTTGTGTTATATGCATACTCTACTGCAAACCATTATTGCCTTCCTGATGAGTGACTGTTGAGCGTTTACATCCAGCGTGGCATAAACATTGGGTCGTTTGGGGCGAGTTAAAGTGAATGGCATCCGCAGCTGTGGCCCAGCCTGTATCAGAATGGCGATCTAGTGCAAAGAGCCAACGTCATGAATTAGCACAGGTCTAATGAGCGGGGGTGCTAATTTGAACGGGTGGATCGTCACATGGGTGTTGCTCTCTGCCCTTTTGAGTAAATAAAGACTTTGCACTACCAGCGCTGTCCAAAAATGGATATACATGCATCACAGGAAAATTCTCACTTTTTCCTTTAAAAGTCAGTTTGGTTGCCAGCACATCTGAAATTATTCATTTTTTAAAGGGTTAGTTTACCTCAAAATGAAAATTATGTAATTAATTACTCACCCTTATGTCCTTTCGAACCTGAAAGACCTTTATTCATCTTTGAAGCTCATAAGGGTTTGGAACGACATAATGGTGAGTGATGACATAATTATCCATTATTATGGATTTTCATATTTTGGTTGTCATTTGATAACTGCTCAGTAAGTCTAAGAGGTGTTATATGAACTCTTTATGCACAGCTCCACCTGTCGTTGTGGTTTTTGAGGGTTTTCTGTGAGCAGTTGTCCTGCTAATGTGGAACATTTTGTTCAGTGCTTGTAGTTTTAGTGTCAGTCATTCCCTAAACCTGATCTGCTCTCTCCTGCTGGTCAGGAATACTGCAGGACTGGAGTGTCTGATCTTCTGCATTTGTTGTTGATTATTTTAACAGCCACAAGGAGTAAAATTAGAATTATACTATCTATAAACAGCTTCAATCTGTTCAGTTTACAGCTGGATTTATCTATTATTCCATTATCTGTCTTGAGCTCTATTCTGGTTATCTGTCTAGTGTCATAGTTTGTTCTGTATATCCAGAGGTGGGTAGTAACGAGTTACATTTACTTTGTTACATTTACTTAGAATAAATTCTTGGTTAACTATTACTTTAAGAGTATACGCAGGGAACAGAAGAGTTGTAACAGAAAGTTTAAGAACATCAAGTTTGTTGAAGACCTCGCTTTGGATCTATAGTCATATCCGAAAATGCTATTGTTTGCTAGCTATGAAAGATCTTTTGTGACCTCGTGTGCTATCTACAGTTCCACAGGTATAGATATGATACGTTCAACTACAGTAAAAGATAACACTACCTTATACTGTACATTAAATACAACGATTAATTTATACATTGAATAAGCTGTCACAAAGTATAAAACGAACACCAAACTATATTTATGCTAATATTTACTCTTACAGAACATTTTTTTTACGTTTTACAGAACAGACGGAGGAAGATCCGTAAATGTGCATTTGTTTCGTTATGTTCAGTAGCAGTCATGTGAGAAGTTTTCACTCTTCTCCATGTCAAAGTTTATAAAGGCCTATATATAGCCTATACTGTAATTAATATACTTTTAAAATATAATTTAATTCATAATTAATTTAATAAAAAAAAAATTATTTTTTAAATCTTTTATATTTTTCATCAATTAGTTTTTTCTGTCGTTCTATGTACGTAACTTATTTATGTATGTGATGTGTATATATATAAATCTGAGTGTGCAAAAAAAAAAAATTTAATTAAAAAATCTAAATATTCAGAATTGTCTTTAAAGTTGTCTAAATGAAGTTCTTAGCAATGGATGATACTAATAAATCAAGTTTTAATTCCCGAAATATCTTCATGGAGAATCATCTATACTTGGTATCCCAATGATCTTATGAATTGGGTCAAAATTATACAATGTATTGTTGGATATTGCTACAAATATACCAGTGCTACTAATGACGGTTTTGATGCTAAAAGGTCACAAATGTATGTGTATGTGTTTGTGTGTGTTCTGTTTGATTAAATCTTTTGTTCTATCTGTTGTTATATCTATCTGTCTATCTACCTACCTACTGTACCTGCCTGCCTACCTAGTAGACTGACTATATTGGTTGTTGGAATGAGAATAATGCATTCAGTAGTAGTGAGTATTAGTTACTTGTTTAGTTCAGGTTTCAAAGTTCAAGACTTCCCAAAGTCTGTCATCCAGGCTCTTTACACATCTTGGTTTCGTTGTGAAGAAATCCTGCCCCGTGTTTGAGTCAAATGAGACCCAAACACAAAATCCTTTCACCGGTATTCAGAGCTCCAGTAAATCTTTGTGTCTGGGACTCTCTGTCAGCAGTAATGTTCCAAAGCTTTACAACAGGAGAATCAAAGGCTTTGCACATAGATGTGCAGCAGGGGCCCAATTGTCCCCCACAAAATGTTAATGGCCGGAAATGTTAATAATCTGTGCACGGGGCTCTGGCCTTTGATGATCTGTTGACGAAACTGATCCGGCACTTTTGAGTGACTGGCTAATGGCATTCCTCACACTTGCTCTATCATTGGCTGGAGAGAGAATGAAAGTGTACAGCAGCCCTCGGGGACTCCCAAATGGTCAAGTGCCTTTAACGTCCCCGTCATATTCCTCCAGCCCTCATCCCAGCTTTACTACCGGCCCCTTTGAGCACCCTATTTTCTCCACACTTTTTTTAGACTTTTGAGGGTCTGGCAGAAGCTCAGTGAGAGTTCGCGAGTGGGCTAACTTTCATTACCGCTGCTGATCCCAGAGGCACTGGAGGCCAGTCAAAAACAACACGGCTGCACGGAAAGACTGGACCTCCATCAGGATTCAGTGCAGAAAAACCTTCTGCGACTCGTTGGATTTTCTTGCGGGTAGAAAGCTTTTTTTCTACCATGAAGCAAACTTGGGACAAGGGTGTCTTCGAGAATGGCCAGTCAAAAATTCCTGGGAATGTTGGGAAAGCTTCCGCTGAACACTTCCAGAGGTAGGCAATGTGCTGCTGTGGAAAAAGTAGTTTGTGTTGCATGGAGATGTATAAGAAATCAATTTGTTCGCGAGCATTTCGCCACAGTTTTGGAGGATAAATCATGCTTATGTAGCAGTAGTACAGTAAGAAATCTTCTAAATGCTTGAAGTCGCATGGTTCTTCTTAAGACACTCCAAGATGATGGATGGGTTTGATGAGTGTAACTAGTTACACACTGCGATTTTAAGCAGAATCCCATTAGTATGATAGGGGATCTTCCTTATCCCATTATGCTTGCTTATCCCATTTCTAACAAATGTAAATACCTATGCGTTTATTGTAATTTGAAAATAATCAGTTGCGTTATTTTATATAACTTTTTGCATTATAAATGTTTTAATTTTTTTTTTTACACACTGGTTCTGGTTCTGACTGATTTTAAAAGTAACACTGAAAATATATTTACTTGGATCTGGTAAAAAAAAAAAATTAGCAGGATTGATAAAATAGCAAAAGTGTCATACATATTCATTTATATTTTAACAATTACATGTAACAGATAATTAGCAATGTTTACAAATAATTAAGGAGTAAATAATTTATTTTTAGGAATGGATCTGTTGAAAGCTAGTAGTTAACACCACTGTTAAATACTGGAGGAAAAATTCGTACATATTTACATTAATCATAAGCAAATATAAATGAGATTATTATAGGTAAATATTATCAACATTTATGGATATGTATGGCTTATTATTATCATAATTATTATTTTGTTTTATTACAAAGTTTAAAATAGACTGATATAAAACAAGAGCTATAGAAAGTGATAATTCATTTTGCAATTAGATTAGTTTTAACTTAAAATTGAAAGTTTTGACAAAATGAAATCTAATGATAAAAAACACATTGTTCATTAAAAAAATGTTACCACATCAAGTATACTCAATCCAGTACAGTATAAGTAAATCTTTTAATTTATGCTCACATTAAAAGCACAATACAGCATACAGCAAAGTTGAGAAGGTTGGATATGACAGCTATTTCCTTTCATTGATTTGACACATTAAATTAGTTATAAAGAGGAAATCAAAAAAAGTGAAAAACAACTAACTTTGGTCTCCAAAGACAGACGGCAAATGCGAGTCATGTATGTGGCCCCACTGAATGTTTTCAGCAGATGTAACTGGTGACAAACTGCTATTTGCTTGTAACAGATAAATGGCACACGGCGTGATCAGTGGTGATGTGCGCGTAAATGATGACCACATTCCTGCAACATGCCTCTATGAAATCACTTAGCACTGGACAAAATGTAATACTAATCATGCAAAAATATATTGCATGTGCGCAGTTGTTAATTTAGATTTGATTATAAGAGGTCTTGCAATATTTATATGGTTGTATAGTCAAGGAAAAATTGTAATATTATGCACATTCACTAGTGTACGTATATCACTAGTGGGACTTATATTTGAAGTACTATAAAGCTTGCTTGAGTACGTGCAAACAAAATTAGCCTGGTATACTGGACAAACATGGCGGTAATATGCAGTCTTGAGTAAAAACCCCCTGTAGGGTCACCAGCGGCTGACGTATAGAACCACGGGACCCTTCCGTGTGTGTTACTGACAGAAATGTGGACGCCAATTTTGTTGCAGCACTAAAAAGGTGTCCGTTTATGGACCCCTTACGTGCGGTCCACTGAGTCTATTTTAACCCTTCAACATTCTGTTTTTGCACAACACTTTGCATGTTTAAGTGTGTGTATATATAAAGTATAAGCACATTTAAATGCTCTTTAAGATGTAATTTATTTCTCTGATGTGTTTTTTTTAAGCAGACATTACTTCGGTCTTTAGTGTCACATGATGTTTCAGAAATTGTTCTAATATGAGGAAATTGTGTAATTGTAATAGGGTTCAGTAAATATATTAAATATTCTCAGTGTTGTTTTGAAGAAGAAATTATGAAAGCATGACATATTTAAGATTGTAGAAGTAAATAAAAATCTTTAACATTACAAACATCAGCATTGTGTGAGATGGAAATGATTTGATCAGAAATATTATTTTAATTGGAAATATTTTATATTTTTTAAAAAGCACTTTAAATGTCTATATTTGAACACCTTCAATCAAAAATAATCATGCAGTACCAAACCAATGTTGTCGCAGTATCATTTTAAACGTGACTGTGATACTGTTAGAAAAATCTCCGTCATACTTACTAAGTCAGCTTAATTATTTAAAAGTACTGTCTGGGTTGGCTCCTGCATTAAACGCCGCAGTGCATTAAACCCTCAGCTGCCTGCGTGAAGCTTTTCACGGCCAGCAAAAGGTCGTGGGCTCTGACAGTGCGGTGAAAGATGGGGTATTTTTGATGGATTGTTTTTAAATAGCGCAGTGGGCCGCAGCATTACGACTGGTATTGTCGGGATGTATCAGGCCTGTTGTGTTGGTCTTTTTTCCTCTCGTCCATCGCACTGTATTGCTCCCTCTCTTTTCCCATGTATCCCTTCTCAGCTGCTCTCTCTATATCACTCTGCCAGCCCGACCCAAAGGGGGAAGTTGCCTCACGAGGGCTGATGGGAGTCCCAGACGCCATTCTGGGTTACAGCGCTTTTGAGATTTCCGGTTACTGGTGTAAACTGCTGTGTGAATATGCCCCTGGAAAGGTACTTAGTTAACCTTTTCTTGTAACATTTCACTTTTTTTTCTGTAGTAGTGTTGCTATGTGTTGTTTGACCATTGAATGGTTTGGTCTAGATGTTTCAAACAATGTATAGAGCGGTGAAAAGTTTTAAACTTGTTTCTTAGTAAAGGCCTAAACGCCGTGTTGACCTTGGCTCTTCATAGCATGCATGTTTGCTGGTATTACCAGGGATGCTTAAATCACAGCTGGGAAATATGTTGTGAATGCCTTTGTCCTTTCAGCTCTTAAGACTACGGGCTATTTGGTTGCCTTTTGTCATTAGCTTCATGTGTATGTGGTCATGAAGCTGTATGGTAACATAATACTGCATGAAAACACTTGTGTTTTGAGCTGTTTGATGTGTAGATGCGAAAGCAGATGCCTATAAAGTTCCTAAATAACAGGCAAGAGTTGAATGTGTGTGCTTAAGATGGTCACCATGAGAATTTAAAGCAAGATATGTTCCATTCACAATTAATTTTAAGGTCCAATTCTCTGCATTAACAAACCATTAACTAAAACTTTTGCCTCAACAAACTCCTAAATTGCTGCTTATTAGTAGTTAGTAAGTAGTTGTTAAGTTTTGGTACTAATAAACAGCCAGTATGTTAATAATAGCATGCTAGTAAGAAACTAGTTAATAGTGAGAATTGGTCCCTTTACTAAAGCTCTACCAGTTTATTCTCTTGGCCCTGGAACTACAATTATGTTAAAGTATTAACTATGAACTATCTGTAAATGGGAAAAATATGGAGAGCTCATAACTGACAGGAAGTGAGTGAGAGAGAGATGGGGTGGGATTTAAGAACTTGATGCCAGTAGCACAACAGCACTGTATGTTAGCAGTTTTATTTATTTGTCTTTTTTTAAACACTATGTTGACGTCTGATCATAAATTAGTACCCAACTTACACAAAGTGGTGTTTGATGCTTGGATGATGGCGTACTACTTACAAAGCAAATTTTCCCCGCTAGACCAGCTAATGCACATATGCAGTTTATACTGCGCTTTAGACTGTACATTGGCTGGTTTAGCTTCAGATTTCTATGGGAACCAGAGCTTTTAATGGTGCAGTGATGCAATTTACCAATTTTTAGCAATTGGCTCTTTCATTTAAAAGGTGGTACTATAACTGTCATATTGTGTGTTGCAGTTTCTCCCATTCATAAGTATAAGATTGAAGCATTTTTGTAGTCATTGATACTAATCAAAAACTTGCTACACTGTAAAAGTTCTGTTTTATTTCTTTAAACAATACTTTTTAAATATTAGGCACTACTATATGCATGTCAGGAATGACGTCCATCATAAATACTTTTTTGACATAGACAAAATGTGGTCTAATATCTGGTCAATGACACGCTAATTCAAAGCTCGCTAAAGTAACTGTAGCATTTCTTTTTATTCATTTATATGCCATCTTTTAGGCAACACTTCTAGATGTTAACAATGACTTCAAAACGTAATTTTGTTTCCAATGCTGTAGAGTGTTCTCTAATGTCTAAATGATGTCGTACTAATCAAAAACTTGATAAGCTAACTGAAAAGCTGCTGTTTTCGAAAAACACCATCTTTTAAATATTTTTTTAAAATTAAATAACTTTTGGTGATAAATTCATTTCCAATATCCACAACAGTAGTGTTGCCATAAACAAAATGGCAAGTTGATTAGCAACCAAATAACGAAGCATTTATGAATGTTTGCAAAAAGGTGATATCACATGACCAGAAAGAACACCAACGCTAACATAAGTTCAATTTGGTAATGGCTGTTAAGCAATGAAACATTGCAACAGCGCATTTGTTTTGTAAGTAAATTTGCGAAAAGGTTTTTATCTTTATGTAATTTAGCAACTTAATTTTATTAGTTTTTAAGTTACATCTACATACCACCAGATTTATGTGACACTGGCAAAACATGAAAGCAAGCAAAACATTAATTTTGTTGTCTCAAATTATCTCTTTGATCTTTCGTTGTAATTTCCAAGATCAAATGGTTCTGACGCCATTTGGCTGAATCTTGAGTTTCAGACAGTATGTCTGAATGTGCCTCGTTTCCCCCTGTGGCTTGGGTTACATGACAGTTTATTCAGAAAGGTGTGATCTCTCAAATATCAGCACTCGCCCTTTCAGCAACCATAAGATGAGTGCTGTCAGTTGCTTTGATCGATGGGTGCTGATAAAAATTGGTCATTAATTATCAAAACCAGTTAGGTGAGCTTGGTTAAACAAATTCTGGAAGTGTCAGTGTTTGGAAAGACATTAGACACAAGCGCCATTTCCTTCACTTGAAATGCAACAAATACATTGTGAAAAGATTTGTCGACAAGGCGGCACGTTAGCATGGTGAAAAAGTGTTAAGCTTGGCCCTTAGCTGGTGTCAACCACCATCAGCCTATTTGTGGTGACACTTATTTGTTTCTATCTTCGCAGAATAGAGGGTTTCCTGCTGCGGCATTGGGGTTCGAGACTCTGAGCATGTGTTCATTGCTGTGTTGACATGTAGAAGCAACTGGGCTAATCTTTAAGTTAAACATATGGCAGTTTTATGGCACTAGCAACTTCTGATATTTCACTGAAAGGGGATTTCAAAGCTTTTTAAAGGTACAGTATAAGGCACTTCAGAAAGAATTCACATCGAGGTTCTGTGGTTGTCAAATATTAGTGTCATTTTCTAAATAAGGCAAAATAAAGGGAATGAAAAACTCTTTGAAATGACCCCACACAAAGCTGTACCTAGAATATTGTAGACAATATAGTGAACCATAGCCATAAAGTAATAGATTGTTTAGTAGCTCAAAAACAATACTTTGTTTTTTTTAACAAACCTCTAAGTTAAATGCATGAAATTATGGTCTGATGACTTCATCAGAACTGTTTTCTCTGCTTTATATCCAATCCAGTCAAATTGTGCAACCTCATCCAACTACATAAAACTGCATGAGTTCATATTGAATGTAATTAGAAATGGGAAGCGAGCCCTGATCACTGCACTCCAATCCGATGCTGTATCTCTTGTGCTCAATGTGATGTCACTGACTGCTCTATATGTGTTTGATTGAATTATATGTAATGATCTCTGCTGTTTGGAACCCTCCTGCTGTGTGCCGAACATATGCTGAGAACACATTGGCCAAGTGTAAAGGTCCCTGGGTAAACATCGTCTAAAATTAAAGAAGGTGTTTATCCGAGTTTAATTGGACGTCTGTCCCTGAGCAGAATCAAGTCATGAGGCAGATCTGCTTATAAACTAGATTTAGCCTTTATTTGATTGTTAAAATACAAGGTCCTACAAGGGCAGAATTAAAAATCATTGTCATGCCGCTGTAGGCACATTCAGTATTCAATGTCAAATTCCTTTTTCCTTTGTGTGTCTGTCGGATAACTGCCGACAATACGGTATCACCTATCAAATTAAAGTTAATATTGTTTCCCTAAATAACTCTATCTCGGTGTTACCAAACTGTTTTGTCCCCCACATCCCAATGCATTAGTACACCATTAATTCTGTGCCAACTATGAACTTTCCATTAATATTTTTTAAAGGGTGGAATAGTATAATAATATAAATGAATGCATAAAATCCATATTTTGACATTTTAAATTAATATTTTTAAATGTTTTTTTATTCTCTTTTTACTTTGGTGCATTCTTGATTTTATCAAGCTGTTGCAGAAGACTGTATATGCAGTTACATTTTTCTGAAATGGATAGATACACATTGGCAACCACTTCCAACCAATAGACAAAACACTGCATAAGCAAAATGTCATAGCTGTACTTAGCCGGTGAAAGTACTTAGGGATAGGGAACAACGTTGCTATCAAAGTTCACTAATGAATCATGCACAGCAAAAAAGCATTCATTAAAATAAAAGGGGTGCGTTTTGATTTGATGCTGACCTGGCATTGAGTGTGCATTCCCCCACTCTTTTCATGTAACTAACATGTCACAGACCCTGACAACAGCCCTGTCATGCCTTAATTCCAGGAATGTGTACTATTTCTCTCCAAAATCTTTTGTCTAAAGCTCAGGGTCGAACAAATGCAGTTTCTCTATGAACTGTGAGTAGCACGTGTGCTCACCATAAAGGTATTTTGCTTTAATCTACAAGCATTACTGTGCAGGAACATGAGTTAAACCTTCTGGCATGTTTGTTTTACAACCTGTAGCTCATTTGTGCTATTGTGCCATCCTTCGTGATGCCTGTAGTTATTTTTGTAATATTGCCTATGTATAGTAAAGCACCAAGACACAGGTATAATGCCCTACATTATTGTGAAGCCAAAATATGGAAATGAGAATAATACTCCTATTATTATTATTATTATTATTATTATTACTATTACTATTTACAGTATATTTTAGTGTTCAAATACTTTCTAATATTCCATTTTAAAATCCATCCGTTTGTAGGTATATTACCCTAAAAACACCATGTCTATCAGGTGTTTTCAAAACATTGCTGTTTTCTTTTTTCTCTCTAGACTAGCCAGCATAGCAACACTGACTCAACCAATGACACAAGTTTGGGGCGGGGCTATGTGTTTCCCTAACCAATGGCAGGCTTTGGAAAAAAAAAACAGTTTGGTACGCACATAACCATTGGGATAATAAATTCTTTTTACATATTTATATTAGGTTATATTACATATTATATTATAAAGTAATGCAATTAAAGCACAAATTCTTAAGCTTATCTGAGATTCAGGATGGTTATGACTCATCTTGGCTAAATATGATTGTGACAATTCATTTAATTAATATTCTCTGGTGAATAACCTATTATCATTCTCTCATACTTGACACAATCACACGTGCAGAATAAGTGTAAGCCATTTTCAACAAATAACAAGTGTTTCTGCTTGAGGTTGATTGAATTTCTAACACCTCGTGTTGTTCACAGTAGGTAGTAGCACATATTTCTCAATGAAATACTTATTTGGTTTAGTATAGGTTTGTAAGTATTCAGGGATTCAGGGTGATAAGTACTGTGGTAAATATTCCTTTTGTTGTTTACCGGTTTATGGTGTTTTCACACATTCTCTCTTGTAAAATTTTTAGTGTACCATAAAATGGTACCATCTAAAACAGATGTGGCTCAAAGAAAGTTCAAGAGTCATAAAAGTGCTTTTTCAGCATACAATCCAATGGAATAAGACAAATCGGTCAAGTTTAAGCTTTTCAGTTAGCATCAATAGAGAAATATGGTATTTAGTTCTAAAAAAAAGAGTACCATCTACTAGATCGGACTGACTTGAGTAGCTGAAGTGTGCTGAGCATTCCTCTGGGCAGCCTTTAAAAACTAGTGAAACCGAAGAGCCCTATGTGGGAAAACTGTCTCCTGTCAGCAGACGGTGGTCTGCTTGGCCCTCAGAACCAAAGCACATGATTAGCATACAGTACAAATAAAACTAGACATCTACAAGGTTTAGCTCTGACATGGTGACAGAGAATGGTGGGCGCTAATAATAGAATGACACCACATGGTTTGATTTACGAATTTGATTTACAAGGCCCAGGCTTAATCTTTGTAATGTTATTTGTTGCATTTTCAACGCTGATTAAGGTAGATATGATATGAGGTATTGATATGAGTTCAATTTGAGCTGTACTCTACTCTCTACTCTCAAAAATAAATACAATATTTGTGTTCTATAGAAAAATAACAACATAGAAAATATTCTACATTAATGTAATATAACATTAAAATTAGGCTACATAGCATTTCACAATGTAAAATTTGTTTTGCTTAAATTTTCACTTCTGTGGTGCTAATTATTAAAACTTATATATTATATATATTTATTTTCATGTAGTTTGGCTTATTTTGGAGAATAATCGACAGGTACATTTTAGAACTTCTGTTATTAGTTATTAAATATTGGTCTAGTACAGATATGTTGTTGTATAAAATGTATTTATTTATATAAAATGTATGTTGATATATTTTAGTTTTCATGACCACTGTAGTTATACACAAAAGTTATATAATTTTTGTGTTAAGAAAGTATTTATAATTTTTTATATTCTTAATGGTTAATAAATAAACATTAAAAACATAAGTGAAACAAAACTTGGAAAAACGTTCAGAGTATTATATTATACAATAGTTAGTTCCACTAGTAAGTGAATATGAAATCTAATCTGGTCATAATCGTTGATCATTCTGATGTTCGTGGGAAGACCTGGATTTCTAACAGGGATTGTAAAAAATCATGGAAATTGTGAATATTGCTATAGAAAATTGCTTGTTTCAGTCAAGAAATCCTGAGCAACATAATATTCTTTTTCATAACTAAACTCAGCATTCAAAAGAGATGCTATCTAAGCTTTTCTACATCAGTTATATACTGCCTCCACCTGTTTCTTCGTGATTATATATGGTGCACATTGACACTTCTAAAGAAAGCTAAGATGTTGTAGAAGGCCTTAAGAGCTTAGTTTATTAATTATCTTTCCTTCAAACTCTGACAAGTCATGGTTGATTTGTGGTGTATTAAGATACAGATCAACATACTATATTGGATGAGTAACCTTCTTTTTCCATACTAAGTCAGTGTAAGGTTTATCCACATCTGAAACAGAGACGGGCCTGCTAGCAGGTTGCTCTGAGGTCTCATGGACTGACCAGGTGCTCAGCGTATAAATTACCAGGCAGGGCAGCACCTAATGCAATGCCCACATTTGCCAGCAGGTGTGCTGAAGGGAAGAAAACAGCAGGGGTCCATATATTTTACTACTCAACATTTGTAATTTTAGATGCTGACTGCTGCCGATGTTAATGGATAGCAATGCATGATATTCCTCATGGACTAACAGTGGTGTTCGGATCTGATCACATGACCCGGACCCACCTAAAGTGTGTGCTTGTGTGGCAGACGTTTTGTTGACTTGCTGACAGTTTAAAATAGGTTACCTTTTCGATCACTGCCAAGACCGCTAGTCTTGGTAGCCATTGTTCAGCAAGTTAGATAAATGAGGAGGATTGGAATACCTGGAATAATTATCCCATAATCCACTGGTGTTGACACCTGGAAACTCTCATGGACGACTTGAGAGTGCAAAATAAATCTCCAGGACATATTTTAATCTAAAATGTCCGAGCAACTACACATTTTTTGTTCTGTCCCAGACAAATGCCTGAACATTTGATTTAGGATTTTAAATCTTTTACATTGAACTTGATTTTTAAAGGCAAACACATCTTTCAATCGAATTCTCTTTAATGTAATTTTAAATTATTATTTAAAATTATATTTATATGTATTTAAATAAGCTAAATGCTGGATGGCAAAAGCTATAGCCAGATGTAGCTGTATGTTTTTAAGGTGGAGCTTGAGTGTCAGTTGTCTTTTATACAGAAACTTTAATAGTATTAAAACATGTTATTTATTTTATTTAAGCAAAACATTTGAACACTATTTTTTTTATTACAAGCTAACACAAAAGCATAGAATAGACCACACATACAGCCTCTGAGGGCTTCAAGATTAATTTAGAGGACACGGTGGCAACAGGCAAGCCATGTTTTACAGCAGCTTTACAGACCCTGTGACAGCTTGTCTTTCTCTGAGACTCCATATGATCTTCCTTGTAACACAAACCCATCCGGCCATGCCGGAAAAAAAAACTCCTCACCATATTAGCGACAAAATTAATAGATGAAGGGGTGTAGGGGTGATCTGAAAAGGAGTGGACGCATCATAAAACTTGTCAGCTTTGCCCATGAGTATTAATTATTAGGTTTTTAATCAAATACAATTATTTTTTGTTTTACTCTTACTGTTCACAAAATGATGTTAAGTTAACCCATTTCTAAATAGGCATTACTCTTTTGAGGTGAACACATTCATGTTTGAAAAGTGAAAGCCCACATTTTATCTTCCCAAACTGTATTTTCTACAGGGTTTCTTTAGGGTACCACATTGTTTCCCAATAACTTCTTTCTACGCCACATATCTTCTGACTCAAACTCAGTGGGCACCTGCCAAACATTGTTTGTTTTATTTAGCACAGTGGGGAAGCCAACTCTGTGCTTCTGGTGTCATTTGCTAAACTTGATAAGATGACAAAAAAAGCTAAAGTTTTCCTTTGGAGGCAGTCTGAGCGGATGACACAGCTGCAGGTTGGTGTTGATTGTCTGTGGGGTGGGACGTGTGAAGGTGCGGGCTATTCGTGTTCATTCACAATGTAAATATCAGGCAGATGCATGAAGAGTGAGTCATGTAGACATTTTAAGGGTCGAGGTGACTCACGTCCACCCACAGTTCTTCTTACATAACAGCCAAAACACCACACACATGAACAAGAATTCAGGTAGACCTGCTGTTTCTTTCAAACACCACAGTGATGATGCAACAAGCAAGTTACTGGGATGTTTTTTTCTTTCTTTCTTTCAACTTTATAACTTTTTTTTTTAAATAAAAGTTTTGATGAATGACTCTAATGGAATTGCTCACCGCCATGTTGTTTCACACCAGTAAGATCTGGTCATATTCAGAACACAAATTAAGAGATTTCTGATAAAATCTGAGAGCTTTCTGACGTCTCAAAGAAAATTGAAGAGAAAATTAGTTTAATAAAGTGTTTTTTTTTGTTGCTTGTTTGTTTTTTGTCTTCTTTGCGCACAAAAAGTATTCTCAGCTTTAGAAAATCACAGTTGAACCACTGATCACACATGGTGTCCTCTCTACCTTCTGTGCCTTGATGCAAACCATCTATAGTCTTTTGCCAGCCTCTATACATTTTCTACAAATTTTGAACAAATACAGTGCATCCTTATGGTCTGGATGACACAGAACAGGGTATGTAGTGCGTTTTGTGAATATTCTCCAAAATGGCGCTATGGCGATTGCAGAGAGAGACACAAAAGAGACAAAATATTGGATTAAGTCATTATTTTTATTTTCTTTGGATACAGAAAGTATTCTTGTCGCTTCATAACATTCAGATGGTATCACTGTTTGCAGATGGACTTTACTGATGATGTTTTTCATACTTAGTTTTGGCAGTCAATACGGCAGTCACAAGTCTCCTGGTTTTCTTACACAATATCTTATGTTCTGAAGACAAAGGTTTTACTGGTAATAAGTAATTAATGATAAAATTTTAATTTTTGGGTTGGAGTATGTCTTTTAAAAAGCTAGACATTTATTGGAAATACTGATAACCTGGTATTGTTGATTACCTTTATAAGTTGTGCACTCATTTGCTTTTTTAAATAAAGCCTGGTGTGGATTATGGAACAAACAGGCTGTCACTGCTCTATTCTCAGCTGCTGCTATCAGTACAGCTCATGGTTATCTCATAAGAGCTTTTACAGAGACAGAGACAGACGGTCTAATGGAGGGAGGACGTGTGTCTAAGAGAGGGTGTCCAGTTTCATTAGACTTGTGTTGCCTGTGTCCTTCACTGATTAATGGAAGAATCTGTGTCTTCCCTGTTTTGTGGATGACAGCAGTGTTGTGTGTGAATGAGACAGAGTCTGTGTGTGTGTGTGATCTCCAAAAGCATATTAATAACATCTCAAAACCCCAGGTGGCCAGAGCGCAGTGAGGGCTGGAAAGTATACAGCTGTCAACGGCTGTAACCTCTCATCAGATGATCTAACCTAATCAATGTCCCCAGTGGGGAGGAAGTGATGTCGGGGCCTCTCGTAATGGCCGGTAGTAATTAAATGGCTGCAAATGGGCCCCAGATGCAAAGTTAGTGTCGCCCCTGACTGTGATGCTAAATTCAATTTATTAGTTGCGCACATGGGATGGATGTTTGACTAGCATGGTCCACTTAGCCCCTGCTGGTATATACAGTAATAACATGAGATGCCTGCGTCTTTCAAAACTCATGGCCATTTAAAATAATCTATTTAGCAAGTTGTTCAAAACAATCACTTTATTAAAGTTTTTACTATTTTCTGCTTATTTTCGTTTTATGTTCAATAGCTAAATGTACTGTCATTAAAATATGTTTATTTAAAATTACTGAAAACATTTTAAGTAAAGATTCTGAAAGTTTTGAAAGAAGATCCAATAATAATTTTATATATATTTACAGTAGTAACAACAAATTACATTATTTCATGTTTTTTAATATAATGGGTTAATTCTAGACATGGTGATTATAAATGTAATGCGGACACCCAACATAACATACAGTATATTTACCATCTGAGTCTGTAGCAATGTCATGTAAAAAAATGGAAAGGTCAGCCATCTATTAATTATACTTTTACATATTCTTTCGTTATCCAAAACTGTGCCTTTAATTTTATTAAACAAAACTGAAAATCACAAAGACGACCTTTGTCTCAAAATATATGCTTAATTTGATTGATTCTCATTTGTTACTTAAATCTACAACATTTTCAAAAACTATTAGATCAAGCAAGCACAAAAACAACTTTGCTCTGCAGCACACGGTCGCGTCAAGGGTGGCTAATTCGTACGAATTTGTTCGACCTCACTCGTAGGACTTCATACGATTTATTCTAAGTCGTACGTGTTTTACGAGATGGTAATTCGTATGAATTTGTACGAATGACTTAAACACAACCTCGCCCACCTACCCATCACGTGATTTTAGACAAATCGTACGAAATCGTACGAGTGAGGTCGTACGAATTAGTAAGAATTGGCACAAATTTGGCACCTCGTACGAATATGTACGAATTGAGACTGTGTTGCAGAAACATGAATCTTAAAAAGCGGTTGATTTGGAAAGTAGTATGCCATGGATTTGTGCTACTAATGTAGATGAAAATAATATCAAAGGCACCTTTTACACTGTGGCGACTTAAGCCCCATTGTACCTTATATATATATATTTACATATATACACACACACAAGTAAATAGCATTTTTTTAAAAATCAATTCTATATTATTTAGAATCTAAAAGTATACTTAAGCAATAACAATAACAAAACACATAGGCACATATTGAATTTTATTAACACATTTAATTATATAATTTAAATAAAACATATTAACGAAACATGACAATGTTAATAATTTGTTTATTTCGAATGCTGCCTAGCAAGAGATACATTTATTTTATTAGTGTTTATTTACATTTATTTGAACATTTCCATTTATTGTGCATGCATTAAAAATTTGTCTCATTTCAAATAGCTCCGGTGTGATATTGGATGTTGTTTTCTTTGGGTGAGGCTAAGTATTTTCTGTTGCAGCAAGGAATGTTATTATTATTATTGTTTACTTCAAACAAGAAATGAATAGGCCCTATATTTAAGTTGCTAAGGGGGCTCAATAATACACAGAACGTTGAGTGAAGTGGTCGTAGCCGTGCTGTATTGTGAATAAAACACAGCTGCTGACTAATCAGAATTGAGGAATGGACCTAAGCGTTTTATAATTAAAAAAACATACTTTCTAATATTTTCTCTTTAGAAATCTAAGCAAATGATTAAGGAAGCCTGCCAAACTGATTTTTTTTAGGCTTTACTGCAGTGCTAACCTTATTTTAATAGGGCTTATTTAAAGAAGTGCAAAGTGTAAGCTCATTGTGTGGGTACGTGTAAACTTCATCTACAATATGCTTTTAAACATAAAGTTTTTCAGGAACTAAAACATTAGAAACTTTTGTTACCCTTTCAGTCGAATCACGACGTGTTACATATGGGATCTTGTGCAATAATCACAGCCAGGTGCATCTTTTACAGCGTGAATATAAGAAGGCACGGCCGGATTGCACATGCACCTTTTCACTTTCGGAGCCTCGTCTGAATGACATTGAATCTACAAACAGAGTTCCTGTCCAAGTTCAAGCTCTCTTGTCATTGCAGCATCTTCTACTGGGCAGCTGTCAACGGACCTACGAGGCTGGCAGCCTTTTAAAGACTCAAAGAGCGCCAGTCTTTTGCTCGCCAGCGAGAGACCTCGACACGGGCAGCTCGGAGGTGATGATGATTGCTCCTCGGGGGACAGTAACATCGGTGCCCCCACCTCCGGTGAAGGGCCGGGAACGGTATCTGGGCCCAGTGCCCCGAGGTCCCTATCTAATCTTTCCTCAGATGCAGACCAGGACAAAGTAAGGCCAGCCAAGAGCAGCCGGACTCGCCCCCAGGACGTTCATCCTTCTGTGGCCGGTCCCCTCCCTTGTCCCCCACCAGGCTGCCCCACTGCCGGCGTTCCCTGTTATCGTTCCCTTGACACCCCTGGCGACCCTGTTGGAGGCTTGGTTACAGCTCCCCAACCCCTCGCGGTGGTTGATACGGACGGTACGCCTCGGCTATGCGATTCAGTTCGCATTCGCATTCTCTACACCCATGTCCGTTCCAACACGGATGCCGCTGTCCTCCGTGCGCAGCCAGCTGGGTCTTCAGGTCAACCGAGAGAAGAGCAAACTCTGTCCAGTGCAGAGGATCTCTTATCTCGGCATGGAGCTGGATT
>JAUCMT010000053.1:10693747-10714334 GCA_032357475.1 Enteromius thamalakanensis | reverse complement strand
TGGCGTTTCGGATAGTGATGGGAAGATCATTCCACCAGCCAGGAACGGTGTAAGAGAATGTTCTGGAAAGAGATTTTATGGCTCTTTGTGATGGTACAATAAGGCGTCACTCACATCTCAGAGTTCTGGAGGGAGTGTAGAGTGGATTCTGATAGGTGATTTAATTAACTGTTTCCTAAAATCTCTCCTTAAACAAACTGATTCACTTAAATGAATCAGACTTTTTAACAGAACATGAGATTAGCTACACTAAAAACAACCTACAAAAACAACTACATAGAAGATACTTAAGTAAATAAAACCAGTTAATTGTTTCTTAAAATGTCTTCCCAAATGAACTTATTCACCAAAATGAAACAGACTTTTCAGCAGTACCTTTGAGATTAGCTACATTACAGAATATCTAACTACATTACAGCAACTTGAGGGACTTAATTTAGTCAACTGTTTTTAAAATCTCTTCCCAAAAAACTGATTCATTAAAATAGATCAGATTTCCTTATTCAGTAAAACAAATCTCACATTCATGAGCTTAGCAACATTCCTGACTACCTAACTACATGAAAGCAGTGAATTATTTCTTAATCTCTTCTCAAATGAACCGAATCACTGAAGTGAATCAGATTTTTACAGCGGTATATATGAAAAGACCACTTAGCAGAGTGTATTCAACCATTGAGTCGGCTTGCTTGGCAGTAAAGCTGCACGCAATGTGAACAACGTGAAATGTGAAATTTAACAATGTGAAATTCAAACAGCGATGTAACATTTGGACACGCTACACTGCTACTTGTTGGAAATAATAGCTCGTTACTGAAAAGGCTACACTTACTTAGTTACTCCCCACCACTGGTGACTGCAATGTAAGACTGACTGATCTAAGAAGCCTGGTCCTTAGGGTGGGATATAGTTTCTCATTATAACCCTTGAGAAATGCACACATCTAGACAGACGAACACACTTTCCAACACAACATGGTTGAGGCGGCAAAGAGCCGGACATTCCCCATCATCACAGTCAGACCACAACCAGTTGTCATGTCTCTCAGTCAGCCAAGGAGCGTCACCTCATACTTCTCTTCTCCGCCTTGAGGCTTGCCAGCTGTGTTCAGTTTACAAGAACTACAGTGAGAAGGTGACAGCTGAATTTAACACCCGAAGAGCAAGACAGGTGAAACCGAGACAGACAGAAAGAGAGAGGGGCTGTAAACACTACAGGAAACACCTGCTTTTCTCCCACATTTTGACCTTCTCTGTTTCAATTTTCCTTGTTTCACTGGTAAACAATTACCCTTATTGAAAGAAATGGGAGTTTCTACAACTCTTATATCTTTAAAACTGACCTTAACAATAAGTCAAGTAGAAGATGAATGCAAAATTCCTTTGATTAATTTAGTCGAATTACGCGAAAGCTATAACTAGACTGTGTGCAATTATAGGATACATAAAAAGCTAGCTATGAAATTTGCATAGGTATGATTAAGTTGTCAGCCTATTGATCCACTTGTAGACATAGTTAATGTAAAGTTATTAAACAGATGAGTTGTTGAGAAATGTATGTTTAGGATTATGTTTAGTCTCTAAGCCCAAATGGCCCAGTAAACGTGCAATATCAAAATGTAGCATGACCTAACTTGAGTGTAACAGTCATAACTGTTATGCTGTCAGGCAGCCATTTTTGTTAGAGAAACCAAACTGTTGCTCTCCAAAGCTTTATGGCTGCTCCTATGTCTGTAATTTAAAAGTAAACTGCCATTTGTGTGATTTAATGGAGGATTGTTTGTGTTTTTATAGAAGTATTTATCGCAGCTGGCGGAGGAAAGTCTCCTGAACTTCCACATGGAGTCGCCAAACACTGAATGAAGCTCACATGAGACTATCAGGACTGCATCACTGCTGGGACATGCTGAAAAACAAGGACAAAGAGGATGGGACACAATTCTTGAAATGTTTTCAGAATGTTGTACATTGGAATTGAAGCGTTTTGAGGTTACAAAATGTAAAAAAGCTCCATAAAAGTATTAAAAAGTAGTCCATGCAACATGTGCAATAAATATTTTTTGTTTTATCATTGAATCATTGTTTTATGATTCAGCTAAAGTGAGGGAAAGAATCAGGGTTATGGTCGCAAACTAAAACCATAAATTTGTTACTTACCTGAAATAAAACATAAAAAGAACCTTAAACTTGTATTATATTTTCTATTTTCATTAAGCTTAACTTTAATTAATAAAATAAGTAAATAATAATGAATGAAAATGAATTAATAAAAAAAATTACATAAATTAAAAATCGAAAACAAATAATAAAAACTTAGGTATAATAAACTAATATGACACTAGAAAGAATTAATACAACATTACCATAATTTACTCAAAATTTAGGGGAATAATCACAAGTCTAATTCACTTTTATTATTCTGTGAACTCAAATTGCCCTGTCCTTAATTTTAGGACATAATGCAGTGTGTGTGTGTCCTTGTAGTCCAGCATGGAATTTTTATGACACTGTGAAATACATGTATGAAAATGTGAAATGCACTGGTAAGTGTAGTGTTTACATAACCTGCATCTGCCTCAACCATACTCTAAAGCTTGCATATATGTCGAATTTTCTCTGTGATGGACAAATATAAACTTCACTTCAGAAGTGCCTAATTTAACTTCTTTTTAAATTTAAAGAGTTATAAAATTATCCTCAGGTTAGTACTTGTGAATATTATGTTGATGCTCTTTAAATTATTCATTTCTGTCATTCATCAGGTCTTCAGTCTCTTTCATGCTCGAACTATTTAGTTTTTAAAGTGCCTTCTAATGTATTAAAAACCCCAAATGCTAAAAGGTCAGTTGAATACAATGGAAAGTTGCTTCTGTATAATGTCTGCCATACTGTTGTGCTTTTGATTTTTCATCATTGCTGTACACAAAGCTCAGACTTTAGGGATACTTGAACTGGACCATGTTTATTTATCTAATATCAAATTTATATCAAGCTGAGTGAGTGTTGTTATGCTAGTATATTATTGGAATGGTTCTGGAATTTTTTCTCCTGCTGTTTTGTATACTGTTAATAATAGCACTCAATTTTATGGAAGAAACATATGTATAAATATTTTGGGTTGCATTGATGCAAATATTAAACATTTTGGAAAATAATGTTGCCTGCTGTTTATTTGACTCGAAAGTGTCCCTTGATGACCCTTATTCTGGCCTGTGCTTTACCGAAATAACTTTTTAAACCATCATCTTACTTAAATCTGGGTCAGATGAATAACAACGAGAGAGGGACTTCATCTTCGCCCATGCGCAATCTGTTACATAATGACATCACTTCTGTTCCAGCGTCCATCGCAGAGCGGCGGAAAGTCACGATCCTCACCGAAGATCTCATAGAAAATACGAGAAAGATCGGCTCCATCTGAACTCAATTTTCATTGGTCGCATTGTCATCCGCCTCTATTATTCTAACCAATCACAGAGCGCGCAGGACAGCATTTACGCTATCGAGTTGCTGGGCAGAGAACACAAGATCAACATCAACGGAGAGTGCACTCGTTTGGACTACGCGATAAAGCAGGTAGGATTTGTTTCCTATCGACTGAACATTGTTTTAAAGCAACCTATTTTCTGATATTTAAGACTTTTGAAGGCTGTATCTTAGACGCAATGTCAAATGAAGACCAAAACGGCGTTTGTTCGCTGCTTGTCCCTAGGCTTTGTTTATGTTTATGTTTGGCTCGCGCACTTGTGCGTTTAAATAACGTCATACATTGAATGCGTGCTCTACATCAAATATTAAGCACGTTATTAGCAATTATCATTAAAAACTCAGTTTGCTTAGCTAACACATTTTATTTTGCAGACTGCAGGTCTTCTGTCTGTATGGTAATGTGATCTATTCATTGTATCAGGCTTGTGTTGGAGCCAAATGTAAGCTGCTGATTGGAGCAGCTGCTTGTTCTCATTTATTCATTCATTCATTTTTGCTTCAAAAAGAAATATTAACCTTAATATTTCTGCATCCTAGGTGCGAAGGCACATTTCATACGCTGTAAAGCTTCATTTCCTAACCATGGCAACTGACTGTGAGGCATGGCTCAATGCAAACCCTGTTGGTAAGTTCAAGTTTATTTTGTAACGCGATATTTAGTGATTTTTTTTATTTATTTATTTCACAGTAAATGTTTTTAGGTCAGTTTGTCAGTAGTGTGTGCCCTCATATTTGGTGTAAGATATGAATTGTGCCAAGGTCAAGATTATAACAAAAAAAACTTTGTCTCCTATTGCTAATGCTGTTTTTAAATGCAAATTTTAGTCTCAAACTACGAGTTTAATATATATGTATCTGCATGTAAATGAATCCAAACATTCTCGTCATCTACAGAAGCTGGAGATCTCAGCGATTCTTTCCCCTCTGGGGACGAGGACAACACCTTCACTAGAAACGTCAATAATGAGACAAATGGAAACTGGATAGCGGCCCCCACCAGCAGCATCCACGAGGCGAGACTCAAGGCCAAGGTGAAGAGACGTCTGAGGAAGACCTCCTCCAGGGACTCGGGCCGAGGCGACTCCCTGAGCGATAATGGCGAATCGGTCCGGTCTGTGGTTCCACCCACCAGCCCTAAGGGTAAACTACTAAATAGGAGGTCAAGGATGGGCAAGGGACGAGGCCTGCCAAAGAAAGGTATCAGTGCTGCTTAATTCCTTAACCTAGAACTATTGGGGCTTTCGCACCAGAGGAACCTTTTTATAGTTTCTAGAAATACTGGTGGAAGTTCCCATTTTTGGCATGTTTACACTAAAGCAGGAGCTAATTTAGTTCCTTAAAACTAAATACACTCCTAGTTCCTATAGAGTAGGGTCTAAAACAAATCTATAAGAATTATCAGATATCAATGTATGTTAATTGGCCAAACACATACAAAACGTCAGCTACCCAGCATTCTTAATAAGCCAAGTAAAAATATTTACTTAACGAACATTGGAAAACCGTGATAATGGCTACATGTTGTCTGCAGCATCATGTTCTTTTCTCAGCATCTGATATATACACTGCAAGCTTTCATAAGAAATATTGCCTCTTAGAACAGCTTTTTTGCTAAGTCTAAAAGTAATTTAATCTGTATTGTTCTTCAGTGTCACTATTGTTATTAGTTGTGGTGTGGACTTAATACTTATTAAAATGTTAAGGGTTCCCTAGAATGTCAACTATAACGGTAACTAACTATATTTGTGTCCACACCAACAAACGATAAAATGTTGTGTATTATAAGCACATGCTGCAGAATGGATTATCTTTGGTTGCAAATGTTTTTGATCATTCAGCTAAAAGACATATACATCGTTATAGTTTGTGGTTTGGAGTTTTTTATTCTTCTAGATACAGCACTTTAGTGCGATCTTTTCTATTTGGAATTTTATAATTTTATTCAGTTGAACTTGGAACGCACATAAATGTCAATAAATTCTAATTTAGAGTTCTGAAATTCTAAAAGTCCCTGAAGTCCAGTGCATGTGGAATTCATTTATATGAGTACAGAGCACAGAAAGTGTTGATTTGGTCCTGTTCCAGCATCTGCCATTTAATTTTAGCCAATTAGATGGTTAACAAACATTCAAGCGATTCTTCACACAAGCAGACTGACGCACTTCAGAACCAAACTCCACCCACATTCACACATACACTCATAACAGACTCCCACTCCTATTCATTCAGTTGTTGTTTTGCCCAGTGTTGGTCTGTTGTTAAGGGTTCACTGCCCCTGAGTGCAACAGACCTGAATTGATTTGGAAAGGTCTGGCTTGCCCTATATGCATCTGTGTCAAGTACACTATATGTATGTGGACTAAGCTTTCAAAAAAAACATTTTGATTATACTCCCTTTGTCTATTGGTGATCGTTTAATCACCTCGATGAGATTTGAAGCGTTTTAGTTGTGACCTTTTTACCTCCCCCATCAACTGCAAGATGACTTCATGGCACACTTCTGTTTTTTATTCCCTCATCGATGGCATATTCGGCCCTGTATATGTTATGTAATTACTGGTTTAGTCAGCCTAAAGGGCAGGGCTGGAGTTCCTGTTGGCTTTTTTTGGCTAGAAGCCTTAAGATGCAGACATTACAGTGAAATGCTGTTGGTTTAGAAGTGTAAGTTCTAATACTAATCTATTAATGCCTGAATAGTGGATTACAGTCTTCTCTAAAGGCTTTGTGGTCCAGCTGAGCAGAAACCATTTTGTTGTTGGGCATTTAATTTGTGGATAACAAATTGCTAATTACAAATCTATTGAATGTACTGATATTTAGGATATCATTTGTGGTTTCAGAGAGATATAAAAGTGTGAATAACTTCTTTATTCAAAAAAGGTTGTTATACAAATTTAAATCCAGCAGAAAGCCGAAGGGGTAGTGCATCCAAAAATTGAAATTGTCACCCTTATGTGCTTTCAAAACATTTGACTTTGTTTTATGTGGAACCGAAAAGAGTATATTTTGAAGAAAGTTGGGAACCAAACAACATTGGACCCCATTAACCCCCATTTTATGGATAAAAAACTGTTACATTAAAAAAAATAAAAAGGATGAGGATGTAGCAGAACATCTACATTAATGAAGGCCATGCTAAGCCTTGCATGCATACATACTTATTTGATGTCTTGTGCCAGTTAGATCCAGTTTCTGTTTCTTGTTTAGTATCAGTTTGGCACTTGTGGTCAGAGCTGAGCACATTTCGAGAGGTGATGTCAGCAGCTATGAATTAAAGGGGCACTTTTCTGTTTAAGGGAGCCGTTTCAAAGACAGGAACATGTTACTTTCTCATTAGCTACTGCAGAGGGCACTGAAAGACTCTTTCTTCTCTTGACATGTAATTTTTAAAGTTATTCCAATGCATTTTATTGTTTTAAAAAGCTGTTTATGTCTTTTGTATCCATAGGTGGAGCAGGAGGTAAAGGTGTATGGGGAACACCTGGGGAGGTTTATGATGTAGATGAAGTAGATGTTAAAGACCCCAACTACGATGCGGAGCAGGTATGCTTTCTAATGTTTTTTTTTTTTTAAAGGAATGGTTCACCATAGAATTAAAATGTCCTGAAAATGCATTCACCATCAGACCATGTAAGAAGTAGATGAGTTTTTTTTTCATCAGATTTGGAGTAATGTAGAATTTTATCACTTGCTCACCAGTGGATCCTGAATGGAAGCGATCAGAATGAGAATCCAAACAGCTGATAAAAACATCACAATCCACAGCACTCAAGTCCCTCAGTGAATGTCTTGTGAAGTGAAAAGCTGCGCATTTGTAAGAAACAAATTAATCATTAAAGCATTTTAAATTTAAAACGTAACCTTTGGCCAAACTATAGGTCCATCATCCATATTAATGCTTCTTCCAGTGAAGAAAGTCCTGATCTCTTGCTGTCCTTTCATATTTAAATCCACCAACATATCTGTTTAGAAATGTTTTGGATTGTTTTTCCGCTTGTAAGCAGTTCTTGAACTGTGCAGATTTTGCAGATGACTTGTGGATCATTGTGATGTTTTTATCAGCTGTTCAGACTCTCATTCTGATGTTGTCCATTCACTGCAGAGGATACATTGCTGAGTAATTGATGTAATGCTTTTCAGCTTCATGCATTTGCCTACACATTTCATGTCCATTTTATCTGGGATACAATCCATCAAAAGCTTTGTTTCTGTAGGAGAATTGCGTATATGAGACAGTTGTCCTCCCTCTGGATGAAGAGACGTTTGAGAAGACGCTCACTCCTATCGTTCAGGAGTACTTCGAGCACGGGGATGTTAATGAAGTGGCGGTGAGATTTATAACAGTGTTGTTGAATGAGGAGACGGCTTTTGCTCTTTCATATTTAATCAGTGCTGTGCACTTATGAGTGAACAAAGCTGAGGAACGCTGTTTATCATTTAAATCAGAATGTCTCACTCCATTCCTTCAGGAATTGCTTGCTGAGCTGAACCTGGGAAGCATGCGTGGCGACGTGCCCATGCTAGCCATATCGCTAGCACTGGAGGCCAAAGCCAGCCACAGGGAGCTGACATCACGAATGCTCAGCGAGCTTTGCGGGCGAGTGCTCACAGCCGGAGACGTGGAGGCCTCCTTCCACAAACTGCTTAAAGAGCTGCCAGATCTGGTGCTGGACACACCTGGGGCTCCACAGGTAATGATTTTTATTTATCATTTTAAATTTATAATAACTATATTATATTCTAGTATGTTAGTTTTAATAATTTTAATGCTGTTATAATATTAGTTTTATAGAATTATATAATACAATATTATACTTGAGTTAAGTTCTATAATGTCAAAAATAATAGAAAACATTGTGTGATAATACAATCAGAAAGTAGACGAGGTTGAACACAAATAAATATTACAGTTCTTAAGTATTAAGGAGATATTTATGTAATTATGAGTAATGCATGTAAAGTAGATAGATCTTAATATATAATCATATATAAACATGATTTATAGAGTGTGAACTTGCCAAATTCCTTGCGATAGTGGTATGATGCAGTGCAAAAAATATCAAATTATGACCTGCTGACACAAATTCCAAATGGTTTTCAATGGTCGTCCGGTGTAGGCAGACTTAAGGCACGAGTATACTTCACCTTCCGCGTTTCGTTCCATCTCGCACACAGCCGCGTCCACACAACTAGTCCACATAATTAGTGCGGACAAGCTTGATACATGCGCAATGCCATCTACCTTGACTTGCACTCTTTCAGCATTCTTCTCACGCATACACTGTTGTACGTGGACACTCCGTGTGGTCTTAAAAAATTGCCTGTGTCCTGTCCATTTAAGAACTCTCCTGATGACTTAAATTACTTAATGTAGACTGCATTTTTTAGGTACTCTGTTTTCTGATGATTTTTAAAAAAAAAAATCACTTACTCTTCTTTTAAAGTAATATTAGTGTTATTTGTTTTTTTTTTAAATTTACAATAGTTTAATTTCAAAAAGTTGATTACAAAATACACCTACTTTTTTTGGAATGTTCTTGTTAAATAAAATACTTCTATACTTTTTAAAAAATACTTTTTTTCCCCCCCAATATATTTTGTCATTGAGGATTTATTTTAAAAAGTCTAAAAATCTTGTCTTGTCTCGTGGGATAAGTGTCTCGTCCGCTCCTAATAATTTAATATAATATACAGACAACTTTTTATATCAGATATTTTATAATAAAATATCTGATTAACATTTTTCTTTTGTAGCACTTTTTAAAGTTTACTTTTTTTTTTTTAATTATAGAAATGTTTTTGAAAAACTGTGTATTTTATATTTCAACAATACAAATCAAATTATTCATAATTATTTGTATGACATTTTATCATGATTAATCAGATTAATAAGTTAATTTCCAATGTATTATAATATACTAATTTTAGTATATGTTGGTGTATATACTGTTGTATTAATATATTAGTAATTAATAAAAAACTATAAATTACAATATTAATATACTTATCATATTTCTTTTATACTAATGAAGTTTAATGTGAATTAAGGTATTCACCGTTATTTGTATGACATTTAATCATGAGCCGCTCTAGCTGAGGAGTAGGTTTCTGCAGCGTAACATTTTGCAGAGTTGAATTTCTAAGCTGCGGTGCATCTCTCTGAGCTGCATGTTTACTTTGCTAAAAGCGCGTTTGGTAAGCTGCGGTTAACAATGAAAACTCTGTGGTCTTAGTGCGTCTAGTGCAGATGAGCCAGTCAGAAGAGACTTTCAGCTGTTTCCTTTGGCTTTGTTGAAACACCAGAGCTTGTTCTTTTGTCTGGCGGTGTGCAGACTGCTGGCTCAGCACTGTACAAACACCTCTCCTGTCAGCCTTCATCCAAACACCGGAGCCTGTGTCCCATTCCTGTACTTTTAAACCAATACAGTCCCAATACAAAGGGTAGATGTGCCAAACTGGCACGTGAACAAATATTGACCTTGGACGTCATTAGTCTTAGCTGATGTGTGTTACTTTATTATCTGACTGTGGGTTTTCTCCACTGTTTACAGCACCACACACAAATCCAGTGGCATTTAAAAATGTCAGAATAGGGAACTTTTAAAATACTTTTATGTGAAATTATGCTGCATTCAATGATTGAGTTCTTTTTTGTGCGTTAAAAAAAATGTGGAAAGCTGTTAGAATGAGTGATGTTTAACTGGAAATGTGAAATATTCCATTTTTCCCCCTTTTGTATTTAATTTTGAAATCTTTAGTTTGATTTGGATGACTTTTACTATTAATGATTTCAGTTCCTTTTTTGGACCCTGTGGGGAAACCCCCCACAAATGCTAATTTAAAAGTAATTGGTTATATTTACAGTTGTCCATACAAGCGTTTTTGGAATATCCTTTAACTTCCAATTTATATTATGTAATTTACTAATTTTAGTATGTTAGTATATACTGTTATATTAATATTAGTAATTAAAAATATTACAATGTATATTTCTCTACATTTTATCTATCTAGCTAGCTAGGTGCTGGTCATATAATTAGAATATCTTCAAAAAGATTATTTGTTTCACTAATTCTATTCAAGATGTGAAACGTGCATAATGTATACATTTATTTCGCATGGAGTTTCCTAAAAAACACCTGAAGGTGAGAAATAAGATTCTCTGGTCTGATGAGATGGAGATAGAAATTTTAGGCTTTAATTCTAAGTGGAATGTGTGGCTTTAATTCTAAGTGGTATGTGTGGAGAAAACCAGGTACTGCTCAACACCTGTCCAATACAGTCCCAACAGTGAAGCATGGAAGCATGCTGTGGGGTTGTTTTTCAGCTGCAGGGTATCAATCAAGGGAAAGATGAATGCAACCAAGTACTGGGATATCCTGGACCAAAACCTTATCCAGAGAACTCAGGACCTTAGACTGGGCCGAAGTTGTGCTGTGTGTACATTAATGAGGAAAAATATTTACTTTAATGATTTTAGCCAATAGTTGTATAATATAATACATTAAAATAAATGAAATGCAACATATTAATATAAAAAAGTTACAGGTAAGTAATACTTACTATTATTATTATTGTTATTAATATTATCATTTATTATTATTTGTCAGAGTAATAAAAACTATTAATGCAGTTATTTAAATTATAAATTATTCCCTTTTTTTTGTCAATTTAAAAATAACATGAAAAAGATTTCAGAAAAAAAATCATTATCTGAAAAAGTTTTTCCCATGACACTGTGAATGGATAACATATCAACATTTACTAATTGTAGTATATTTCATATTAGTAGTAATATTACATTTTTGTAAAAAAAAAATAAATGATGACTGTGTAATTAGAAAATACATTAAAGATTAAAGTTGACCAAACATTTTTAAATATTTTAATATACAAATTATAAAATAATTGCAATATGAAATATTAAGTAATTCAAATATTTTATATCTTTAATATGTCTGTATTAAGCCTCATTGGAAAAGATGTAAAAATTATCTGTTTGTTTTTCATTCTGTGAAAATTTTTCTGGAGCTGTTTTGAGCTGAAAATTAGTGCTTTAAGCTGTATTTGTTTAACTTGTGTCTTTACAGATGCTCGGTCAGTTCATCGCTCGAGCCGTCACAGACGAAATCCTCCCGAAAAGCTTTATAGACGGCTACAAAGGACGAGTGGACTGTGAATACTCCAGGTACTGAGTGTTTTCCTCTGCACTTTCCTCTCTTTTCTAATGGCTAGTGTGACGTGGGTTTATGTCGTTGATCAGAGCGGCTCTGGATCGCGCTGCCGTGCTTCTGAGAATGAGCCAATGGACCGGCCTGCGCATTGACAGCCTCTGGGGCTCAGGCGGTGGACAGAGACCTGTTAATCAACTTATCAAAGAGGCAAGGACACACCCATTCACCACCTGTGACCTTATCATAACATCTGTCTATGAGCTGGAAGATTAAATGCCATATTAAAGGGGTCATATGATGTGATTTTTAAGCTTTTCTTTGTCTTCAGTGTGTTACAAGCTGTTAGTGCACACATAAGATCCCTAAAGTTCAAAGACTAAAGTCTCAAAGACAAGATATTCTATATAACAGTTATGACTTCTTCCTAACATCTTGCTAAAGTTCCTTGTTTAAAATTCACAGAGTGCGTAAACATTTGGGCATTTTTCAAAAATAAACCCAAAGGAAGAAGACGGAGCAATTATTGTCAATGTAGTGTTGCTGCTGGTGCCATGTTCTGGAGACGCTGTGTGTTTTGGAAGCACAAAGAAAGTAGTTTCACTTTCACAAGAGGACACGACTAGAAATCAGTGGTTAAGTTTTGTTTACAACACTGTTCCAGAACAGTTCAACACAAATATTAGATTGTGTTAGGTGCATTTATGGAGGATGGACTCCTAAAACCTGACAAAGCTGTGCGCAGACTATAACACCATGTCTACACTGAACATGACAATTGTTGTGCTGCAGTGCAAAATATAGTGTCTCTACACTGTACGCGACAAAGCAACCGTTGAAAATCATTTGAAACTTGTGTCAATATGACATGAATGGAACGCAACGCTAGTTTTCGTTTGGGAATTTGTTGTTTTTTTTCTAAATTTGTTTGTTTTATTTATTTGGTATCATGGTGTCGGGACATGGCATCATGTTATGGTAAGAGGCGTAACATTTCCACCACATACTTGTGGTATTCTGCCAATCACAATACACTGGATAGCTGGCCAATAAGAGCACACCTTGCTTTTTTTAGAACAATGAGCTTTGTGCATATCAACCTGTTTCAGAAGGCAGGGCTTTGGATTTATTTTTTTAATTTAACTTTGTAAACGCATTGCATTACACCAAATACGCAAAATAATGTTCTTTAGCAACATCATATGACCCCTTTATGCATTAACACATGCATTCATCCTCTAACTCCGCTTTGTTTAATGGCTGTTGTTGCAGGTTAACCTCCTGCTGAAGGAATATCTGTTATCAGGAGACACGGTGGAGGCTGAGCGCTGCTTGAGAGAACTAGAAGTCCCACATTTCCACCATGAGTTTGTTTATGAGGTAAAAACGGCAGCAAAACAGGGGTTTAAGTGTAAAGCTTGTGTCCGATTGTTAAGTTAATTTTCTGCTCTTTGAAATTTAGGCAGTCGTCATGGTTCTGGAGTCCAAAGGCGACAGAACGCTTCAGATGATCCTGCAGCTGCTGAAGTGTCTCTGCGTCTCCACGGTCATCACTGTGGACCAGTTGAGACGGGTATGATGCCATCTGCTGGTTCATGCGGTCCACAGCAGCTGGAAACGCATATCTAATGTGAATGCCATCCTCTTGCAGGGATTTGAGAGGGTGTATCTTGACATGGCGGATCTCAGTATTGATGTACCGTGTGCGTATTCGCTCCTGGAGCAGTTCGTGGAGCAAAGCTTTAATGCCGGGGTCATCGATAAAAAACTCAGAGACCTCTGTCCTTGTCGGTGAGTTCGACGTGTTTGTTTTTTAAACGGTGCTTTTTAGTCCAATAATAGTATTAATAATAATAATGTTTTATATTATTATTATTATTATATTTGTAGGAAAAGTAGCAATATAAAATTTGATATTATGTTGTTGTTATTATTATAAATGCATGAAAACAATTTATTTACCTTAATAAACTTGGTTTTCATTGTTGTCTTTTTATGAATAATGTATGTTGGTAGTAGTAATCATTTATATACAAATATATCAATGTAGTAAAGGTATTATATAATAATAATACAAAAGTACAAGTGTTATTATGCATCATAATATTAACATTATTTGTCATGTACTCAGATAAATTTTTTTTAGCAGCTTTTGTTTTTATAAAACAATAATAATAGTAATACACGTATTAAACATTACATAATATATATCATAAAATATATTACATAAATATTACAAATTATTTGATTTGTCATTACCCAAATGACTCTGCCATTCAGTGCCATGTTTATTATGAACAGTACTCATGTAAACATTTATTTGTATTTCTATTTATTATATAAACCTATAATAATAATTAAATACAAACACGGGTGCATTGTTTTCATTGTCATATTTGTTATGAAACAAAGTAAAATATAAACTATATAAAACTGTAATAATAATAATAATAATAAAGATTATGAAATATTACATAATAAATATGACCGTTAAAAAAACAAATGGTTTCATTTGGGTAATGACAATGTTTATGAAAATTACTCGCAGATATTTACATACAGTTCAGAAAAATAGACAAACGTTTTTTTCCTTTACTGTCAAATATTAAATCAGAGTAAACATTTTCTTTTCTATTTTAGATCAATAAATATTATTATTATTATCTATATATTTTTTGCATTTGTGGCATGTCAGAAACAAGCAAGGGAAGAAAGTTTATGGAATTCCTTTTTTACTTTTATCAGTCAAAAATTTACATACACTTCCTTATTATTTGGTAGAGTTGCCCTGAAACGGTTTCACTTGCACCAAACTTTTTGGGTATCTTTCCACAAGCGTTTTACAATATTTAGCTGGAATTTTGAACCACTCCTCTTGACAAAACCAAGCTTTAACTGCCTGGCTGATGTCTTCAGATGTTGCTTCAATATATCCACATCATTTTTCTATTTTCATGATTTTGTCCCCATGAGCAGTTGCGAACTATAGTCTGGCTTTTTTTATGGTGGTTTTGAAGTAATGGCTTTCTTCTTCCAGAGTAAATGTTGTTCTCATGGTGATACAGGACTTGTTTTACTGTAGATAATGACACTGTCCTACTAGTTTCGGCCAGCATCTTCACATGGTCTTTTGCTGTTGTCCTGGGGGTTGATTTACACATTTTGCAGCAAAAAACATGTCAAACAAGGAGGCTCTCTGTGTTTTAAGTGTGCCACCAGTCAACTCAAATGGAATCAGTTAACCTATCAGCTTCTTAAGCTCAGAATGGAATCATCTACGTTTGTGTCTTTAAACAGAAAGAAAACTCTAGTGTATGTATGCTTCTGACTTTGAAAGTGATAAAAAAAAATCCCTTGCTCGATTGACATTTTAACAAATACAAGAAATGTGTTAATACTTATTGATATAAAACAAGTTATAAAGAAAGTTTACTTTTTTTTAAAAAAATCTTTTTTTTTCTTAAGTGTATGTAAATATCTGGTTTTAACTGTTCATCTATTAAGTCATGTTTCTTTCATGTCATATGTATAAACACAGTTATTTATTATTATTATTACTACATACTATTAGTATACACACAACTTATTATTAATTGTGTGTGAGTGTGATTAATATTGTCATGTACCCAAATGAGTAGTTTGATACTAGTTTGTTTTCTCTGGTCAGGGGCCGGAAGAGATTTGTCAGTGAAGGAGACGGTGGGCGTCTCAAAGTCTCCAGCTACTGACTTCAGGAGTCCCAGCTGTTTCTGTTGCAGCTGCTCCAGTCGTGAAGCTCACCGGAGCTCTGTATTTCTTTGTTGCTTGTATTTGTCATGAAGGTTTCCGTACTAAAAGCGTTCCTCCTGTCAGAACACAATGGGACCACAGGGCCAGGCACTTTCGATCTGATGGAGTCGTAATCCCTCGATCCTTCTGATGTGACTCTCTCATAAGCGAATCCTGAAAGTGCCACACTTATGACTTAGTCATTCCATGTTTTGTATTCCTGAGTTCACTGCCACTCCAGTTCTCCAGTCAGCAGTGTTTGTAGAGACTTGCAGATTTGTGTACATAGCTTTATAAGGTTCAGAGCTCTTTCTCCTCCTGGGCTGCATTTGTATACTGTGCTCCAGTTTATTTTCCTTTTTATTTCCTCTTTGACTTCTCAAAGATGACGTTTCCGACGGTCATCGGCGAAAGGACAAACCTGAGCAACGCACAGCAGCTGGGATCATTTCACAGAACATTTATTTTTATATTTCAGTAGACTGGTGGATGTGAAATGTACCTGACTTACTTGCTCTTTAAACTGGTTAAACAAATAAATAATAAAAATTTGTTGTCATCAATGATTACTGGTACTGATGTTGGAAGTTCTTTATAGATATTGGATATGGAATTGGATTTGTAACCAGAAGGTTGCGGGTTTGAATCCCAGGTCCGGTAGGGATTGTAGGTGGTGGGATTGAACTCTGTCCACCTTCAATACCAAGTGAGACCCTTGAGCAAGGCACCGATCCCCCAACTGCTCCACCGGGCTCTGCAGCATTGGCTGCCCTCTGCTCCAGGTGTGTATCCACTGCTCTGTGTGCACTTTCGGTGGGCTAAACGCAGGGCACAAATTCCAAGTATGGGTCACCACACCTGGCCACAAGTCACTTCACTTTCAAAGATGCTATTTTTTTAAATTACTTGGGTTAAGAAGTGAAATAGGACTCAGCCAATTCCTGAAATTTAAAGAACTAAACATTTTAGATCTTGGACATATAGGGGCAGTTTCTTGAACGGGGTTTAAGACTAAGAGGGGTTTAAGATCTGTATAAACTGGAAAAGGTTACAAAATTAAAAAAATGCATCATCTGTGAGCAATGTTTCTAAAAATTCTTAAATGTCAGTTAGCAAAAGTCTAGTCCTGGTTTAATATTATTCCTAACCGGGAAACCGGCCCATAATGCAATGACAAATGAAACATATTAAAATTAATGCATTTAATAAATTAAATTTTTTACTTAGTTTTTCACAATTGTAAGAGTATAAATTAATTATATAATGGTATTCTATTTTTAATAAATTTTAAATATATCTTATTCCTTATGGCAAAGCGGAATCATTAGCAGTGTTTTTTGTGAAACATTGACACTTTTTTTATGATTCTTTGATAAGTAAACAGCATTTATTTGAATAACATTACACATTTCTTAAAAAAAAAAAAAAGTAGTTTAAGTTAAAGGAACCGTATGTATGTATATTTTTTACCCTAGGATGTACTACTACTGTCAGCGATACGAGTACTTGAAATTAACATGTTTTCTTAATGCCTGTTGAACATAACAGAGACATTTTATGATTACAATACATTTCTTACATACGGTCATTTATTTAAATATGACATTTAAGTATGTGTACTTAAAAACTAGACAGAGGAATGTAAAGACCTGTGCATAATCGAAATTGTTATGAATGTTATTTGTTGTTATAAATGATATTTCTGGCTTCTGAAGTTAAAAGTCATGTTAAACTAAACTGAATAATTATTCATGGGTATACGAGGCCTCATAAACTAAAGCTCATGCATAAATAAAGTTTGTACCAAAACAGCAAACACAAATGAAAATCACTCATCTATTCTAAAGTGATATGTGCTGATATTAGGTTGTGATGGAAGCGTGTACTTCATCCCTCAGACGTATGCCCTATTCTGCTCTCTCAGGCTGCTGCTCTTTCAAAGCCAGTTCTTGTTGTTTGATGATCTCCTGAGCTTCCTGCTGCATCTTCTCTAGTTTCTCCAGCGTCACAGACTTCAGAGGCAGGAGTTTGGGTTTGCACAGGACCATGGTGGGAACGTCCTCTATGGACAGCTGACCTGCACAGATAAAACACAACACAGCCCTTATGCTTTAGGTGTTTGCAGCAAGATCCAGACTAAAGTTAAGCTGTGGCCTCTAGTGCTGTGGTTGTTATGTGGGACGTCTTTCAACTCAGTCTGTATAAATGTGAGGTTTTGAAAGCTGAGCACTATAAATGCTGAATAAAGCATCAGCGGAAAAAAACTCACCTTGTTTAGGCAGAACCTCTCTAAACATCGACTTCACTTCGGGCATTGTGCTTCAGCGACTGTTAATGTAACTTAATGGCAAAAAAAAAATGTAAAAATGTACATAAAAAAGCAGTACAATCTCTATCGAATATTATTAGTTACATATAACACATATAAACAACATTCAAAAGGATAAATCCTAATGCACACAAAAAATCTTAAGAACTATATTTCTTTCTTTTAAAACTGAAGTGACATGCCAAAAACGTCTTCGTGAGCTTCACCTTACTAACTTTATATTACAAGAGCATAAATTGGCCGGATTTCTGTTAACGTTAGCTTGTTGACTGACGATAGCTAAACGTAACTGCTCTTAACCGATTGTCAGCGTACTGTATATGTACGAAGATACTGCACTCACTGCAAATAAACCTTAAAAGCATAAAATATGCTCCGCTACGCGGATTTCTCTTTTATCTTATCAGCTGGTGTTATACGCACTTCCGGTTCAGCGCGTTCTACTCGCACAAGCTCTCCCGCTGCTGCCTCCTAGCGACACCTGCGCGCTGTTAGCAGACGACAGTCATAGGAGACGTTTTGGCTGACGAAGGTTGTAATCGTTTTGGTATGGTTTGTTATTTTTGTATAATCAATAGATAATAATGTTTTAACTTTTATTAAAAAAAAATTAACTCATTTATATAAATACTTTTTTTTTTTACTATTTTTATTGTTGTTGTTACGGTTATGTTGTTATTATTTTATTGTTGATTTTGAATTCATTTTGGTTATATCACGCCATAATTATCATTATGTTTATTATTATGTTAATATTGTAGCGGTTGTTATTATTCGTGTATTTAAAAACGTACTGGTAATTTTTAACTCTAAAATTAAGTAATGAGTATAATAATTAAATATTTTGTTTAAAAATAACTTTTATTTATTGTTTTCTTCATTGTTGGTATTGATCTGGCTTATATTTCACTCTAAAGTTATTATTATCATGGCTATTATTATTACTTTATTGTAAATTACGCCTCAGTTATTATTATTCTATTTATTTTGTTGTTATGATTACAGTTGAATAATTCTTATTATTTTTAATGTTAATAATAATACGATTATTTCTATTAATTGTTTAATATTAATTCTTATAAATGTTAATTTAGGTCAAATACGTTATAATAATATGTAATTATTTTCTTGTCATTTTTTCTTCACGTTTGGTGGTATTTTAGAGACATTCAAGTACTTTTTTTAATTTCATAGCTTAACTTATAGTGCAATTATGTTCAACTATATCTGAATATTTGCACAATTATTAGGCTACAGAAAACAAATTGGACGCCTATGATCATTAATTTATTCATGACACTTGCGTCCCCCAAAACACCATTTTCGACCCTGATCCCTCTCAGGGTCTCTTATTCCGTCTGTCACTGTCATCATCGCTGCGATTTTTCCAAAACAAAAATAACGCGGAGCTCCAGCAGCGGTCTCGTGACGCGTCAGTGACGCGCGCTGGGGAGGGGAGCGCGAGCTGCGGCGCTGCTGGAAAGGAGGAGGAAGCGAGGATGGCGTCGGAGTCACACCTCTGAAGGTAAAGCGCTTTTGCTGCTCTGCGCGGCTCCGGATCGCACCTTCCGTGGCGCGGCGTTGATGTTCGGCGCGATGAACGCCCGCATTCGGCGGCCAGGCGCGATCAACGCGTTGCGGTCCGCGTGCGGCTGCTCTGAATGCGCTCTTTTGTTCAGTCCCGGAATGGCCGCTGCTTTATGTGTGTGTGTGTGTGTGTAGAATGGGTTTTCTTTTTTTTTTTTTTTTTTTTTTATAGGCTACATATTCCGTGGGCTTGCAAAGAGAGAGAGAGAGAGAGAGAGAGAATAAAAAGAAAGGTGCCGCGAAAGCCAAGTATGCTTGCGGAATGCGTCTGTACAGTAAACAAAAGAGTGATTTGTCCCAAAATGGTCTTAGAGTCAGAGTCAACAATGCTTTATTGGCACGATTGTTAACTTACAAGATTGCGAATGCGTATACAATACTTGAAACACACAAATATGTGTTTAAAAAAGTGGAAGTCGGTGCAGAGTGACGGAAAGGAAAAAGACATTGTAAAAAAAAAACGTAAAATGAAAATATATGTACCTTTTTTATGTCTGTTCAACAGACAGTAGAGCACGACTGCTGCTTCACGCTCACGCGCATACTGGCGATACGTGATTCACGAATGAGTCGTTCTTTTGAATCGGATCTTCTCAGTGCATCGTTTGAACCGGTTAACGAAAACAAAAATATTTGTTTACGATGTGGCCTAAACGATTAATTTGCAGACATAATAGTACCGAGTGGTTTTAAATGCAAATACCCACTGGAAAACACGATTGGACGAACATTACAGCGTTAAATAAATTTAGACCACTTAACCTACTGATTGCAATTGGGGTGTGAAGACTTTCAAGCATTACAAAACCAAATCACTTACCCTGCCTTTAAGCGGCCTAAATGATTGCTTTTCCTAAAACATTATTTCGACAGAGGGGAAAATTTTAACAGTTGTTCTGGTTGTGTTTCTGGCTACCTTGATGTCAGCATTGTTCACTTTAAAATCTATAATATGCATTTACAAAATGGCCTAAATATGATTTAATTTCTTTAGTTGTGTCGCAAATTGCGTGCTTATGCAATATTCTATGACATTTTATAGAGTAAAGTATAAAAAGAGATGATATAAATAAAGCAGTGTACAATGAAAATTCCAAAAAGAAAAATTGCACTTTAAAGGGTCACAACACCCCCCATTTTCAGAAGTGCTTTTTCACACCTCTGGTCAACTTTCTGAAAAGGGGCGTTGTTCACTGGGGGTAAGGGGTGGGGGTAGAGTGTGGAGACAAGGCGGAGACTGCATT
>JAUCMT010000053.1:10647623-10671549 GCA_032357475.1 Enteromius thamalakanensis | reverse complement strand
GCCATGCACAACTTTATTGACAGTAAACTCATTCCTTTGATAAGTAGCCATGGTATAAGCTGATAAATACCCAGGTATAGTGTAGCCGTGCATTCACACCGCTCTCGCCGCCCTGCAAAGCGCGGACTTCATTCTGACTGGTTGCCGCCGAACCGAGTCATAGCTCATTGCCATAAAGTTAACTTTGATTTCAACTCTCCTCGGCGCTCTCGCCGTCCATGACGTGCCGCGTCGCCTCTCACCGCCAGCTTACATTTATGAATTTAATGAAATGAATTAATTCCAGCCAGTTTGAGGCTCTCGCTGTCGGTGTTCCCTCCACATCTGTCGTGCATTGTAGCACTGACCGTTGTGGTTTATCCCATCCATTTTACCTGGTCTCGGGTGACAGTCCGCCTCCGGTCTCTGAGTAGGACATTTTTGTTGTTTTCTCCTGTTCATTTGGTCTCTGTGTACATCGCCACTGTTATGCAGCCTGCACTAGTCCGCGCTCGCGCCATCAAATCAAAACACCGCCATCTCCTTCCCCTTCGCGGTGATGGAAGGGTAAAGTGCATTGTCACATTAATGCAAAAGTCATTGCGAAAAAACTTATAAATTAATTAATAGAGGGATTTTTTGGAATCGAGTTATTCGAGTGGCGGTGGAAGCTTTTTTACTCAGTTTGGCGGAGTGCAGTGACTTTCACGACTTCGTGAGCTCCTTGAAGCTCCCTTCAAGCCCAGCTCGGAGACAGCCCAGGTGAGGATGCTGACGGGGGGCTAGAGACGGCCCCTGCAGGTACCACTAGTCGAGCCTGCTCCTCACAGGAGATTAGTTCAAGCCAAGCTCGGAGACGGCCTTGGCTAGGACGCGGAAAGTTCGGCATCCCCGTCAGGTCTGCTCGTCGAGCTGGCTTCCGACGGAGCAGATGTGGCGGGGGTCGTCCGAGCCCAGCAGCTCATCCACTTCCGAGGCGGTGAGAGATGCGTCGTCACCTAAAAGAAACCAGGTCGTTTGCCGAAGCAGAGGGACGGGCTTCCTCGGAGGCGTAGCAGACGGGGGACTCTTCCTCCCGAGGAGATGAGACATGCAGGGGCTGTGTCGGCGTGATGTCATCCGACTCAGGGCCCCGCCCACGGCCCCGCTGTGGCTTGCGAGCAGGGGGAGCCTGAGAGCTAGGCTCCCGTCCTGAAAAGGACTCAAGCCTGGCGCAAAGAGTGGCCATGCTGAGGCCCTCACACGAATCACACTCAGATCCAGCGAAGGTGGCCTCTGCATGGTCCTTCCCCAGCCAGAGGACGCAGTCGCGGTGTCCGTCCTCAGGCGTTAACAATGTTTGACATTAAGATTTTATCATAATAGACACTGATTTAACTGTGGTGACACACAACATGCCATTATGTTAAAATTAAATATAACCACTTCTCATTAAGGTCAAGAACATGTTCTTCTTTTCAATGAAATACCAATGGTTATATAGGCTAATTATGTATTCTCTATTGTTTACCATATTATTCATTCTTTCAAGCAGAAATATTTTTTAATATAAATAAATTTATATTAATATTTAGAACTACTAAGTACTATGTGATTCAGTCAGGGGCATTGAGTGATTTTACTTTTGCTCAACTTTTTTTGATTAACATGACAATAGCAACTAAATTACACTGTGGTCCCTTTAAAACCGAATAGACACGAATGTATTGAATACACACAATGTACTGAAACATTTTTACTAACATTACTGTTTACATTCATGTAACACATAATCGACTCTGTTTACCTGAATGCTAGTCAAAACGGCAATTTGAAATAATTTTGTGTAACTCTCCATTCAAGAGTAACTTACTCGCTTTTGTGTGAGACGTGCGTGTGCTTTAGTGTCTTCTCTCTTCCATCTCCAAACATATCCATATGCCTGCTCTTCTCTTAATCCCACATATTGAGATTCTTTAACGTTTTATAAGACGTGCAGCAAGTGTATAGCTTATAAATACAGTTAATGTAACGTTACACATCTAACCTCTGAACCATGCAGCACATTCGTTCTGAAATAATCCCTTCCCAATCATCCCTTCATAACATTTTCGTCTCGTTTTTATTTGTTGACGAAAATGTCAATAGATTTTCATCATAGTTTTTGTCATTTCAAATTAGTTTTCGTTCGTTGTCGTCCAATTTTCGTCAGTGAAAAATAGACGAAAAATAGAGTTGACGAACATTATGATGAAAATTATTAAAACTGAAAACTTATTTTGTCATCCAACATCAAAATTGTCCTACTTTACTGCAGAAGTACTGACCCAGTGTTTACAGAGTGAACATGCAAAAAAGGTCAAACGCCTTAAACGTCTTTAAAAAAGTAAATCAGCAATGTAGGATGAGTTTAAAGTTGGAGGGAAAAATTAGAAACATGTACACATCTGTCTCTTTTAATGTGTTAGTATAATGAGTTTTATTTGTTGTTCTAGCACAATTTTTAACCCCAACCCAGACCTCACTAATTTCCAAACCCTGGTTATGCCCAAAATTGCAAGAAGCAACAGATGTGGACATCTAACTATTGTTAGTAACTAACTATTAATATATCACTTTGGATATACAAAACCTTCATACGGAACTTATTAACCTTATTAAACTATAGCAATATTTACAATGTTGTTGAAACATGTTGCCAGCAAATTTATTAAATCCATGCATTCTGGAAATCCATGGATGGATGTATAGATAAAACTTAAATCTTTGTTGGAGCTTGTATTTTTATGAGGAATCTATAAACTTTGCATTGCACTTCTCTTGGTACTGCCAGCTTAAGATCTATTATTTATGTTATAATATTATTTATGTTATTTTGTATTACTTATTTGCAACCCTAGACACTGAAATATGCAGAACTCTGTGGAATAGTTTGGTAAAAATATTTAAAAAGAGTTGATAGTTCAAATTTCCCTACCTGAAATAATCAGCAATTTCCCAAAATACTGTATAAACACTTTGGACAAAAGCATACATTGATCCAAAAGCATATCGTGTGATACATTGCTTGTAATGTTCTTAGAGGACCTGATGCCCCCTTTCTGTCAGGAGGGGAAATAATAAAAGGCTAATGATATTCCCAGTGATAGTCTTTTCAATGAAACAATCACCTTTAGGCATTATCTCCATTCTCTCCACCTAATCAGACAGAATGGACTCTTGTTTCCTCTCCATCCTAGTCTGGCTGCTTATGGAGACGGAGCGATACATCACGGTGAGAAACTCTTGAGGAGCTCTACCATTGATCTACAGCACACGCACGCACAAACGGATGAGTCACTAAAACAATCCCGACATCACTATTGTTCAGCTCTGTCCCTTTCACCCGCTCTCTTTTTTTCTTGCAGTAACGATTACTCAAGATAGCACTGCTCTGAGAAAACCTCATTATTCCCTCTGAGCCACTAGAGAGACGAAACAGCCATTCCACTTCAGGTTCTACAGCTTTGTGATGCCCATTTATACAGCAGGCACTATTTTACATTGCAGCTGTCATTTGTGGACGGCTCATGCTTTAATTTCAATTTGACTTTATGTCCGATCTGTGAGCTGACTAAACCTCGTACATTACACTGCAGTTCTAGTGCCAAGCGCTTTGTTCAATACCTGTGCATTTATTCAGATGGTTACCTTCATACAGCAGCAGGATACAGTTATTATTGGGGAGTATAGTTTTGCTATAGTGAGCATTTTTGCTTTGAGAGTTAAGATGCAGTCACATTAGCAAAGTTTCAGGTTTTGCAAGCAAAAGTGTTCATCTTCTATTGTCAACTGATTTATGAACCAAGCAGCTTTATGCGTAAACCAAATAAGCTTGATGCAAAATCTGCATGTGGATCTTTACCTTATGTAAAATTCCAGATTGCACTGATTCCAATTGAAATTTCTAGATTTTGTTGACAAAAGATGCCTTAACAGTGGTAAATGCCTTTTTTTCATTAATTTTTTTTTTATATTGGTTCAGTTCAAATCGATAACTAAGTTAATCAATCTGCAATCTGCAATAAGTTCAATTAAACTGTAAGCATTTCTACAAAAGGCAGCAATGTTGTTTTTCTGTACTCATTGTTAATTCAGTTCAATACCATAATAATAGTGATTCAACATTTAATGTTCCGAAGCCATGAGATGAAAGCTATACTTTTTTGCCGTTGCCTTGGTTGTGTTCGCACTGAAATCAAGAACTCTGAAGCAGCCGACAGCGATGTCTTATAGCAAGGCATTAACAAACGTCAAAAATCGATGAATGGAGGACGGCATAATCAGAGCTGTTTTTGCTGGTTTCATAATAAAAGAGATGGATCCAAGCGCACAATTTCCGCAAATACAAGAGCAAAAAGTTGGGTTAAGAGACTATATTTGTTATGACAACTCACATCGAAGATGAGAAAAGAACACAACACTGAAGACAACAGGTTTGCAACTGTTATCGCTGGTAGCTGGTGTTTCACATGCTTTTGGCCAATCAGTGTACACTTACGTCTCTGATAGTTTCTAGAACTGTTTAAGACCCTACTTTGAAGTAGGAGCTAATGTTGTTCCTCCAAACGGAGTTCCTAAAACTAAAACCGTTCCTAGTTCCTGCAAACAAGCAAAAAAAGTGGGTAGTTCCACAGTTACTTTGGGTTCTATGAAGAGATTCCCGCGTTGTGAAAAGCCCTCTTGTAATAAAAGCTTTATGTCAGATCCTGCGTCAGCAGTACCACACACATGCATCTTGAATTTGAGACTGACAAGAGCAAATAAAGGGAATAAAGTAGTTTTTTTAGTTTTCTGCGCACACAAAGAAGCATTATAGCTTTAGAAAATTAAGCTTGAACCACTGATTTCACATGGACTATTTAAATAATGTCCTAAACAGCCCGATATACTTCAAACTAAATCGACAAATGACCTCAAATGACGTAATTACTCAAGGGTTAGATTAGGTTTAGGTGTAGAGATATGGTCATTATATTTTTGTAAGCTGCTAAAATAGGGATCTGCACTTGGGGGGTTGTCTAGTCATTAAGGTCTTCACTGAGAATCTGTTCTGAAGGCATCAGTGTACGATATAAATGTAATCGTTTTAATTCCAGAAAGTGAATTGCTGAATGACACATAATTTTGCCAATTTTTTTGTGAAGGTTTGAAACATTTGCACTACATTCACAGCAGATATGACCATTCACTGTTGATGCTTTGCAAACGAAACCCAAAAGTTTAAAAGCCTAAAGCACAAAGAAAAGTCAAGTAACACTATTTATTTTGACAAAAATGTATAGTGGTTCTGATCCAAAAATAGTGTGAACAGAATTTATTATAGCTGAAGTCTTATTTGACGAATGAAAGGGTAATGCTGAGGCCCTTTTCTGTTCTTCCAATAGCTGTAAATACTGCCTCTAACAGTGATAATACATTTCAAAAATAGTGACATCCATAACGCTGGAAAGTCTCATTACAGTTAACATGACGTTATTTGATACAAAGCTCAACAGAGAACAAATTCATCCATTACCCGACATGGCTTCGAATTCTTGAGTGTAGAGCGAAGCATTCAGAAGGGACCCAGGCCACCAAACTGATAAAGGCTCCGATGGAAGACAGTTACTGGAATAACTCATATCCCACAGGAATATGTGAAATACACACGTCAAGTGTGTGAGCAGTGACTGGTTATAAAGTAGCACTGTATGATGTGAAAATTATTTTTACAATGAGATTCCATTTACAGCTTAAACAAAATGTTACATTTAGGTGACAGCAAAGAAAATGTCCATTTGTTTACAAATGTGTTACTAAAATGTGACTGACTGCCATATTTTACTGCTGTGTGAATAGATACTGGCGTCCCTCATGTCACTGACATAGAAAAACCTACAGTCCTCAAAATTGGGACAAAAAAACTGAAAAAGACATTAAAAGATAAAAAAAAAAGATATAAAAAATATCTTCATTTATGCCCCAAAGATTAAGAAAAGTCTAACTGGTGAGAAAATGTTGACAGAATTTTTATTTTTGAGTGAACTAACCTACAATTAACTTCAGATTTCTCTTTTTTCCCCACAGTTTTTATATTTGTGATTTTCTACTTCAGGAAAAGCATTAGTGAACTGTTTTTTGATAAGTGATGCTCTAGTTTTTGCTGCGGCAATCATAAACCCACCTCCCCTCCCCCATCTTCCCTAAAAGTTGTTTTGTTGCAGCAGTGCAACTCTAAGCTGTTCAGCTGATGCTTAATTGAAACACAATTTTATCATTTAATTCGGAACATATTTCCTCTGAGAGACAAAAAAACAGATGCAACATGTGTGCGTGTGTTATTTACTGCCTCAATTGTATCCAGATCATGAGGGAGAGTGTGTGTTTTCTCTTATAGCGATCACTTCTTAAGCTGGCCTGATTAGACTCTCTCTCATTGTCTCGCCTTTCCTCCAGAGATCAAACTCAGCATATCCTTGCCTGTAATACTTGGACCAGTGACAATGTATTACATAGCACAGAAAGTCCTAAATATTTGCACTGTCCACTTCCAAATTACATATCCCAATCATTATATATTTCTCAGAAATGATTGAACTGCAAACAAGGTCAAACTTCAATCATAAGTGCATCCGGCTCCTTCTGTAGGGCAAAGCACTTGATTAGGGGCCATTACGATCATATGTCTCAACCTTCATTTTAAATGGAAATATTAATGTAGCTTCTTACTTATTATTGTTGTGGAAAATACATTTTTGCATCAAATTCAGGCTATGTACAAATCCTTTTTAAAATCTGTGGTAAAATCATGTAAATGGCAGGCAAACTAAATATTCCCTTAAAGGCATGATTGTCTGTAAACTTTAATAGCCTTATCAAGAGGCCTTTGTGAAGTAATTCACTTGAAGGTTTGTTCCAAATGAGAATGAGCGAGTAATGAAAGTACCATTTAGAACAGAGAGCAACAGTGGGGTACTGGAAGTAAAAAAATCCATTAATTTTCTCAACAGAGAAATAGATTTTTCCTCATAAAGCTTTCAAGACAGGCTGACTATTAATATAAAGTAAATGCGTCTGTTAAATCCTAACTTTGTTTTGTTTTGTTGTAGTTTATTATGATTAATAACAATAATAATAAATCAATTTTAAGCATTACACTGCTAATAAGTCTGAAAGAAAGAATGCAGCCAATCAGAGAACTACAACCAACAAATCAGATCCTGTGGAAGTTGGGATACTTTTTTCAGTATTCTTTGATGAATAGAAAGTTTAAAAGATATAGATGTCTGTCATCTTTAATCAAATTGATGCATCTTTGCTGAATAAAAGTATTAATTTCTTTAAAAAAATAACATGTTATGTATAATATATATACATATATAATTGTTTATATCATATCTATTTTATTTTTATATATATATATATATATATATCAGTTTTTAAATTTTATTTTTGTATGCTTATCTACTTTTTAAAATTATTATTATTTCCAAAATGCTAATTAGACACTGTTTGCTGAATTAACCAAGGTGATATATACATGTGACAACTAGGGTGCTACTGATGTAAAAAATAAATAAAAAAAACAAATTACAATACATAGGTTACATACATAAAAAATAACACTAAACAGCAACCTGCAGCATTCAGTATTCAGTAAATTACCTAAATACAATCTAGCATTGCTAGTGTTGCTTCTATTCTGCTAATTATCACTCTTTCTCTGGCTAGACATTTTATTCAGTAGATACTGTACATAGAAAAAGCTTGATATTAAGTGAAATGCAGTAATTACTCATGGCTGTATGAAAAATACAATGCTCTCAGTTTTGCTTGTACAGTTTCTTGTGTTTTAAAAGGAAAGTGGGCTTGTAATTCAACATGTCATATTCACTTGTCTGGTTCCAACATATGTCGGTTGCCAGGGAGGCCACCATGTACTTAAAGTTTTTTCTTTCTCCCTACAGACATTGTCTGACACTCTCAGACTGGTAAACAAGCAGGTGGCTACAGTTATTGAGCATTCAATGACCTACCGATGCACACCAGGTCCATGAAGCCGTACATTGCGTAACAGATCTGGAAGAGCAGGTCCTGCCGTTGCCACTTGGCCGATGGGCTGAGGGAGGACCAGACCAGCCAAGAGATACTGGCTATCAGGAACAGGGAACCCAGAACAGCTGCAGCTATCTGTACTTTCTCTATCACCGTCAAAGAGATCGCCTGCCACTGAAGATAAAAAAAAAAAGTGAACTAATAGATAATGCATGATCAGTACCACAGTTCATGACAAAAACAGCGACAACAACAAAAAACAAGATGACTCTGCAAAACATTTATGCATTAAAAAATCCATCAGAAATACAGAGATAAAAAATATTTTAAACCTCGACCTTTTAAACAGCATTGACTGATTTTTGGTTGATTAATTATTAGTAATATGGAAGATATTTGATATCAAACATGAATAACATTAAGTAAGCCATACCCTAATTCACAACAGTAAATTTATGATTTATATGTTGAGGATTTTTACATTTCCGGTTTACATGTTTGTAATCAAAACATTTTCAGGCTACTTGTTTATAATATGTATTTGATCTCATTTAGGACCCTGGAGCATATAATCATTCATAAGTCGCATGGATTTATTTCTAGTGACAAATTTTAAGGTGATTTTCTCAATATTTCGGGGGGTTTCTTAGAAATTTTCAAATAGTTGTACCTCAGCCAAATATTGTCCTATCTTAACAATCTATACATCAATAGAAACTGATTTATTCAGCGTTCGCATTTCAAAATGACCCTTATGACTGGATTTGTGGTTCTGGGTCACATATATGCCATTTTATAGCATATATAGACATTCTTCTAGCTGCTATTGAATCTTAGTATAAAATGACAGATTGAATATAGGCAAATCAAACAGACAAAAAACACTTTTAAACAACATTGTGAGTAATTTTCTATTTTATGTTTCAACCTCAGAACGGCAATATAGAAGCCAATGTTCTTTGGTGCACCTTTAAAATAACTAAACCAAAGAAAAATAGCCTATTTATCATCTGAAGTTCAGATCAAAAGACAGAAAGTAAAATCAGTGAAAGCAGAAGCTTTGAACCAAGAGAAGCATATAAACTACTGGAGCTAACACAGTATGAAAGGAACAAGACAAACACATCACTGCTGCTTTCAGTATTGTGCTGGTACAGCGGTACAGTGATCAGATGGTGTTGAATGACTACCATGTTTATATCTCATATATGGTAACTCAAGACACACGGCCAAAGTTTGTGAACATTTTTTTTATAAGCATACAGCCAGGTGATGTAAAAAATGAGAGATGCTATTTTCTTTCCCAAAATAACAGTGCTCTCTGCAAAAAGCAGGATCCATGAGGAAATGATTTACTGACTAGTGCAGAAGAACTTGGCTAGACTTCACAGAACGCCAACCTGAAACTCACTGAACACCTTTGGGATGACTGTGAGCAAGGCCCCATCTTATAAAATCAGTGTCTGACCTCACTGATGCTGAACGAGAGCAGAGATCCACTGCCTAGCCTTGCCAGAAGAGTGGAAGAGAAGACTGATGTATTATTAATGCCCCCATGCTTTTAAAATGAATCAACAAAAAAAACGTGGGTGTCATGTTCAAGTGTCCACAATTTTTGGCCATGCAGTGTCAAAGAATGCCAATGGTGGAGAGAAATTAAACACGTAAACTGTTCCAAATTCTAATACTTTTTATGACAATATATTTTATATAAGGAAATTTAACATGTTCATATAGTATTTTACATTTGCGTACGGGTACCTCCGCTACATTTAAGAATAAAACAGTTTTTTTGAAGTAAAGAACTGGTTGGGAGCATAATTCTTTACAGTGCATTCTCAATCAACTGTTTCATAAATCCCATTTACTGACTCATTTGTGAATTCAACTTATCTGATTGCAGCAGTTCACAACTCACTGATCCGATGATCCTAGCTGATCAAGTCTCAAATCACTGATTGGGTCTTGTCTGACTCAAAATGAGCCAACCAGGAGTAATATGATCTTCAGAGCTCAAGTGTTCAGACTTATACAAATTCTTAATAATGTCAGACCAAGCTCTAACCTATTTAAACTCTATCTGTGTAACTGGTGCATTAGAGCCTTCTCTCTGAGTAGGAGAATCAGGTATATGAAATAAAATGCTAACTAATAGGGAATTTTTCACATAAACCCAGGCAGAGTGAGTTACCTGTAGCGGGTTCTTGGTGCTGATGGCGATGACCTGGTATTTGTAGTAGCAGAGTTCACAGCTCCAGGATCCTCTTTCACTAATCCATTTAATAAGACAGGGCTCATGAGTGCAGCGAACAGAACCACTACAGCGACACGGGCTCAGGAGCTCTCCCTGAAAAACACAACACAAGTTTACATTAATAGAAGCTAATCTCCTCCCAAATAATCCTGAAACCACTGTACATTAACACCCGGCTCAATGATAAGATAAGATACAACAATATCTTACAACTGGAATAATTGTGAGTGTATGAATAATTGTGACTTTTAATGTTCAAATGTTTTATCTTTTTTCTTGCAATTTTGTAAAAAAAAATACAAATAAAAAAAGTAAAAATGGTGACTTTTCAGACTTTATTTTTTCTTCATTTTATAGAAATTACATTTATTTAATTTAATTGTAATTTTTTCTCTAAATTCTGAATGTACTGTACATAATTCCATGCTGACTTAAAGATATTGAAGCTTGTTTCCACCACAGAATAAAAAATAAAAGAGGCAACTGCTTGTATTTATGACTTTTGTAAGAAAAAAAAAGTTAGAATTTTTCAGTTTATTTAAAAACGACAGATTCCATTCCTTAAGTCAAGATAAAATTACCAATTTGTAAATGCCTGTTTCTGATCTTGTGTATATGATTTGTGCATATGTTACCTTTCAGTTTTTTTTTCCTTTTTTTGACCTCATAATATTTAATGGTGACATATCAGGCACTCCAATTATTTAATTTCATTTTCATAAACCCCACCACCACAAGCTTGTGTTCATCTAAAAAATTTAACCAACAATTTACAAAACCAAATCCCCACCCTACATTTTTTTTTTCTTTTTCATAAAATCTGATACACTTGGTCTTCCATGCTACTTCCATTTCATTATGACCTTCAGGTGTGGTCAAATTTACAAAATAAAGTATTTTTTAAAGGAACTGGAATTCAAAAAAAGTTACCCTTGCAGATTTATTTTGCAGGTCTTACCAGGTGACATTTCACAACCTAGCAGGACCTGTGCCTTGTCACAACAGAAAAGGTCAAGTTATATGACATTTCCTAACAAGTTTTTAAAATAATAAGCAGCGAAGCAGTTCCAACATCTTCATTATTATGACAGGACAGTGTTGCATCATCCTAACATTTTTGACACTATGCCCCCAAAAATATCGAAATATATTTTAATTGAGAAGTCAAAAACATACTCATTGTAGAAGAGGTATATTTAAGCCATTTTATGTATGAATTGCATTATTAATGTATGTTTAAATAAATGAATAGATCCAGTCCAAAACATGAGTGTCACATCATTGACCCATCCATTAGTTGTACAAATTATTAATGAGCACCACTTAAGAGTTACTTGGGACAAGCCCCAGTGACCTTCACAAAACTGTACCCATGGGACATTTACTTGGAAAAGATGGTTTAACATGTGTCCAGTTTGATTTCAATAGATAATAAAAACTCCAGAATCCCTTTATAGCTGCAAAGGGACATAATTTGATTGATTACTGCTTTGCAGTCCATGTGAATCATGTATAAACCGAGACAACAAACCCACTGCCTCGAAATCACACGTCTTCGTGCTGCATGTCAAAATATCTTCACAGAAGCCTCAAACAGCAGTATTTACGATGTTTCAAAACAGCACATGTTTAAAACGTGCCTCTAGTGAGATTTGTGTGGGTGACAAATAGTTGCCAAATCCAATGTGTTTATTTTGAGCTCATAAAAAAATTCCATTGCTTCATAAATAGAAACCAGACACAGCATCCATTATTTTAGCCTTACAAACACATACACAAACACGCACCATAATGAGGGATGATCAGACAAAAGCATCTGTTTGGTCCTTGGCAACAGTGTGCTGGGACTTGCTCACTGACTGGAGCTGCGTCAAACCGATCCCTATGGCATTGATAGATACTACCTTCCTGCGCTGATCAGATTCTCTTTTTTAGATTGCTTAAGTTTAGCACTTACTGTAGATAAGGGGTACTGAATTTCCAGCATTCTCAGAAGGAGATATTTAGGGAGAGATCAGGCTGGCAACTCAAATTCCCTTCAAGTTACGCATGGTAAGCAAATGCAGATCACTACTTTGCCCTGAAGCTCTGAAGAGCGGCGCTAATGAGCATCGTTTCCAGCAGTCGGCTTGATGTCCCTCACTGAATTGATGCACTCATTTAGCTTTACATGTGCAAGGTTATGTCTAACTCTTTACCATGACACTCATTCACAAGTCTCAACCTGGCTCACATTTAAAGTAACTCCAGGTACACAACTGCTGCTGCAGTTTACATTTCTGAGTTGATTTCAAAACCCAAAGAGCAAGTGTCCGGTGTTTTTCACCGTCATTTTGATCATCAGTGTTAAAAAAAACTCCAAAGAGATGTAATTACACCTTTCCGTTCATTGCTGGATAAACCGCCACCATCATTCGCGCATAAAATTAAAAGGGGAAATAAAATTAAATCATTATTTTTGATATGCAATTTAATTTCAGCAGGGAGTTTTACTCTTATTGAAAAATCAAGACTTGGTGATAAAGTAAATCATGTTTCTTTCATAAGTGTGTTGTATTGTATTTGAATATGTAAAATAGAATGTAAAAGTTTAAAGTAATAGTTCTGCCATAAATTTTCATTCTGTCATAATTTCTCTTTACCCTCAAGTAGTTACAAACCTATATGAATTTCTTCTTCAAAATTAACAGAATCTGTCAGAATTGTCATTTTTGGGTGAACTATTCCTTTATAAATAATATATATAATTTTGTTTTGCGTATACTGTAGCAATGCAAAAAAAAAAACAACAACAACAACAACAATTGCCATAGACCTAACTTAAGATTTGAAAAGCTTTTCTAAGTTAGCACGGCACTACTAATTACAATGCTAAGGTCATAGGTTCAACTTCTGATAAAATGTAACTTGAATTCACTAGTGACTAAAGGCCAATTTTACTAAACAGCGCTTATTCTGGAATTGCGGAAATTGAGAACGCACAAATTAAAAATCACAGATGAAATTTCTAGGCGTGTATTGTGTATCGAATGGTCCACAGGCACAGGCACACAGGCAGATCAAAGTGATCATCCTTATCCCCTTGTTAGTGGGGACTTTGGAGTGAGAAGGGAACGTGTGTTATAATTTAGTCATTTGGAATGCACTTGTCAAAGGGAGCGATGTAATTTCCTCATTATCTTCAGTTGGGATGTTCCCTTGACAACGAACACAGCAGCAGAGCGTCATAAATGTCTTTTTATTTTTGTTAGCATAACTCTTCCAAGTAAACTTACAATTTATAGTTTTAAATGTTTTTTTTAAATTTGCTAATATATAAAACCTTATATTCATAAAACTTTTGAAATATAAAATGTATCTACTTTTTTATATATAAAATATGAATATTTTTTTATGCAGGTGTCCCTCAGCGAATCACACAGAGCTGCATTGTCACGGTAACATCCCAGCTTAAGATAACGAGTAAATTAAATTTTACCATAGTAAACTGATGATGAACTGAATGATTCATTTTAACGCTTTCCTCCCATAAATTTTGTGTCTGAAAGGGAAACTCCAGCAAATGCTTATTTAATATGGTCAGGGTTAATTCTTCACTGCGTATCCTGACAGTACTTTAATGCCAAAAGACAGTTTGCACTGGCTGTTAGTAAATCTGCCCTTAAAAGCATTAGCAAATGCAGTGGTGTCTTCTGAAGCTGAATTCTGAATTCATAACTAAACTTAAGATCTAGGTAGGTCTTCTGTGTGTGTATGTGTTTCTCTTCCAGATTTTCATTTTAAAAGCTGCGCTCTCTAGAGGTTGTATTTGTTGGCCGCATATGTCATCAAGGCTGCCACATTTGAGAAAAGTAACAATTATATTCTAAAGTAAGAAAGAAATTATAATCATTTACACTTCCCAAGGAATAACGGTTAGCCATTATAATGGTTAGTTTACTGAAATGAGACATACTCAAGGATATATGCAGCCAACAGATGTGACCTCTGGAGGAAAGAAAACGAAACTCGCTTATAGCTCTACAGTTTCACTTGTAAGCTGCAGAAACACCTAGCAGAAAGTCGATCATTTTTATGGCTCTCCAAATGATTTTGATGAAATTGCTGGGCTGCTCGATACATCAGAGAACTCAGAGGCACGCTGAGGTCATCAATTAGCAATCTGTGGTCCAGATCCAGACTGGAGTGAGCGGGTTCAAGACGTGTCTGGCAACAGTTCAGATACACTAGTTTTCCCAAATACATTTAGGTGTACATATTTGATTGGCTCTGAGTTAATCAAATGTGTTTATGCAAATGTTTTAGCTGTCGACAAATACTCAAAAATAAGATAAGACAGCAGTTTTTCCAGCTCCTGTGTACAAGGACAAAGTGTCATTTGAAAAAAAAGTGAAACTACTGATGAGAACTTAACCCTTAAAGAAGAATGAACGGAAGAGTTTGCCTTTATTTTCGCTGACTAAAGAGTTAAGTGTGTCTCATTTGTTTAACTAATTTCTTGTTAAGTGATAAGACGTGTTTGTGAGAAACAAATCCATCATTTTTTGGGGGAAGTGTTTTTTATGGATTATGGTCTGATATTTTGGTTTGGCAGCAACGGTTTGAAGTTGAAAATCGTCCTAATGGTGGATTTGTTTCTTACATACCTTTTCATTTCAAAATGCGTTAATTCATGGTGATTGTGTGGATAACTTGCAAAATTACTGTGTTTTTATCAGCTGTTCCAACTCTCATTCCCCACTGAACAATCGTCTTTGTCAGACGTTGAAATGACATCCCCTGACAGCCAGAATGAAAGTTTTTATGACGTCTTTTGGACGTCCAGTTTTTGTACTGTACGTCCAAAAGTCGTCACTGGACGCCCAGTACCAAAACTGGACGTCATAAAAAGACGTCATAAAAACTTTCATTCTGGCTTGTCAGGGGATGTCATTTCAACGGCTGACAAAGACGATTGTTCAGTGGGCGTATGATTGGTCTAGTCAACATTACAAAGCATGTTGCAGACAGTAAAACGTGTGTCGTATTTATTGGGACACGATCGATCTGGGGTTCAAATCTGCCTTTAGGGAAATTTTTGTTCATTTAAATTACACATTACATCAGAAAAGCAATGTTCAATCAAGTTGAAAGAAAAACTGATGAAAATAAAGTATTGTGTAGGGTCAGAGTAGGCGCAGCGAGAGCTTAATTGTTTTTAAATGTACTACATTACTGACATTCAGATAATCGCAACTATTTGCAGTAAATATTATAAATAGCACAAAATCGACACACTCGTCCACATACATGGGGAGTGAGTGAGGAGAAGAGAAATGTAAATGAACACCCAGGTCACAAACAGAAAGGAACCAAAAATAAATTAAAGTGTACAGAAAAAAAGGTTGTTGGTAGGGCAAGTTATCTCTTCACCTTGTCATCTTGTACTGACGCGCACTATGCGCCTGCGCAGTTATCAGTCATTCTTAAAATTAATTAATTTATTAATCGATTAAATTATAAATGCCCCACTGGCCGTTACAAGCTCTTCGCATAGAGTGTACATAGCATCTATCGCTAAGAAAATATGTTGTTTTCACATGCAAATATCCACTGCCTTATGATATTCTTCAACTTTCTTATTTTGCACGTTAGAACTTTTATGATAATCACATTGAATTGCTTAAATTCCTCAGGTTTAACATTAGAAATGAACAAACGGCAAACGTTGATGTTATCTGTCAGCGATTATCTTGTCATTTTCAATTATTTTGTTCGTCTCAGTTAACCGTTCGCCTCAGAAATCGGTCGATTATGTGCCTAGTTGCTTTGCATGTGGTTTACGCATTCATTTCCCCTCCTTGAGTTCAAATTCAGGAATAGCGTTTTACATATAGCGTAAAACACTGCCTGCGGTGAAGTTCCCCAGTGGCAGCAATACATTTATATGCTGGAGAGAACGTACCGAGACCTTCATAATTATGATGGATCATGATAATTTAATCTCATCTATAATCATCATTAAATCGTCAAGACAGCGGGGTGATAATTACGAAGTTTAAAATAAGGTTTTTATTACACGGACCTGTAGCGCAGGTTTCCGTAGCCTTTTATGAACTGACATAAAACCATTAAATGGCAACTTTAAAGATACGGCAGCGCATTACCTCCCACAGCGGCAGAGCTGCGCTTGAGAGATATATGACGTGATATGAGCTGGAGGGAGGGGCGGTGGATCCTGCTGGCCGTCCTGAAGTGTGTGTGAGTGGGAGACCGCAGAGATGGACATTCAGTGGGAGAGTGCAGGGGGTTGTATTGATGAGCTTCACTTCAAAAGTGTGAATGAGAGGGTGTTTTGGTCAACTTCGTGAGAAAAAAACCCAAAAAACAATCTTTATTGGGTAATTACATCAGTGCAGCTGAGGACTGTGAGAATTACTGCTGGCAGGCAGGGTTTGCAATGGTTTGTCAAAGACAAGACTGTCAAGTATGTATATATATATATATATATATATATATATATATATATATAAGACATCAATAAATATAGTATAATAATACATTATTATTGTTATTATTATTATCAGGTAAGGTTATGCTTTATGCCACTCTTTAATGAACAGACCACCCTAAAAATGTTTGTACAAAACAGTGCTTATGTTCATTACTTTTATAAAAAAATGTCTGATAAAAGAGTACACGATTAATGCAAATTTCCTTGGTGTTTATAAAAAAATGAATAAAATCGCAATAATTATTCTAATTATGTTTACAAAGAATAAGAATAATAAATCATAATAATAATAACAACAATTATTATACGTTATACAGCAACAGTACTACTAGTAATAATTATAACGAAACATTATCATCCTCACCATCACAATGGTTATGCTTTATCATATTGTCAACCTTCTATAAATCTGAACAAAACTATAAAGAAAAAAGGTATTCTTTAATAAACTAAAATGGCAGATATTTAAAAAATAAATAAATAAAAATAATAATTATCATATACATTTTTAAATATATATTATAATAAAAATTATTATTAAGAATAATGGTTACATTTACATTAAAAATAATTAACATGATGATGATATTAAAAATAATAAGTTTACATTTTCAATGCTAATTTGGTTTGTTAAAAAAGAATTACAATAATTATTACTATACCAACATCATTACACATATAATACAATATAATATATAATATTTCACACATAATAATATATATTTTTAATTTCTATTATAATTTTTTTAAACTACATTTAAAATGTTAAAAATATTACTACAAGTAGTATATTATCTAACAGGTAGGCTATATTTGTTGTATTATTATATTTTATTTATATGTATTCTTTAATTTGTGTTTGAAAAGGGCTTGTAATTAAAGGAATAGTCTAAATAATGTCTGTCGACAGCATTTGATTACCATTGTGTAACAAAAATCAACAAAAATCTCATCTAGAATAATAAACTTAGAAATGAAAGACTATGTGGAATTATAACAGCAACAGGGGGCCTTTAAAGAAGCTGGAGCCCCGGGGCTCCCAGGACCATGATCCAAGATTAAACAGGATGCAGACTAGACTAAATGTGTGAGCAAAGGAAGATTTTGAGAGCTGGCATATGTTGCACTGCGTGATAAACTTTACTTGTAACAAACGCTACCTCATCGCAGCAATGACTGCACTGAATGACAGAACCAGCAGCCAAAATGCTTGGTCTCCAGATGCTGTTGGCTTGCGGCTATCAGCGTGCGTAGGTACTACTGATCCATGTTTGTGCCACTTTTAACCGACGGCAATGAATTCAAAAACTTGAGAAGCCTCAAAGGTCAAGCTTAAAGACAGGCTAAGTGCTTTCAGAAGAGAACCCACTGTGCGTTTTCTCATGCAGTGCTGTTAATCAATTGCAGTTTCTCTTTTTTTAAAGCAAGCAAACAAAGATGCAGACATCTTATTAAAGAGAGCAAAGGGAAGTGGGAGGGAGCGGAATAGAGGAATTTGTTTGCCCCATCCAGCATGTTTCCTGGACCCTACTTTTTCCTCGCAATTCACCCTGTGGGAAATCAATTTGCGTTTGTCAAATGAGCAATGCACTTAAAGCCACTGAAATGCAGCTGTGTACCAGAGTATGTGTGTAAAGCACAGTGATGCAGTCTCACAGCACATTTAAGAAAAAACAAATGGAAGAAATGCAGAGCTATGAGTGTTTAATTGCAGAATGCAGTTTATAAATTTAGTAACAAACAACATGAGACGCATTCTGAGACAGTTTGAGAATGACGCCAAAGAAAAGCACAAATCTCTGGAACATTTCAAATGTTTCTTTTAGACTTGTATGAGGTTGTATTGTGTGCAATGGAGGGCCTGTGGCTTTTTGAATATGTCTTGTGAGACGCCCATGATCTCTACCATCCTCTAGCATTGATAGGAATATATACATTTGCCAAAAAAAACACACATCAGCAAATGGAAGTCAAAAGAGAATTTGCTTGTAGGCAATTATTCACTCTATTTGCATGTTAACAGTGCAAATTTGAAATACAGGACACATCTGATACAATTCCACAATTTATACAATTTATACAACTTTGCAGAATCATATAATATATTGTATGACAACTGTACATTTTTACCGTAACAGTCATAGTTGATTTATGGGTTGTGCATTACGTTTAAGTTTGGGTTATTTTTTGCCACCCAAGTCATATGGTTTCTTTTAATTTTGTTGTGTTATGACATTATGCTTGGATTTACTATGATTCAGTTAAGGAATAATGCAGTTGCAGTAATGATTACATTGACAACTTATAAAATCGCATAATAGTTTGCTTAGTATTGAGATGTAAAAACAAAACTTGACCTTGAAGTTCCACTCAATGAGCATGGTTTTTTTAGTCCCTGGAGAATGGCTATAAATTTTGTCACATGAACTGAAAATGGCCTGAAGGTCAGACAGCTTCATATCGGTATAAAGATGTTTGGGTCGGTGAGGACGAGGAAGGCCGCAAATGTCATGAGACACTTAAATAGTAAGTAGTTCCTGCGGTGAGCAAATCAGCATGGAGTGAAAGCATGCTCCTCCGGTAGTCCGTTCACACAGGCTCCGCTGGGAATCGGTAGCCAGTTTTTTAGACGGTTTCCTCTTTGCATCTGTTGCCCTTTTCCCTTGTGGCTGTTTTGGTAAGTGGAAATTTGCTGCAGAATTTGAAGACCTGCCAGACAGAGAAATCATGTTTCTGGATGTACGTGCATTCGTGTCCGTGTGTACCTGTCAATATTAAAACAGAACAAATTGGAAATTGAGGTAAACATTGGCTCACTGAGGGAACAACAAGCAGTGGAAAATAAGTGTTTTAGTTTTAATGAGGCCATTTGAAGCTACTGAATAACATTATTCTGAAGTTTCTTCCAGTGATTTGGAAAGAGCCCCTTATGCTTTCCAATATGAAAAAATTAAGAACTTCTGGAGATGCACTCCATCCAAGGTCTTTTATTACCTGGAGAAAACCATCCATTAGCAGTCCTATTTATTTAATGGCAGCTGCATAATTCATAATAGTTTTTCCCTTTTTTCGCTGGTTGTTACGAATTGTCACAGCTACAACAAGAGAACAATTCGGTTGAATATCTTTTAACTGAACCAGGATCACAAACTGGTCTCTAAACAAACCAAACTAAGTCATGAATTGGACTGAATCGGTTTAAACCGTCTCTTTCTGAGTATGACGTTGTCAATAAGATAACGCCATTGCATAATGAGTTTGAAACAAACCTATCACAAAACGCTGATTTGCCGAAATAAGTCAGTCTGACTGTCTTTTTTGTTTGTTTTGTTTTTGCGGCGATGGCTAAAAAAGCCAAGCTTCCGCAGTGAAAACTTATTGTTCTAAAGTCCCACTTCATTTGACTGTGTATATTAATAATCAAATCTGATTGGCTGTTACTGTTTTACCACAGGAAGCAGTATAATTCACTTTGTGGGAAGAGAAATTACTTGATGCTGGACGTTTGATAAGGTAAGCTCTGTAAACAGCATTTAATATTGTGTTAATATATGGCAAATTGACTATCACAGGAAATAATTTACATTTATATTTACTGCTTGCAGTAGTCTTAAACTTAAAATGGCAGTCTGTAAGTCTGAATGTCTGTTCATTTTTTACAGGGGCGGATTTAGTGAATTTGGGGCCTCAGGCAAATATAGGAATTTTGCCTTATTTTTTACAAATTTACTGCCGCACAATGATGCCACATAGTTATGTCCAGTGCTTCTACATTTTCATGAACATATTATTATGGGATTATTTCATGGACATTAATATTTATTTATTTAGCAGACACTTTTATTCTTTCATGTTGCAGACCACGAAATAGTAATTGATTTACAGTTGAGATGCAAAAAGTATACAATTATTATTACTTATTATATTTAAATGACACAACCCTGTTTAGGCTATTTTTTCGTGCACATACTGTATTTTGATGCTGTTTTTGTTGTCATAAAATGGGATGAATATGAAATAGTGACTGAATAGTGACTTATTAAAACTACATAAACAGCTCTACCTTTTAAGATGTAAATCCGCACAAAAATTCTGATTTATAATCAAACAAACAAGCTACACATAAGATAATGACAATAGCTGTGCTTGCTTTTAAAAATAGGCCCTGTTTACACCGTTTAGTGGATTTTCATTTTAAAACAGCGTTCTAGAATGAAAACGATCAAACTAAAACATGGTCTGCAGCGTTTTCAAAAGTGTCTGTTTTCGAGGGTAGAAAACTTTGGATTAGTGTAAACGATAGGCGTAACCATAGCAAAAGTTATGCATTTTAAAACAAACACCCACTAATGTCTCAGATAAGCAACATGTCTAATAACTGAAAGCACTGCTCCTTTCAGCCTTTCGCTGAACGAAGCAGACGCAGAGCTAGCGCCTTTGCGGCGGTCAGTATCAGATGTGTTATATTTTCATTTGCTACAAGCAGGATACACAAGAAACTCAGACACGCAGATGGTTTTTGTGGTAATAAACACCATAAATAGCAACTGTTCGCGTGTCCGCGCTTAATGCGCATCTCGTGTATGAAAAGCATTTTGAGGGCCCCTTGGCTTTCGGGGACCCAAGGCCTACCTTTTCCTAATGGCTCACCCCTGCATTTTTATAAAATGAGGGATGAGTTTAAATTATTCGGTAACTGACAGTATTTCACAGGTATTGTCAATACAGCTAAACTTTTACTGAACCCAGACCATAAATCTGAATGTTTTACCTGACTGGTAAAAACATTCTAGCTGTAGTTCACGCCTGATTTTATTAAAATCTTTTATTTGCTCCCTTTTTCTCATAAGAGTGAGAAAAGACATGGCACCTTGCACACATACTCTGGCTAACATAAAGCAATGGTAATCTAATCACTAAGAAAAGCTTCTGTGAGTAGGCAGACCGTAAATCCACACCAGACAGTAGCCAGACCTGCATATGTCTCATTCGGTTTAATAATGCCACAGCTAAGATGAAAAAATTTAACCATTCTACCCGAGGGCCAAGGTGTTCATCTCCTGTCTTTATGTCTTAACGCTCAACAAAATGAAAAAAAAAATGGTTCTAAAGAGAAGATGTGGTGGAGTTCAAAATCAGTTTACAGTATGTACTGCGTAAATTCATATTCAGTATCAAATTATTGTTTTGTTTATTTAGTTTCCTCTTGAAAAATAGCAATGAACAGCTAGTTTACAAGACTTGTACAAACAAACTCCATTCCCCATGATACCCTCTGGTAGCACAAAAAAGGAAATTATACACTGATAAATCATTAAGTACACCCAAAATGTGCATATATCGCTTTTATTGTGGTGTTTTAGAATTAACAACACTGGAATATGAATTTGTCTGGAAAGTTCTGACTAAAATGACATATTTCCCGGGTTACTTTCACAAAATAGTGAGCAGACCACGGTGAACAAGTCTCATCTGTGTTCTTGCTATGCAAATCATGACCCAATCCATTTCAAAACCATTTTTATTGAATATTTTCCATTTCATGCTTTTGTTAATGCCTTAATATACCTTGGTCCCTTTGTGATGCCAGTTAATTTATTGCAATATTCCCAATCCAACAGATGAAACATGTAGGGCATTACTGAAGAATGTGTTGAATTAATCCAGGTGAACAAGGTCTTAAGTAACAATATATAGCATTTTATAAATTCAGAACATGATTCATTCAAAAGGATTTTCATTTCAAAATAAAAATAGAAAAATAATAGGTTGGGGCAGTGGTGTCATCAATTTCCCTTCATTCTTTCATGCCCACTCTCTTTGGCACTTACTCATAATTGAACTGCAGGTAATTCACAGGGTCCTTGGGGGACAGATATAGTGAGGGACATTCAATGTTGATTCTAATCTAAAGAGGAAAAGTTGCTCAAAAGAAGCAGCACTTGAAAACAGTGAATTATATATATTTAATATATCATAGTGTAATTAATGTAATGCAGTATTGTTACGTAAAATAAGATATTATTGCACACCAGCAGAAGCAGGTTATATTAAATTCCATTCATAGATAGCCACACTAGGAGGTACAAGGTTCATTTCGTTAGCAAAGTACTAGTTGTCCAGTACTATTGCACCTTTCAATCACATCAGTTTACTCAGTGCTGACATACACTTCCTCTTTCTGTTTCCCATATCAGTCAACACAAGAATCTAATTCACAATCTAATTCAGGCGACCCTAATGTTCTCACTGTCTGAATCCCAGACCTCAACCTTCCTCCGCAATCATCAAAACACACACACACACACACACATAATAATTGACTAGAGGGCATAAAGACAGAGGGCAGTCATCAGCAGAGATGGGCCCGTAAATGTGCTGTAACCCTGAGGTCAAAATTGCTCCATTTTGGAAATTAATTTTCCACAAGCAATTAGTTTGTTTCTTTTCAGATTTTGTTGAAAAGCATGAAATGAATCAGCACAGAAATTATGCATTTAATAGCACCAATCAGTTACTTACAGTTTTAAAGGACTGCAGTTGATTTAAAGTTAAATAAAGGTTTAATTATGCCATAGTGCTCCAACAGTTGCATCCGGCAGTGTGCTTTCAATTTATTGTCTAATTCAGTGTCATTCTAACCGACAAAAATAAAACTCTTAATCAAAAGAGCTCATGAGTCAAACCAGGAAATTTGATGAAGAAGTAAGAAACTGTTATTTTTCAGTGGAATATTTTTTAAAATCAATATTAATTAATATCCGTTTTTATTTTTGTTGTAGTTTTCTTTTTTTTTTTAAATTTTGCTTTCAGTCATTTTAGCACATCAGACTAAACTAAATTAAATAAAACTTAACAAAATAAAAACTAAATAACTTTAAAATATTTTTATTTCTTTATTTTATTTTATTTATTTAGTTTATTTATTTTTGTGTTTGATTTTAAAGAACAAGCTATAGAATATTTTGTAATATATCACAATTCTGTACTATACAATTAGATTTACGTCAAATATGAAACATCCTGTTATGGAATTAAATTCACAAATTTAAAGTGATTTTATATACATAGAGTACAGGCCAAAAGTTTGGACACACCTTCTCATTCAATGTGTTTTCTTTATTTTCATGACCATTTACATTGGT
>JAUCMT010000053.1:10619439-10638640 GCA_032357475.1 Enteromius thamalakanensis | reverse complement strand
CAAAAACATTTCACTGCATATTGTACTTTGTATGATTGTGTATGTGACAATAAATTTGATTCTGATTCTGATTCTGAATTAATGACATCATTTTAATTATTCGATGAACTAACCCTTTAAATGCTTAGCACTGGTAAAAGCAAATATTAACTGTTTTGAAGCCTGTTCTTTGTAAACTCAGAAATGTTGATTTAGACGAGAATGTAATTACCTCGGAACACTGTTGTTTGTCAAGAGTTGGTAATTGGATAAAATTTTCCATCCAAAAATACAATGTATATCGCCTATGATGGTATTTCCTGCAGGGTTTAAATTTGGATGGCAGTAAGTGATAAAAAAATTACCATCTGAATAGACCTTACAGAAATACACAGTGGAAGGTGTTCTTAACTCGTTTTCTCCAAACGGATGTTAAGAGCATCTGTCTTACTGACACAAGAATCCAACAAGTGTAGTCGTTCTCCTGAGGATGGATTATGGGCCATGTCTATTCTAGGGCCAGTCCTTCAAGACCTTTTTAATAGTCAGGGGCCTTCACCTGAGAGGCCCACAGCAACCCCACACCTGCAAACAAGCAACTGCGTGTAGACAAATGGACAAAACTTTAATGTTTGGCAGAATCTAGTCATCATTTAAGACAGTATGCTGCCTTTAAAGGCAGCAAGGCAGCTCACTAGGCTGAGTCACACAGTGGGGATTTTTGTGTCTTAAAGGTGCTCTATGCGATGTTGCAGGATTTTTTTTGGTGATTTTGTAGCTTTATTAATTTGGATCCTTTGAGTAAAGTTATAAGGTTGTTGATTGGTCAGTGGTGTTATCTCATACGGCTTCCGCTCAATTCCGCTCAACAGTTTAGATAATTTGAGTGTGTACTGTGTATATTTGTTATGTATATAGAAATACAAGCATGTATATATTTAAGAACACTTTTTGTTTATATATTGCATATATTTATGTACAAAATATATACATACATATACATATATACATATACATATACATTACATGTATAATATATATTATACATACAGCACTGTACAAAAGTGTTAGGCTACTAGTATTTTCACCAATAAAAAATGGTTTTAAGTGAGTCAGTTGTAAATATCAGTTTTCATTTCCACACATTATGCATACACACATATGTACATATTTTCAAAAATATACTCTTATTATTGTGTATGTATTTTATATATACACAATAAAAACAATAAATATACAAAGTACACACTTAACAAATGTTTATATACTAAATATTACATAATGATCCATTTTGACAAATGTATATTCATATTAAACTCATCATAGACAATAATTATCAAAAATGTATTCATAAATTTTTAAGCATCATGTCTGTGTGTGTATTTACTAAATATATATTACATAAAGATCAAAGAGACATTAATGTAGAAAAATATTTTGTAATTATATATATTTATATTCATCAAAGAAAATGATCAAAGATTTATTTAAAAAAGTATACAATCCTTATTCATCTTTAATTACCTTTGTGTGTTTATACTAAATAAATATCATAAAAATATATAATTTATATAATGGAAAAAAGTGGTAGAATATATTTATATACCATTAAATAATTGGATTTCTAGCTTCATATATATATATAGTCATTAAATAATTGGATTTCTAGCTTCATATATATATATATATATATATATATATAGTACCTTTTTCTGACCCTCAAGGGCCTGTTATTTTGCTTTAAAAATAGTCTACCAGACCGAAGTAGACTTTTTGGTCTTAACTCTATTCGCCGTGTTTGGAGGAAGAAGAATGATGAGTATCATCCCAATAATACCATACTTACAGTGAAGCATGGGACTGGAAGCATCATGCTCTGGGGGTTTTCCTGCACAGGGAACAGCTGCACTGTATTAAGGAGAGGATGAATGGGGCCATGTATTGTGACATATTGGGCAAAAACATACTTCACTCAGTCAGAGCATTAAAGATGGGTCGTGGCTGGGTCTTCCAACATGACAATGACCCAAAGCACATAGACAGGAAAACCAAGTAGTTGCTCCTTAAGAAGCATATCAAGGTTCTGGAGTAGCCTAGCCAGCCTCCAGACCTAAATCCAATTGATAATCTTTAGCGGGAGCTGAAACTCTGTGTTGCTGTGTTTACCTCTGTAATTTTTAAGAAAGGCTTCTGTACCAAATATTTAATTTTGTTGACTCAAGTGATCAAATACTTATTTGACACAGTAATTCCCAGATAAATTGTTAAAAAAAAATCATACAATAAGATTTCTGGATTTCTCTTTTTAGATTCTGTCTCTCACAGTGGAAATGCACCTATGCTGAAAACTGTAGACCCTTCTATGATTTCTAAGTAAGAGAACTTGCAAAATCACAGGGTGATCAAATACTTATTGACCTCACTGTATAAATATATATATATATATATATATATATATATATATATTTTTATTTTTTTTTTTTTAAAACATTCTAATATTATAATTGCATGGCGTAATGGCAGCTTCATTTGGACTGAATGGGAATGACAGGCAGCGTTCTGCTGGCTCTGTATGTGTGCTGAGGTGACAGCAGCACCTGTTGGGACAGTTTAATATCCTCTCTCTCGCCACAGAGCTCTGCTGAGAAGAGATGGCACAGAACATGGCTAATGTGGTTGTGTCTGCTATTAGCCTTTGGGCGATAGAATCGGCCTTGCTCTCTCTCTCTTTGTGACCATTAGGAGAACAGCAGGGCTCCTCGGCATTAGACAGAGTGGCAAGAGGGCAGAACCCTTCCCCATTTTTGTCATTAAAACGCATTAACCTCCTCTGAACAGACCGCCATGTGAGGAGAGCGTCACCTGGCTTCAGATGGAAAATACTTTTACTTATCCAGTTTTTCACAGTTCTTTGATTACAGGATGCCTCTCCTCTGAGGGCCGTCTGAAAGCCGTCCTCTGATCAGAATGCAGAGCGTTTTTTCATATATAGGCACCTCGGATGCATCTGGAATATCTTCTGGTTCTTTTTTATCTTCTCTCATTTAACCGTCAGACAAGAGCATTGTCATGGAAACGATTCCCTCCAGTCTATGGTATATGGAGAAAGAGGAGATAATTACGTGTGAGGTGGGGGTGGGCGGGGTCTGCACTTCAAAACTAAACTGTTTGCCATCATTCATTTCACTCTGCTCAGCAGCGTCTCAGGTTAATGCCGCGCTTCAGGAGTAATACTATTGCTAATTTGTATGTATATTACAAGGTAGTTAACACCAATACCAGTTTGTCTTTTGTCTCCTGGTCCTCTGCATAAACAGGAATCTTCCCTAAGCTGTGACTGATTCATTGATTCACTCACCTGCACCCAGCACCTTGGATCTAGTGATCCCACCTGTCGTAAGATACTTGCCTAAAGTAGAATACTAACCTGGAATGCTTACCTATATTAAAGGGGCCGTATGCGAAGATAGTGATCTGGAGATTGCCGGCTAGACCGTGACTTGATTTGATTGCATGATTTGCGTTGAACCTTCGCCTCAATCCTCAGCTGATGTTCCGCTTTAAAATGTCTTAATAAACCTTTATTCAGTCCTGACTCATGTGTACTGTGCATTAAGCATTACAACAATAATAAATAAACTATAATAAATAAAAAGCAGTAAACTATAAAATATACATGCGTGAATTTAAATGCAATTGTATTTTTATCCAAGATATTTATGATATGGACGAAAATATGCTATAAAAATAAAGATTCAAATATTTGCTTACAAGCTAAACAAGCTTACATTTGGTCTTACATTTCTATAAAGAACTACAAAGACGTTAAAGAGTGATTTTACGCTGTGAAAATACATCAATGGCATTGAAAAGAACAACCTTATCAAAGCCTAGATTAGTGATTTTTATCGCCGCAAAGCAAGACGAATTAAACTGAATCTAGAGTAAGTGCACAAATTCATCATTTCTCATGTTTAAAACATTCTGAGTGGCACCTTTGTGGAGGGTTACACAATAATGCTCACTGCTGAATATATAAATCTGGTCTTAAATACCTTCTTTAGAAGCCAAAGAGAGCTAATACAGGCAGAAAGAGGAACAGAGAGAGCGAGAGAGTGACAGATTGATGCACTGGTGGAATTAATAAGATGTTGACATCCAAGAGGTCAAACTCTTGCTGTGGAACTTTAACAGCAAAAGCGATATGCAAATTCTACATGAATATTCTCTGTCTTTTTTTATCTCTTTCATGCTTAATGGTAATGGATACCCCAAGGGAAACCATAAATCTTGATCTTCCTCTGACTTATGGAAATATGTTCACCTTAATGAACTGTCGATTTTCAGCTGGCAAACACGTAATGTGCGACTGCTAATCTTGATGAGTTAAAAATGTTTATTTTTCACTATGCAAAGAGGAACTGTAGTTATTTTTCAGTAGGGTAATCTGATGAATTGATGATCTTCAAACATTTCCAGTTGTTTTATCCTAGACGAGTCATGTTTGTGTCATTTCAAAGCAGTTATATTGATCTGCAAAGGAATATAAAATGCATTTTGTGACCAATATGTGGCTCGGGAATGCACAGCAGAATGAATAATTAGATGCAGCACAATGGAATTAATAATACCATTAAATGCAATACATAAGGGCAATACATAAGGCAATACTCAGGGCAATACATAAGTTTGACAAGATTGTGCTACCATAAATACAAAATTATCTTCCTCAGAGAAACACACACACACACACACACACACACACACAAAGACTGACCCAGTTGCCACGGATAGGACAGAATAAGGACACCGTCTGCTTAAGCACACCCTGAATCCATCCATCCTAAATTTAAGATTCATGTCTTTCACCATGTTGAATACAAATCACACAAGGAAGACCTATAAAGAAATTATGGATTGTAGAGCATTACGAAAATAATGAAAATGCATTTTCTTAATTTTACACCTTTTTAGTTACAAAGCATCTTAAGAACACGAATGCTCGCAAACCGAGAGAGCACAATATACGCCTCAATAAATATTCTCATTACCCATTGTCATGCAAGCCAGTTAACGCAAAGATTGTTATGCGTCCAATTGTTTCAGAAAATGGAGGTAAGCATTACGTTATATTTTTATTTGCGCGACTGACACAACAATCATCGCATTTAAAATACAATGCTAAGGTGATGTTTCTGAAAAAAAAAGCATTTAATGGTATTTAACCATAAGAAACAACATTTATGAGACAATGTATGTGACATTTTGTTACTGATTTGAAAATACATAATTTGTGAAAACAGAAAATTCTCTATTCAAATAAACGGACTTGGATGTCCAAAATAGTTGCCTGTTGGTTAGAAATTTGGAAATAAGAATTTGCTTGAAAGGGAATCATTGTAATTGGCTGTGTTGCATGACTGAAACTGTTATGTTGCTTTCAGTTTGATCAGATCCTGGAATCACATTGAAATGTGCCTGGTTAGATCACAGTGTTACCCGCTGATCCCTGATAAACAGCATTAAATTGCAGCTTGTGTCTCTGTCAGAATGCTAGTTTTAAAATCCATGTGGCTGGGTGAGTAAATTGTACAATTAGGCATTTACAAAAATAACAGGGTGACATGTCTAAACAAACCCACAAGAGCCTGAACACATGAGCTCAATAGCAGCCGTGTGAATAGCACTGTGATTAGTGACATAAACAACATCAACAAGCACTACAGGATTTTACACAGCGCTTGCTGTTGAGCCCAGCAGAATGAATGGATTTTGGGAAATGCATCAGAACACCATTTCGTCTCGAGAAACAAAGCTGAACCGCTGACCTCCGCTCTCCTCACTCACAATTTTCTCATTCTCTTTTTTGTCCTGCCCAACTCTGTATCGATTGAGGCTATCAGGGAAAAATCCAGCATGGTAGGTCTACTACGCTGACCCTGTTCGCTCTTTCTTTGCGTTTCTCTTATACACATTATCTCTTATTTCCTAAAATACCATCCATTGAGGATAAGCCTATTCCTGATGGGTCATGATGAAGGAAAACTTTGGATAGATGGATGAATAGATAGAATGACAGTCTTTCTATCTGTATTTATGTTTTTCATTTAAATAATCTGTGGGCACTGGTCACCTATTCCCATTAATTGACAGGTCACCAGTTTTACCCGTATACCAGACTTACAATAGAACCCAACTAATTGGAGAGACTAAGCTGTCAACACTACAACAAGGCAGATGAGACAAGTCTTAAAAAATTAATGCAAATGAAAAATGTATATCTCAACAGCTACAGCTTAACAAAAACACTAGGTGCTAGCGAATACTACTCATTTCTAAGACCTTTTTGCACAGTTTTGTTATTTTGTCACAGAATGTGATTGATACTGTAGATGTTTTGTTTTACTAGAAGTTCAGTCTCAGAATTATTATTATATCACTGAACTGTCTACAAAAATTCCTAATTCTTTTATAAGGTAGTTTGACTACTTGATGTTTATCAATACATACAAGAATCACTATTACTTATGCTCATACATAGGGTTAGGGATTTGAGCAATGCTTTCACATTTTCTGTGTGGGTTATTTGTGGTTTTGTTTGAGAAGTGTGTTTTTGCTGATTGGTAGATTTTAAAGCAACACACTGGCAACTGCCATGCACACACTAAAAATCGCATTAAATAATGCACTATACCCTGTGAACCTTCACGAAAGTTAAACAATTGCATAGCAGCATCTCATGGCAATAATTGCATAACAAAATGTTAATAGCTATTTTAAATACCCTAACCTCTATATAGAAACATACTAAGAACCACAATCACATAGAAACAAATAATGTTAGTATTAATGTTAGTATTACAACACCTAAGCAACTGCTTCGCAACACACTACCAGAACACCTTAGTAAATACATAGCAACAATCTCTAAACACTCCCAACACCTCAGCAACAAGTCAAGTCACTTTTATTTATATAGCGCTTTTAACAATACAGATGTAGCAAAGCACTGAATGTTATCAAGTAGATGAACAGAATAATGGTAATGTATAATGACGAAAATTAAACAATTAATTTATCAAATGCAGAGACGGTCTCTGTAGTCAAGACGACAATAATCACTAGAAATCAGATAAGCAAGCTAAGAGCAAGCCAGAGGCGACAGCAGCAAGGAACCAAAACCCCATCCAAGAGAGAATGGGGAAAAGAACCTTGGGAGAACCAGGCTTAGTTGGGGCCAGTTCTCCTCTGGCCGAACACCCAGCACCTAATTTCCAGTTAAATTTTAAACCCATGTCAGATTGTGTAAAGGACTTGTAGTGTTTGTGAGTGTGTTTATGTGCATCTGGATCCGGCGATCTATCCACGAAGCTTAGGTGTTCTGGTCTCCAATGAAGATCATCTTTGTGCCGATACACCATCTGATCTGGATACAGACTGAGGAACAGAATAAGAGAGAGACAGACTAATATTAGCATAGAAGCCATACTTTTTACGATGTAACGAGTACATTGTGTGTTAAGGGGAGTGTTCATGGTTCCGGCTGATCAAATTAATGCATCCTAACAGTCCTTTAATGGATTTGATTAATAAATGTGTATCAGTGTGTTTTGTGTAAGTCAGAGTAAAGAGATGTTTCTTTAAACTAGATTTAAACTGACAGAGTGTGCCTGCCTCCCGAACAGTATTAGGTAAATTGTTCCTGAGTTTGGGTGCTAAATAGAAAAAAGATCTGCCACCCGCAGTAGATTTTGAAATTCTAGGTATTATCAAATGTACAGTTTTTTTTAGAACGCAGCATAAGTGATAAGAGCTTGCTTAAGTACTAAGCCATTCAGGGCTTTATAAGTAATAAACAAGATTTTAAAATCTATATGATGTTTGATAGGGAGCCAGTGCAGTGTTGACAGAATTGGGCTAATATGCTCCTGGTTCTAAGGACTCTAGCTGCTGCATTTTGAACTAGCTGTAGTCTATTTATTAAGTGTACAGACCAACCACCCAATAAAGCATTACAATAGTCTAACCTCGAGGTCATAAACGCATGAATTAACATTTCTGCATTTGAGTTTGAGAGCATAGGACGCAATTTAGATATGTTCTTAAGAATAAAAATGCAGTTTTACAGATGCTAGAAACATGGATTTCAAATAAAAGATTGCTATCAAACAGCACACCTAGGTTCCCAACTGATAAAGAATTGACAGAGCAGCCATCAAGGGTTAGACAGTGGTCTAGATTATTACGTGTGTGGTTTTTAGGTCCGATAATTAAAATTGAACAGTAAGAAGTTACTTGTCATTCATTTTTTTATATCAGCTATGCATTCAGTTTTTTCAATTTGGTATGTTTCACCTGGCTGAGAAGAAATAAAGAGCTGAGTATCAGATGATAGAAGCAGGTATTTGTATTTATCCTGGAACATTTGTAACTCTAATTAGAGCAGTCTCAGTACTATGATATGGTCTAAATCCTGACTGGAAATTCTCACAGATACCATTTTTCTTTAAGAAAGAATATAATTTTGAAGATACTACCTTTTCTAGAATCTTTGACAGAAAAGGAAGATTTGAGATCGGTCTGTAATTAACTAGATCTTTGGGGTCAAGTTCCGGCACGGAAACACCCTGTCAAACAGTATCAAACAATTACAAAACAATTTGCAGTACAAAAAAGTGCTAAACAAATAAACTCTGCCTCAACATTTTCTAATAATTTTATTACTCAATACCAGTAACACCTGGAAACGCACCACATAACGTCATCAACCATAACTGCATAGAAATATGATTAAAATTACTCTTAAACTTACTATTGTTGCAATTATTATTTTTTTCTTTTCTTCTACCAGAGGTGGGATAGGTTGGGTGGGTTCTAAATTTGCACAGTTGCTTTTTGCACTATTGTTTTGTTCCCAGAAAAAATTCAATAAAATCAATAAAAATGCTAACAATATTTTAGCAACTCCATAGCAATACACTAAGTAACTTACAACACCTTTAGCAACTGTATAGCAATATCTGTCAATGACATTCACATAGCAACCTCATAAAACTCTTCACATTTAGCACTAGTACAACAATGCTCTGTCAATTACATTTAAATAGCAAACCACTAAAAGCATTCACAACACTTTAGCAACTCCAAACAGTAGCAACCCTGTCAACCATTAAAACACCCTAAGAACTGTCTACACCCTGCAACACCCTGTCAATCACATTCACAAAAAAAAAACACCTCACAAATTGCCTAAAACACCTCACAACTATTTAGCAATAGCATAGTGATGTCAATCACATTGACATAGCAAACTACTAAAACAACTCACAACAGTTTAGCAACTGCATTTACAACATTGAATCACATAGCAGCATCCTAATCAAACAGCCTCAACATTTAAGGGTATTTGGTGACTCAAAACACCTTAGCAACCACATACATCCACAACACCAATACATAACATTTCCTTGAGAATATATTTATGAACTGATGTTTTTAAATCGAGACAGGTTTCTTTTTCTGCCCGTCTAGAGTTTCTTTGATTCCCAGCGCTAATGAAATTTAAGACTAATATTGCAAAGTGATCCACACACACACACACACACCTGAGGAAATTAAAACTAGTTTGGTTGTGAGTCTGTGTGGAAAAACTTGTTTGCCAATTTGAGAGCTGATCTTGGATTGTGTTTCTGTCAGTCTGGCTCAGTTGTAACTACTTTGAGCAGTTTGGCGATGAGCGAAGCTAATCTGGTTCCAGCACCCGTAGTCAGCTTTGTAAACACGACCTCTAGTCTCTGGGTAGCAGTTATTCACAGCGACAGATGGTGACACTCAAAACTCCCTTAGTCTCTCTGTTCTAGTCTTTCGTTGAGACGAGCTACTCGTGCTCTCTCTCTGGATGTTTGCAATAATTAATCGGACTAAATGTCAATGCCCACTGGCTAGAGAGTGTGAGATTACAGACACCATCATTTAGCAGGCCATGATTTTGATAAGGGCAATTAGACAACAAGCTGCTGGAAAAAAATCAATGTGCCATAGCCACGGCCTGGCAAGAAAGGATAGCGCTTCAGACCACCCTTGCGCTCTAGGTTATGCCACCGGGGGCTTGATAATACACACATGGAAATGACACGTTTGCTTCCCACAGCTTCGTATCACAAGAAATACTATTGCAACTGAATATCATTTTGCAATCTAAATTTCAATGGTGAAGTGTGGTATTTCTACTCTACCAAACATAATTGTCAAAATTAATTGATTGGGCAAACAGGAGGTATAGAAAATATAAATAGTTGAAAATGCAATTGAAAGAAATTTCAGCATTACTTTGCAGCCACGTACACACAGGAGCATTACAGTATATGGTTGTGAGTTCTTTATTTAAAACTTTAGTACAGTTAATGTATTCCCACACAGTATGGTTATTTACATGAGTGACAACAGCATTGGTGGATTTCGATAATGACAAAATTTGTACCATGATAATTGTTTGTTTTGGATCTTGGTTATTCCGTCTGAACGATATTGCATAGGAGACAGATGATGTTTTGTTTTTGAATGCAATAAGCACTAAGTGAAGCAGATCAATAAATCCACTCCGTTGACATATTAATTTCTGAGCCTCAGTATTTCAGCAGCGGGCATAATCAATTCAGCAGCAACGTTTCAGGAGAGATAGCCGACACTACAGTCATGTGTAATGAATGCAGAGTCAGTACTATAGAGATCTTATTGCATTTTGCTGAACTTTATCTCTTCACCCTTCTTGATCTTGGAGTCACACTTTACAAAGACAAGCTTAACCCTCTGGTTTAGCATTTCATCAAACTAGGCTTCTGATAGTGAACTTAGAGAAAAAGGTTTGATTGAAATGCACAAATTCAAGAAAAGATGGCATTGACATCTTTGGATTTGGTAAAACGGCAGGACCATCTTTGGATCTTTCAAGTATAATCCTGTTAAAACTTTCACCTTCTGTTGCAACATACGAATAAGGATTTGTATTTGTGTGTGTTTTTGGGACAAAACCTACACTCAAATTCACAGAGAGACATTTTAAAACGTATTTCATCATTGAGTCACCATAGAAACCACGTACCAATGCCCTGCCAACCAATCGCCCTAGAAACCACATATCAACAGTGTTGGGGAAACTAATGTATTGCAATATTGCGTTACTCCCTAAAAAAGTAATTAATTATGTTACTTAGTTAATTTTTATGGAAAGTAATGCATTTTGTTACTTTTGCGTTACATTTATGTTACTTTTTAAATATCAGCAGGGCTTGATTGTTTGTTTTCAATATAAGTTCTAATTATGGCACACATAAAAGGCCTTTCAAACTAAAAGTGTAATGAATAAACCTCAGGCTGAAGGAAAAGTTAATTCATGTCTTTAGAATAGAATAAAGAAGAAGGAGGTTCAATACTCTTCAGCAATTAAAAAACAATGAAGCACAATTGCTTATCGGTTAAACTAGATCACAAAGGTCAGAAGCAGAGAAACTGCTTAATAAAACAGGAATTAAATGCATTTAAGTATTGCAGGTTTGCAAATTTTATGAATACTAAATCTGTTTTTTGCAAGTGAAATGAATTAAGGCTTATTCACCTTTAGTTTAAAACTACACTTTATTTACGCTGTGCATACAATGTCTCTGCACTTCTAATGTTTCCCAAAATGGGGACAGGAGACTTGGAAGTCTTTTTTTCGTAAATTAAAAAGTAATCCATTACATTACTAGTTACTTGAAAAAAGTTATCGGGATTACATAATTTGTAATGTGTAATGTGATGTAATGTGTAACCCCCCAACACTACATGTTAATGAAAACTTATTCGCAACTTGAAACTTATTAGCAACTGCTTGGAAACACCATGAATGTCACTCTGGGGTGCGTTTCCCAAAGGCATAGTTTGCCTACTATGATCGCAAGTTCCATCGTTACCAGCAAAGTTCAACGATTCAGTGTTTCCCGAAAGCATAGTTCAAACGAACATTCGCAGTCAACGTCACAAAAGTACATGGTTGGAACTACAACTTTGGACCTGTGGTTAGAAGCATAGTTTCTTGTTAGTAAGATATATGGGCTTTAATAAATATGTTCTTGTGCACAAGAAGCACACTAACATGCATTACTATCTTTATCTTCCATTCTATCTAAATATAAAAAGCGATATAATTATGTATTTTTGCACGTCAATTCTAAACGCTGTTTTTGAAAAGTGTGCATGTGCAAAAAAGGCTAAGGGAACCTCAGAGTATGACGTATGAGGAAACCCACGATGATTCAAAGATTAAATAAAGTAAAATGACAGTGAACAAAAATAATAAATTAGTCAATATGTGTCATGTTTAATACAGCAGCATCTTGGAGAACTCTAATCAGTTTAATAGCAGAAGGTATATCTTCACGACATGCGTGTGACGTCACTAACGATGGCCATATGTTGTTGAACTAACGTGGATCAAACGACAGAGATGTGGCAGTGTTCGGGAAACAATCATGTGTAGCTAGTTCATTTCCAAAACAATGCATTGTACTATGGTGGTTTATCAGCAAGTTACATCATTGTTCAGGAAACGCACCCCAGAACATCTTAGAAACTGCATAGCAACACCCTAACAAGTGTTTAGCAACAAAGCACTCAAAGCACTCACACTTTGGGTGTGGCTCATTCAGCTCCCCGGTTCAGCAGTAAGGGCACAGATTAGGAAGTCGGCCATTTTAAGGGCTTTCTCAGTCGCGAAATCATTTTAGTACACTGGAACATTCGCTCCCTGAAATACCCCACAAAGCACTGCAAAAACAACATTGTTTTAGCCGCGTAGCAGCACCCTGACAACAGCCCTCAACACCCTAGCGAAATACTCAGAAGCACTAAGAAGACATTCTTACTAAACTGCAAGACCCTGGCAACCACTAAGAATACATCATCAATTGCATAAAGACACCTAGCCACAACACCATAAAATTATATTTTGACATTTTTTAAAAAACAAACAAAAAAACACCCAGTACACCTTAGCTACCACATAACACCTTGTAATCCATTACCTTAGCAACCACTCAGAAAACTTTATCAACTTTTCAGCATCACCCTGGCAACCGCCCACAACTGCATAGTAGAGCCTCACAACTGCATAGTAAAATGCTAAAAAGCATTTAGAACCCCATAGTAACTGAAAACCAACACCCAACCTTTCAGAGCTACCTAGCAACACCCTGGCAACCAACCAGAAAACCCTAAAAAAATGTAAACAAATGAAACTGAGCTCGACATTTAAGTGGATTTGGTAAATGGCATCACCATCTTTTGATTGTTTTAGGCATAATCCAGTTAAAACTTTAAATGTCACCTTCTGCTGCAATGTGAATTTATTTTATTTTAAGTTTTCGGGACAAAAATGTGACATGCACAATCAAAAGCACACAGCAATCAAAAGCACAGAGCATGCCTAGGGCATACTTCATCCCATATTTCCTTTTACATCAACACCCATTGTCTTTTACATAAAGAAAACAAGGTTTGTTTTTCTTGTTTGTTTGAAAGTTCAGAGTGATTTATCGCGGCAGTGTCTGTGTTTAACATTCAGGGTAATTAGATCCTAATGCAACTGATGTCAGCACAAACATGTTCTCCTGTTTCGAACATGGTAACAGCACGCATACTAAAGATGTTGAAGGTTGCTGAGCAGGTTTATGTGTAAAAGTCCACTGAGACATGGGACAATTGGATAATGGGTTTTATTTTAATGTACACACACTAAAAGGACAGAGCTCTTATGCTTTTAGAAGTGTGCTGAAGTTCAGACAGTGCGTGTGCATGTGTCAGCACCAGCGTGTGTGTATATGTGTACAGTGTGTGTGTTTCTCACAATGTGCATCATGCTTTCGTCCCTGCTGCTGGTACAATGTCGGCCCATTAGTGCATTCTCTTCCGTCCAGCTTGAGGAATTTTCCCAGCATGCATCTGAGGATGATGGGAGCACAGCAGGTGCTCTCGTACCAGTAAACTCAGCTCAATGACTAGAGAACAAGACTGAAAGAGAATAAGCTGAAAAAAAGAGCTCAGAATACATTTGCTTCTGTGTGACGTCAGTTATGTATTTATTGTGGAAAAAGTATTCCAGGTGTCCTTGAAATACACACCCACACAAACCAATTACTGCTTTACTATGGTACTTTACTTTCATCCATCCATGTATCCATCCTTCCATACATACATACATAAATTCATACATCTATACTTCCAAACACATCCATCCATCCATCATTCATCCATCTTTCCATACATGCATCTATGCTTCCATACACACATCCATACTGCACATCCATACATCATCCATCCATATTTTACATACACACATCCATAAATCATCCAAACATACATCTCTACTTCCACACACACATTAATACATCATCCATCCATCCATCAATCTGTACTTTCATACACGCATCCATTCATCCATCATTCATCCATCCAACCATACATACTGCATTTATCCATACATCTACTCTCCCATCCATTCATATATAATTCTATACACACACCCAAAGGCAAAGAAGGTGGTGTTGCTACAATTTATAGCAATATTCTCAGTATTTCTTAGAAAGCAGGCTTTAAGTATAACTTGTTTGAAGTTATGGTGCTGCATGTAACATTATTTAAAGAAACATGTGATAGTTAAAAATCCTCTGTGATGTTTGCACTGGCTACTATATACAGGCCACCAGGGCACCACACAGACTTTATTAAAGAGTTTGCTAATTTTCTAACTGAGTTGGTACTGGATGCAGATAAAGTTTTAATTGTTGGTGATTTTAATATCCATAAAGAAAAAGATGTGTTACGATCTTAGATAGTTTGATATACTTTCTTAGATATTTTGAACTCTGTTGGGGTTAGACAACACCTATCAGGACATACATATACATATATCCTTACATACTTCTATACACACATCCATACATGCATCAACAGTATACTTATACATCCATCCATCCCTACATCCATCCATCCATCCATTCTTCCATACACACAACCATACATCCATTCTATGTAGTTTGTATTGCGTTTTTTCTTTTGTTGTTGTTGTACTTTTGCTTTGTTTTTATGTTTCTGGGGAGGAGATGGGGAAGTTTTTAAATTGTGTTGTTTATTTTTTGTTGTTGTTTTGTTTTTGCTTTATGTTGTGTTGATATTGACACATTTTATTGACACATTTTTGCATGTATTGTTTAGTTTGGGTTTGTTTGTGTTTTATTTTGTGTTGTTTTGATTTTGATTTATTTTGTTTTCATTTTATTGTATTTTTGTTTATTTTTTTAGTTTTTGTGTGCATTGTATTTTTGCTTTGTTTTTGTTTCTTAGTTTTTTTTACTAGTTTGATTCTTGTTCTTATTGTGTCGCAATTGACCATGTTTTTCTATTTGGTGTGATGCATTGTTTTCTTTTGCTTTGATTAATTTTTTTATTTCACGAGTTCAAACTTGCTCGTAATTAACCAAAGGCGAAGTGAGTTTGGCCTGCTGTCCATGGATAGTACTCAGGGTTTGGTAGGCTCCCCAGCCATAGGGTTATCAACTGCTACTGGGCTCAGGAAAGTGTGAGGCTAGCTGCCCGGTCTGAACCCTGTGTGCCCCCCCTGGAGGAGGAGCAAAGGTCGTGGAGTAGGGGAGGAGGAGGGATGATTAAATAAAAAAAAATAAATAAATAAAAAAAATAAAATAAATTATATAAATTAAAAATAAATTTAAATTGAAATAAAGTTTCTTAGTGTCATTTTTTTTTGTCTACCACAAATTAAATTTATGTATTCATAATTTATTACTTAAAATCTGTAAAGAAGCCTAAAGTGGATCCCACAGATTTTGCTATTTACATAGATGATTTGCCATTGCATTGTATAAAGCACTCATGCCAAATAAGCACTTTGAGAAATTAAAACTGAAATTTTACATTGAAGAGAGTGTTAGAAATACAGAAAGTGAGAGGTCAGTCATCATCTTAGTTGCACCGGCACACTGAATTACAGAAGTGTACGGAGACAAAAGAACTGAGCAAAGAGAGACACTCTGACAGCTGAGAGGATGATTGTCATGTCACCATGTCCCTCCTCCATCTTGATCTTCTTTCTCTATGCTGTGCCATCTTTCTCGTTCACACACACACAGTTGTTGAAGATGAAGATGACTCACAGGTGTTAACGTGGGAGGAGTGGCACATGAGGTCAGCAGTATCTCTTTGCCTTCATTACTGATCACTTACACACACCGCTGCTCACACTATACCTCTCTCTCTCTCTCACACACACACACACACACACACACACACACATACACACACACACAGTCACTCCTATGCATGTACTCACAGCTGTGGGTGTTATTTCAATGCTCCATTCACACTTGTCTCTTGGCCTATACATGCAATAGACCACTGTATGTTGTAAAAGCCCATATGTTGCAATATACAGTTCCCTCCACTAATATTGGCACCCTTGGTAAATCTGAGCAAAGGTTGCTGTGATAATAAATCTGCAGTGTTTATCCTTTTGATCTTTTGTTTCAAAAATTGTACTAAATTCTAACCTATCTGTAACGAGGGGTCAGACAACATAAGAGAGGACCCCCCAAGGAGCGGCTTCCAGACACTCCAAAACACATGTCGCAATAGTCGCAATAGAGGGTGGTGGAGCAGAGAAGGAGCAGGGGAGGGACAGAGGGCCCGGTCTTTGGGGAAGTTAGGTGCTGGAGCATGGATCAATGATGTGCCTGGACCGTGTAGACTGCAGAGACACCCTGCAGTGTGGAGCGATGGCAGAGACATCCTCCAGGGCGGAGCAGGTGGCAGAGATACAGGACGGAGCCTCCCTAGCGATCCTTCTGGCCGTGACGGATGAGTGTTCAACAGCCTCTGTGGCCATAACTTGACAGGAGCTCATGGGTGGCTTCTATAGTCATAGCAAGATGAGCGCAAATTTTCTCTATAAGAGGAAGCCGCCCGCGCCATTACTTCAGATTATTCTCCTTCAGCGACGGTATCTTTGCTGTCCCTGACTGGAAGCCTTCTTCAGGAATCTGCAGCTGGATTTCCCCTGCCGCCGTTGGCTTGATTCCCGAAGCTACTGCATCATGTCTGATCGCCGCTGCTCCGCCTGTGACTCATCGCTTTCTAAGGACGATGACCACACCGAATGCGTTGCCTGCCTGGGGAGGACCCAGGCTGAAGCCGCCCTCGGTGAACTGGAGTGTGCGATCTGTGAGAATTTTACTATGGCCACTCTTCGCGCCAGCCCTCGTGCCCCGGCGGCTCGCAAGAGACACCGGGGCCGATGGCGGCGCTCAGAGATGGGCGAAATATGCCGGCTCAGCCCCCGCGTAGTAGAGAAGAGTCTCCCGTCCTTTACCTCTCCGAAGAGGCTCGTCCCTCCGCTGCTGCGAGCGACTTAGTCTCTTTCGGGGTATCAGACGATGAACTGCTCGAGGATACCTCCTTAGCAGTTTTGGAGATGGATGAGCTGTCGGGCTTCGACGACCCCGCCCCATCCGCTCCGTCTGAAGCCAGCGCGAAGAAGCCGAACATGGACGCCAAACTCTACCGCGTTCTCAACAAGGCTAAGGTTCAGTCAGCATAGCACGGCAGGATTGTACTGTGTTCCCATAGCGTCTAGCGACGCAGTACGAGTGAAATGTCGAAAGGGAACTTATAGGTTACTTCCGTAACCACTGTTCCCTGAGACATGGAACGAGTACTGCGTCCTGTACCGTGCTACGGAATTGCCCGTTGCTTCAGTCGATATAACCTGAAGTAATGGCGCGGGCGCCTCCCTTTTATAGATAAAGTTTGCGCCCTTCATGCAAATAGTATGGCCAGTGGCCATTGGCTCGCTGCAGGTGACGCTTCGCCTATTGGTTTAAACAAGTACACCTGTAGCGACCTGTAGTTTTAATACATAATAAAACTGCGTTTTAAATAAGGCTTCAGTTAAGGGGAAAAAGGAGTTTTCCCATAGCGTCTAGCGACGCAGTACTCGTTCCATGTCTTAAGGAACAGTGGCTACGGAAGTAACCTATACGTTTTTCTCCAATACTTTTTGGCCACAAAAATTAGGGCACCCCTAAAAAATTTTTATAGGGTTAGATATCTCTGAAGTATATTCCCATTCATATTCACAATTCTGAGCACTCCAGGGTAATTATAAACATGAAAATATCCAGGCCTGGCTTCCTGTTATACAGAAATATATAGGAGGGAAAACGAAGCCCAAAATCCCTTAATTATCAACACAATGAGAAAAATGTGGAATGTCTGATCACAAAGGCGTGGTAGGAACCCTGGACACATAGCCGGCCAGGGTTTTAGTCGGGGCGAGTTGTAGGCACTCTTCATAGACAAGGAAGGCTTATAGGTCCCCTACCCTCTTAATGGAGGGCAGTGCAATGAGAAGCGCTTATATATAGAATGAGAATGAGAGGCGAATGAGAGGCATGTCCTCAACGTAACCATGGGCATACGTTTGCAATGAACGAATTGACCATCCACGAACGCCTCCTCAGCGCTCTCAGCCCAGGCACGAGAGGCAGCGCTTGTGATCTCCGAAGAGATGAGGAAACTTCCACACCCAGAAACGCACAGTCAGATCGATGAACGAAGAATGGTTCACCAACTGTGGAAAATTTACTCTTTCTCTCGGTTGCTCAGGGAAGTCCTTAAGTGGCACAACCGTGCACTCAGAGGTCTTTGCTCGCTGGATGTTACAAGATGATTGGTCTTTAGAAAGGCTACAGCCCAGGGTTCCGCTAGCAGCCGCCAAGATGAAACACTGTCAGACGAGAGAGCAGGATAGCAGGAACTCTTGAAATCAGGACTCTTCCTCGATCATTCTTCAGAACTCGCAGAGGGGGTCTCTTATAGAAGCTCAGAACAGCGAAGGCTCTGAAGAGAAAATCTGCATGTGCATTCTGCTTTCACGCAGTGATTGAGCGCAATCAAATGCACGCCAATATTCATTGGCCTTTTGTGTAAAGCTCAAAGGCAATTGAACTCTCTGGCGAGTTCCCATACGTATGTAACGTTGCAGTGATTCGACTGAAAGGGTAACTGATGTGATGCATTGTCATCCAATCAATCAATTTAATCAATCACTTTTGTTTATATAGCGCTTTTAACAATACAGATTGTAGCAAAGCACTGAACATTATCAAATAGGAGA
>JAUCMT010000053.1:10594235-10612110 GCA_032357475.1 Enteromius thamalakanensis | reverse complement strand
CAGAGCGCACACCTTGGCAGGTTCAGACAATGATTTAATTTCTCTCCTTTCCCCCTCTTCCCCCAGTCCCGCAGACCGCCGGGTGGATTCCGGCGAATTCAGAACCTATTTTACTTTGCCGTGCGCCTCACGTTCGGATGCAAAAGCAGTCCTAAAACTTTCGACATGCTCTCCGAAGCCATCTGCTAGATCCTTTCAAATAATCACCAAATTAACAATCTTATCCACCTCCTAGACAACTTGCTGTTCATCTCCCCTCCCCACACACCCCACGGCGCAGACTTAACCAAGGTCTTAAAGGTCTTCGCTGACCTAGGCATTCCCATCGCCCACGAAAAGACCCTGGGGCCCAGCACCAACGTAGAATTTTTGGGTATTCACTTATACTCACAGAAATTCATCGCTTTCCTTCCCAAAGAGAAAGTTGATAGGATAATCCTGATCGCATCTAACCTCCTCGAAAACCCCCAGTGCTCGAAACGGGAGCTTCTATCAGTCCTCGGGCACCTAAACTTCGCTATGTGAATTATTCCCCAAGGTCGCCCCTTCATCTCCCACCTGCTAACTCTAGCCTCCTCCACCCCCGCCCTTGAGGACATAATCAACCTACCAGCCCCTTGCCTCTACGAACTTCAGCTCTGGTTATCCTTTCTCTCCCAATGGAACGGCCATTCCTTCTTTTAACACGAGTTGATTTCTTCCCCCATTGATATTCAGTTATTCACTGATGCGGCCCCCTCCATCGGGTTTGGCGACTTCTATCGCAACCGATGGTTCACTTCCCCTTGGCCTCCCCAGCTGCTAGAAACCTCTCCTCATCTAGCCTCCTCCGCCCCTTTTTGAGTTATACCCAATCTTAGTCGCTGCCGCCCTCCTGGGGTCAGAATAGTCAGCTTCATGCATTGTCGTGCACTGCGATAACAAAGCCACCGTTCAATGTATTAACAAACACAGCTCCCACTCCCCCGCTATCATGCCCCTCCTCAGACGCTTAATTTGGATTTCTGCCCGAAATCAATTCATTCTGACTGAAAAACATATCCCAGGGAAAGAGAACGCCATAGCTGATGCTTCAGGACGCTGGCCCCCGATGCCGATCCCCAGCCAACCCCAGTTCCTCATTATTCGCATCTGATATTCCCTTGAGTCACCCCTTAAGGCCACTCTTTGAAGCATCCCTTAACTCCATTCTCAATGCAGTCGCCCCCCGGACCCTCCAGTCACACTGACCACACTGCCTGGAAATCTTTTAGATCGTTCCATACCAGCTTTACTTTGCCATTCCCCGATTTCTCTTTCCTCAGCATAACCTCCTATATCTCTTACCTCAATACCGTAAAAATCCTTCAAGCGGGCTCCATCAGAAGCTACACGAGCGGCTTGCAATTTTTTCATAAATTACTCCTCGGAGCTCTATCCCCAGCTATAGCTAACACCCAAACCTCCCTGCTCAAAAAGAAAAGCCGCCCCGCCCCGACCAAAGATTACCCATCACCCTTGAAATTCTCGCCCGCTGCCTCACCATCCTTGTCATACTGTTGTCATTGTTGCTTGCTCTGTTCCGGGGGTTTGTGCTACTCTACTATTCGTATAATAGAAGGGTGCCCCTGAATGGCTGTTTATTCCCTGTCTTGGCTTTAATGGAGCTTACGAAATGGACAGGGAACTTGGAACAGAGCCATACCGCCAAATGATATTCATCTTATACAAATAAATATATATTAAAACATTTAGTTGTTTGTGATATATTTTTGACTTAGCTGAGTTCCTGACTGAACTAGGAGTTTTTGATATAACCTGAGCAGCAGCATTTTGTACTAGCTCTAATTTGTGGAGTACTTTTGAAGGGAGCCCATAAAATAAGCACTGCAATAATCAATTCTAGCTGTAACAAGAGCATGCACAAGAATAGCCGTACTCTTTGTTGAAAGGGCGGGACGCAAGCGGTTAATATTCCTAATATGGAAGAATGCAGAACGGGTAACACTATTACGGTGGATTCACACGGGGCGTCAGCGTCAACGCTTAAAGGAAGGCGTGGCTGAAGTTTGGCATTGACACCTGGTCATAGCAGCGTCAGCCAATGAAATTAGACAGTTTGCTGCTCTTGAACAGGATGAACGTGATTGGCTCCCGCCTGGCTACTGTATTTGCATAGAGCGATCATGATTGGCTGACGCTTCCGTTAGAGGTGCTTTCACTGGCGTTACTCGCGGCAGAAGTTAAAAAATTCTCAACTTCTGCCGCGAGCAACGCCAGTGAAGCGACGCCGACGGATCCACAATTCCTTTCGGCAATGCTTGACGTCACCCATTCAAAGTCAATTGAAAGCGTTAACGCTGACGCCCCGTGTGAATCCACCGTTAATGTGGGCTTCGAATGACAGTGTTTGATCAAAAATGACTCCCAGGCTTTTGACCTGGGTGGATAGAGGAACATTTTGGAACATGATTTTGTTCCCACTAGAAGAATTTCAGAAGCAGAACGGAGAGACATCATGGAACGTTTAGAGGAGAGATAGAGTTGGGTATCATCTGCATAACAGTGAAATTGAATGCCATATTTCCTAAAAATTGTCCCTATTGGAAGAAGACAGATAATAAATAGGAGAGGTCCACAGAGCCCTGGGGGACACCAGTGGCAACTGGAGTAGTGGTTGATTGAAACTGTTTAAGTTAGGGTTAGGGTTGTGTGCGATCTGAAAAATAAGAGTGAAACCAGGAAAGGGCTGTACCAGTAATACAAATAGATGTCAATCTGTGCAATAGTATAGTGTGTGAGACAGTATAAAAAGCAGCACTAAGATCAAGGAGTATAAGAATTGAAAAAAATCTAGAATCAGCAGCTAATAGTGAGTAATTTGATATCTTTACAAGTACTGTCTCAACACTATGTTAAGAACGAAACGTAGATTGGAACGTTTAGAAAAGGCTATCACTGGAAGGATAATCACAAAGCTGGGAAGTAACAATCCTTTCAGAAATTTTAGCCAAAAAAACGTCAAATTTGAAATAATTGTCGAATTTACTTGAGTCGAGCCCTGATTTCTTAAAGACTGGAGCACTGCAGTTTTAAAACCAATGGGAACAATACCAGAAAGAAGTGATGCATGCATGATATCTACAATTAAGGAAGATAGGAAAAGTAAACCAGCTTTAACTAGGTTGATCGGTAGGGGGTCCAGTTGACATGTAACAGATTTGGATTACTTCTCAGTTGGTAGTGTAAAAGTAGAAAAGGTATAACCAGCCCTTATCATTGGACCAGAGGTAATATTGAGGTCAGAGCTAGGTGGAACCATTTTCTGATGGATCAGTTCATTTTTCTTATTAAAAAATAGCATCTTCACATAATTCAATAGAAGGAGTATGGGATTTTGGAAGTTCAATAGGCTTTAAAATATTGTTAATAATAGAAAATAGTGATTTAGTGTTTTGCGCATCAGATCCTATAAGACCAGTCTTGTCAAGTCACTTTTATTTATATAGTGCTTTTAACAATACAGATTGTAGCAAAGCACTGAACATTATCAAATAGGAGAACAGAGGGATGGTAATGTATAATGATGAGATTAAACTATTTACAATATTTATCAAATGCAGAAACGATCTCTGTAGTCAAGACGAAGATAATCACTAGAAATTAGGTGCCCCAACTAAGCAAGCCAGAAGTGACAACAGCAAGGAACCAAAACCCTATCCGTGAGAGAATGGAGAAAAAAACCTTGGGAGATGCATATATATAAATATACAGTATATATATATATATATACAAACATGCTGTAAAATCAGTCATTGAAAGTTGTAAAATAAATTAAGATTATCAAATTATGCTTTACAACAAAATACTACTTTTGTAAAAACTCTCTTTTCTCTTTCACTTTCTACTTCATATTTATATTTTTGATTCAGTTTGCATTTCATTGTATTTGTGAACCTTGAATTGTTTTACCACCTTTTTTCATCGCAGGAAAGATTTCTGTTGTAGTAATTAACTGAACGTGTTTTAAATACACATTTCATCAACAATAAATCCAATTAGCTTAATTATCAATCAGTTTAATGCAACATTTGTTCCATAGCTAGCCATATTTGAATCTTATTCATATGTTTTAACTTAATAAATTTTTACATATGCTGATCTTAAGCAGTTGAAAATATGATTATTTAAGGAAAATAAAAAGATGCAAATAGGTAATAATGAAATATGCAGAGTGCAGAAACCATGCATATTTATTTCTATATGACTGACAAATATGCATTTACTAATTTATTTATTTATTTTTTTCATGTTAAAACAGTATAATCTAAATGTATGTTTTTTGTTTGTTTGTTTTGTTTTGTTTTTAAATGAAATGAATCATTAAAAGTAATACATTCATCAAATTTAGATCAAAGATACCAGTTAATTTGGTAAGAAAGGAGAATTTTATTATTATTATTTTATTATTATTATTTTTTAAATATCTTAAATAGTAGCGTATATATAGTTGTTGTTTGTGATCTCTTTATCTATGACTCTTAAATACACATAACCACTACCACTATTTGATAGACATGACCTATTTGTCATATAGGTACAAACTGAATAGAATTTTAAATAACAGACAAATAAATAAAATTGAACATGATAAATAATAGGAGGACGGGATGAAGGGCTAGGGCCCTCTACTGTCTGAAATAAATACTGCATCTTGATAAAAAAAAAAAAAATCTACACCTGGCACTTTATCAACTTCATTTGCTCTTTCGTTGTTCTTTTTCTTTGGAACATTAATCAAATGCTATAATTCTTTAAATCGTTGGTTTTTGGAAATCATAATGGAGTAATAAAAATGAATGTTAAGGGTTGTTCTCTGTAGCTTATTTGCATTACGTGACATTTTATTATAGGCACACTGTCAAGCTCAATAGTTCAAGGCTGTTATAGGAAGAAAAAATGTCATAAATGACCTGCAAAGTATGTTTTAGTATGATACCATGCAATCTGTCAAGGCAAAGGAACACTTTGAATAGAAAAGCATGAGTCATTTCCATCACACTGAGACGTAGCAATAGCTGAATAGCATTGATTATGTTTCAATCCTGAGGCTCTGAACCCACCTGAACCTTGTCAATGTCCATTCCTACTTAGCAACTGAGTACAAACACATTGTACTGTCACCATCTGTTGCCTTGTTAGCAAGCAATGCTGACCTGTGCGTCGAATGCAGACATATGGCGAGGGTGGAGTAATGGCTGGAAATTGGAGCTTATAGAGGATGTTACACAACATGATCTTTACTAAGAAATGCCAAACAGCATATATTGGAAACTGCTGATAACGATAGCTATTCCTCTGGAATTCAAAAACAGTCATTGTGAAGTGAAAATGTGGACCGACTAACCATTCGTCTGGGATGCTGGAGCACTGCTGGACAGGTGACAGAACTATATAATGATATATTTATATGTTTTCACCAAGCATTTAAAAATATATGGCTCACATTTCATGCCAAAATAAAAATAACAGAACACAAAGAGGAGGAGGAAAAGAAGAAGAAAGAGGTAAAAGAATGTTTTAGGACAATTTATTATAATTATCAAATATATTTATTCCTCATTTAAATAGACACACATGCATGTATATATTTTGTTATATTTGTATGTAAATATATATTATACACACACACACACACACACACACACATATACATTTCTAAATATATACTGCACATGTTTGTTTTCATATATACATTATAAACACAGTACACACACTTATATTACATAAACAAAATCTTTTATTTTGGATGCCATTAATCGATTAATCATTTAACAGCACTATTAGAGTATTTTTTATTTAATTATTTATTTATTTGTTTTATCAAGCAGATTTACCACCACACAATCCAGTTGCTGATCATTGAAAAATAAAAAGCTAAAATAATAACAAAAATAATACACAGAAAGTCAGTCAGTACCATAAAATAATAATAAAACAATATATTTCAGCACAAAATGAAAAATAATAATAGTAATTGCTGTTTAGCAATAAATAATGGCAACATAATGCAATTACAAAATAAATAAATAATCTCCAAATAATAATAATAATGATACAGTTTATTTATAAAAAATAATAAACATTACAGGTCATGTTTTTCACAAAAGGAGAGCAACAACAACATTATTGTACAATTATATATATTTTTTAATCAAAATTAATGTGATAATACATTAAGATAAAATATTCAAATTGAATAATAATTTTATTGTTATAAAATACCGTTGCAAAATATCTGTATAGGGAAAGTGAGTGAAAGTGAAGTGATTTGTGACCAGTAATGGTGACCCATACTTGGAATTTTTTGGTCTGCATTTAACCCATCTAACGTGCAAACACATAGCAGTGAACACACACACCATGAACACACACCCGGAGCAGTGGGCAGCCATTGCTGTGGCGCTTGGGAAGCCGTCGTGGTATTGAAGGTGGAGCGAAAGCTGGTTATTCACTCCAACCACCTACAATTCCTGCCGGACCTGGGGCTCGAACCCACAACCAACAGCATTTGGGATAACAGCATATTTTTTTTGTTCTATGACTTTGAGAATTCTTCACAAGAGTACAAAAAGTTATTGTTTAATATCTAGCTCACAGAGAAATTATAAACTTATACAAACATGCATTAGCATACTAACAAACAATTTACATCTAATTTACATCTAAATGTCCTTTTGGCAAGATGAAACTCTCGCTCTTTCTTTCCAAAGGTCGTACTCTAATCTATTTTTCTGTGTTTTAAACGATGCCATTATTTATGTTGCATGGCCTGTCAACACACTGAATGGCAGACAATGTACACAATATGCATGCATGTGGGATTTTCCCACAGCTTATGTAAACAATCCTTCATACTGGCTCTTTTCCACATGTTTACTCATCTCAGCAGTAATAAAGAGTTTTCATGAGTCTGTCTGAACGTGTGACAGGATGTGGACATGATTGTGTACAGAGCTCATACAGGGCTGATGGGACACACATGGCTGACTGTGACCGTGTGTTATCAGTTACACACGTGACCCATGACATGAGAGAACATGAGAGAACATTTGCCCTAGTGACATCTTCAAGCATCTTCACACTGATTTTCCACAGTAGTTATAGTTTCTGCCAGTAATAAATCAGTATTAAATGAAAACAGGGTTACTTTCCGACAGTGAAAAAATGCAACAGATAATATGTAATGATATTAGTAATACAAAGATTAAACAATAGTTACCTCATTTTAGGTAAATCATATCCACAAATTAGGAGTTTGCTCTCCCAACATATTAACTAATTCCTTCCCTTGAAATCAAAGACGCGCTGAACTTGTTTTGATTAAATCAAATTGGTATATCATGGTCACGATTGTATGGAAAGTTATTTCTGTCACCGAATGAAGTAAAAATAATAATACAAATTTTAATTACATTTTTTTTTTATCATACTCTGACTTTATTCTGTTTATTACTTGCAGTTCTTTGTTTTTTCTCATAGTTCTGAATCTTTTTTTAGAATAGCAATTTTGAGAAGTTATGTTTTTATGTTTAACTCTTGATCTTGCCTCGCCCAACTGGATACCGTTCAGCAATCGTCTGACCACCGCCTCGTTATAATGGATTATTCTCTCGTCTTTGCCTACTATGTTCGCATTTGCCATTGCCCGACTCTGCCTGTACTGACTCTGTGTTGGTAATAAATTAGTTGCACTTCAGCATGCCTCACGTCTTATTCATGACAGTTTTAATTGTTAGATGTAACTTGCAAATGTGATAATAAAGTCAGGATTGTGAGATATATAAAGGTAGAATTAGTGAAGACAAAAGAATTGTGATATATCAACTTAAAATTGCAATAAAAAGTCAGAATTGTGAGATGTAAACAATTCTGGTAATATTCGCTGAATTCAAGGAAAGGTCAGAATTGTGAGATCTGCAGAGAGAATTGTAAAATATAAACTCTGAATTGTGTGATACAAACGTAGAATTGAAAAAAAAATTGTCAGAATTGTGAGATATAAACTTTGAACTGTTAATGAATATCTCACAATTCTGGCATCTTTTTCAGTACTACAAGAAAAAGTCGTTAAAAATTGTCATAATTGAGAGATGTACATTTAGAACTGCCAAGTAAAATCTTTTTCTGAATTGCGAGAAAATGATTCTCACTAAGAATTGTATTGAAAAACTAAGTTGTAAAATATAAATGTTAAATTGCAAAAAGTTATTCTTCTATATAAAAAAATTATATATCAATGATAAACAATGCTGACAAGACCATTGCTTTTGTGAAAGGATGCCGTACAAAAGTCGACCCCACTGTGCTTCTTTTTTTAAAGCAGAGATTACGTATGCATCCAATTTTAAGCTTCTGAAAAGACTGAGATCACAGAGACATATTAAAGTTATTCCGCCCTCATAATTGGTGAGACTAACCGCAGCCTTCTTGCCTCCAGCTATCCAGTAACCACTTGTTGTGACATGGAAAATGTCCAGCAAATGTGTTAGATTTTCTTCCTTTTGAGCATAACGGGCCATTGGTCAGAATCACACATATCATATTTTCACTATTATTGCCCAGGGAGGAAAAAATATGGTTCCTTTAACACACATAGACCTTATAACAGGACACGTTGTTACAATAGGTGAAATATTAAACCATACATATGGTAAAATAACATCTAGTTCTCGTTAAGGGCAACAGTAGTAGTAATGCTTACAAATTAATGCACTAAGAAGGGCAACAGTAGTAGTAATGCTTACAAATTAATGCACTAAAGTGTTGTTTCTTCATTGTACTCTAGAGGGCGCCATTGAGCTTTTTACATGTAACTGCATTAGGGCAGGATATTAATATTTCCTTAGAGTTAACTATAAAAACAGGGTGTGCTTGTTATTCTAATCAACACTCATGAGCAATCATGCTCATGCCAGCTTAATTATTCCTCAATTCTCAGGTTGTTTGTAAAATCTGGTTTTCATGTGCTTGAGGATGTTTGACCTCAGACCTCATCCTCAGGGCAAGGGTAAATTTTATTTCGACTCATTGTATTTGTATTTGTGTGTGTGTGTGTGTCTGGGATGTTGAACTTGGCATTTGTTGCGGTGTGGTCTTGGCGTAAAGATGCTCGCAAGTTTACGTTAGCAGGTCAGCAATCCAGGAGGCCACAATCCGCAAATAACCACTGGAGACAGACTGTTCACCCGTCCCTCCAACTCCATTACTAGAGATCACTGAATACACAATCTCTGCTAACTTACATTAAAATAATTACTGCATTGCTATTTTGGCAAAGCTAAAAAATAAAAAAAAAAACATCAAGGGTGGCTTAGTAACAGTGTAGCAGTGTGAACATCTTTGCAAAGTTAGAAGTCAGCTTAGTAACCACATCCAACGCCCTAGCAACAACACTGTACTGTGAAGCCCCGTCCTACATTCCAGCCATCAGTCAAAAGTTATTGGTTGCAATTGTGTAATTGTATTCAAACAAACACATATCAAACTCTGTAACTATGTATTCTCTCAGACAATAACTCCCAGTGTGGGTCTGACCGGATTCTGGAGACCAGCTTGCTGCAGGACATAGCGCTGAATATGTGACCTTCTAAAGTCTACCTGATAAACTGTATCGTCTGTGTGAGGGAGGACATGCACTATTTTTAAACAACGAAAAATTTTGAGCGAAATGAAGCAAGAGGGAGGGTTGAGAGTGGACGTAGAGACCTGTAAATTCTCTGAAGCGAGACCTATAAAAGAGAAACTTCATAAATGAGTCCTCAAAATATCTTGAATGCTTCAAGTGTCACATATGCACTGTATAGGATTTAAGAAGAGATTTCAATTGCATCTGTTTTCCAATTTATCAAAATATCAAAGAAACTATAGGTCTCGGTGTGAATAATTTTTTAAATACCAACATCAAACTATCTGAACGATGCTATTCACAATAATTTTACTGCTATTTTCGTATTGTTTGCGTTATCTGGTGATACTTTACATTTGTTTGCATTCCGCAGAGAAAGTTGAATTCTCTGGCAAAATGTTTGCATTCTGTTGTGAAACATATTTTTCACAAAATGGTTGGGTTCTTTTGTGAAATATTGTTCACTTACAAAATTTGTGTGTTCTCTGGTTTATTTTGAAAATGTTTGCGTTCTTTAGCGAAAAATTTCAAATGCAAGCCTAACCAAAGGCGGTCTGCAGTTTCCCGATCCAGTTCCAGAGTTACAGCCAGGAGTGCCTTTCCCGAGTCCAATTCCAGAGTTACGACTGGTAGCGCCGATCCCGAATCCAGTTCCTGATTCTCGGCCAGGAGAGCCGATCCTTATTCCAATTCCTGGATTAGGCCAGGGGTGGCGTCAGAACCCCATTTCACGTTACGCGGAGCCGTGCAATGAAATGTTGGTTCCCGTTTTCCGTGCAAAATCCTCGCAGTTGCCAGTCCGCATCAGTCGGGTGTAAGCCCCGTATTGCGGTCTGAGGAGATGTACAATGAAATGTTGGTTCCGGTTTCACAGCCATAAGTGCCGTTATCGGGTATCAACCTTGAGTGTCTTGAACACAAATTATTACAAAGTTACAAAACAAACAATTTTTTTGTAAAATAATTACTCTCAAGTGAAACTTTGTGTTAATTTTCGAAATGTTTGCATTCTGCAGTGAAACTTTACTTTACTCATGTTTGTTTCCCCAAGAACAACACACAAAATGCTTGTGCTCGCCAAATAAATTTGTTTCCCAATTAAAACTTTACACTTTTAAAACTTGCAATTTTGAGTGAAACGATGTGTTCACTTAAAAAATATTCACTTTTTCCAAACAACATCATGCTTGGTCTCAATTCTCAATCTTCAACCACCATATACATAATTATTTTCTTGAAAATCTTTACTCAAGAGAAAAAAAGACTTTTACGTCAACATGCTATTGCGCCCCCTGTGGTTACACGGTGAGTGTAAGTATATTTGCTAAAAAATAACACTTATTTTAGAATTTAAAAAAAAAACATGCAAACGTTGTGTAGCTTAATACAAATTAAATAGATTTCAGACAGGAGACTTAAAGATAAAAATAAAACAAATTTCTACCTAGATGACACCTACGAATAGTACAAAGCACACAAACACAGCTATATCTGGACAGTACCCAAATCTCTCTCTGTGGTCTGCTCTCTGCTCGGGTGTGTCCACACGCCTCAGGACGGGACAGAATAGACTATTGTTAACCTCAGAAGACACAAAAATTTCAAACAATTCAACACACAAATGCTCACACAGCCTGACGTAAATGGCTAGTGTGAGTCTGTGACAGAAAAAAAGATTGGTAATGAAGGGCTACAGTTGGCAGAGGGTAAAATATATCTCATTGTTATCAGTCCTCAACAAGCCTTTGTTCTGCTGTTCGTCCTCTCTGCTTTGTACGTGATTCAGTGGAATTATAGATGTAAGTGTATGTGTTTGTGCGGTATGGAAAACCTGACTGTTCTTTGTAGATCACACACTGACTGTAATCATAAGGATTTAAAAAGAGTGCCCATGTGTGTGTGTCGCAGTTTGACTTGTGCGTCTTTCAGCATGATTGCAAAGTCACCATCAAAGCTGTCTTTGAGCCCGCAGAGTCAGTCCGCACACACATGCACACACTTTGAAGTCAAGCTGGGTGAGTTGCTGAGTGTGTGAGAATGAGTGTGACATATGTAACACCTGATCTCAGCACATTCTTCTATTTACATATAAACATTCAAGAAATACTAAATCTCAAGAGCCCACCCTCTCTCTCTCTCTCTCTCTCTCTCTCTCTCTCTCTCTCTCTCTCTCTCTCTCACTCTCGTTCTGAGGGTCTGACAGTGCTGTCCTGTTGTCAGGCTGGAGTGTGTACTACAGTGTGACTGGCAGTGAATTATATAAGGATGCTGCTACTCAGTCCAGATGATGATAACTCACATTGTATTTTATACAATGTGAGTCACCATCTGTAATATGTAGCCATATGTTATTTATTCACATGCATAATATCACAGATCTAATTACAATTTATATTGTTTACAGTTAGTAATATGCATTGATAAGAACTTCATTTGGACAACTTTAAAGGCAATTTTATTAATATTTTGATTATTTTGCACCCTTAGATTCCAGATTTTTAAATAGTTGGCCAAATATTGTCCTATCCTATCAAACCCCAATGGATTTGCTATGACACACTAAATCAACTGGATCCACTTGATTTTCATCATCACCTTCTTAGCACAGCAAGAGATTTTAAAAAGGGGATCCTACACAATCAATCAATCACTTTTATGTACACAGCGCTTTGTTTATCAATACAGATTGTAGCAAAGCACTGAACACTATCAAATAGGAGAACAGAGTGATGGTAATGTAAAATGACGAGAATAAACTATTTAATTATTAAATGTAGAAATGGTCTCTGTAGTTGAGACGCTGATAGTCTAGATAGAAATCAGGTGTCCTCAACTAAAGCAAGCCAGAGGCGACAGCGGCAAGGAACCAAAACCCCATCCGTAAAAGGATGGGGAAAAAAACCTTGGGAGAACCTGGCTTAGTTGGGACCAGTTCTCCTCTGGCCGGATACCCAGCACCTAATTTCCAGTTAAATTTTAAGCACATGTCAGATTGTTTAAAGGACTTTAGTGTGTGTGCGTTTGTGTACATCTGGTTCCGGTGATCTGTCCACCGAGCTCATCTAGGTTTTCTTGTCTCCAATGAAGATCATCTCCTTGTGCCGATACACCATCTGATCTGGATACGGACTGAGGAACAGAATAAGAGAGAGACAGACTAATATTAGCGTAGATGCCATTCTTCTTACAATGTAACAACTACATTGTGTGTTAAGGGGAATGTTCCTGGTTCTGGCTGATCTAACTAATGCAGCCTAACAATCCTTTTATGGATTTGATTAATAAGTGTGTATTAATGTGTGTAAGCCAGAGTAAAAAGATGTGTCTTTCAACTAGAGTAGATTTATACTGACAGAGTGTGCCTGCCTCAGTATTAGGTAAATTGTTCCAGAGTTTGTGTGCTGCCACCCGCAGTAGATTTTGATATTCTAGATTTTATCAAATGACCAGAGTTTTGAGATTGCACTAGACATAGATGACTATAATGTGATAAGAGCTCGCTCAAGTAATGAGGAGCTAAGCATGTCCTGATTTTCCTGAGTTAGGCGTGTTCCTGGGTTAACATAATTTGTTGACCCTGGAACAACATTTTATTTCCAAATTTTTAATTTGACCATATGTCTACACCTAAACCTAACCCTACCCGTGAGAATTGCCTAAAATCAAAGGAAATGATAGATGACTGACACTGATGCACAAGCACCAAACACTGATTGTAAGCCTAAACTTCACAAAAAACTATAAAATGGTTCTTCAAATCTGATTGGCTAATCACAATGTTTTTCCAGGGTCAACAAAGATGTTGACCCAGGGACACGCCTAACTCAGCAAAATCAGGTTCTGCAAGGGGGTGCACGCCATTCAGGGCTCTATAAGTAATTAACAAGATTTTAAAATCTATACAACGTTTGATAGTGAGCCAGTGCAGTGTTGACAGATCCTAATATGCTCATACTTCCTGGTTCTAGTAAGGACTCTAGCTGCTGCATTTTGAACTACAGTAGCTGTAGTCTATTTATCAAGCGTGTAGAACAACCACACAATAAAGCATTACAATAGTTTAGCCTCGAGGTCATAGATGCATGAATTAACATTTCTGCATTTGAGGTTGAGAGCATAGGACAAAATTTAGATATGTTCTTGAGATGGAAAAATGAAGTTTTACAGATGCTAGAAAAATGGCTTTCAAATGAAATATTGCTATCAATACACCTATGTTCCTAACTGATGAACAAGAATTGACAGAGCAGCCATCAAGTGTTAGAGAGTGTTCTAGATTATTACGAGTGGGGTTTTTATCTTTGATAACCTGGGCTGCGCAGTAGGCGGAGAAACCTTCCAGGGTGGGTCAGACGGTGGAGAAGCCCACCGGGGCGGAGCAGACGGAGGAGATGACCACCTAAGCAGACCAGGCAGCGAGGATGCCATCCAGTGGCCTGGGCTGGCCCATCCAGCTGATCGTGACAGATATGGTCTAAATCCTGACTGGAAATCCTCTTTTTTCTCTAAGAGGGAATATAATTGTGAGGATACTACCTTTTCTAGTATCTTTGACAGAAAAGATTTGAGATAGGTCTGTAATTAGCTAAATCTTTGGGGTCAAGTTGTGTTTTTTTAATGAGAGGCTTAGTTTGAAGGCGTTGGGGACATATCCTAATGACAATGAGGAGTTAATAATAGACAGAAGAGGATCTATGACTTCTGGAAGAAGCTCTTTTAATAGTTTACATGGAAAAGGGTCTAGCATACATGCTGTTGGCCTAGATGATTTAACAAGTTTATACAATTCATCCTCTCCTATGGTAGAGAAAGAGTGGAATTTTTGTGGAATCTGATGTGATATTCAAACTATTCAAAATTCAAAAATTTGTATGGCATTTAAATCTACCAATATTCTAAAATGTGCATAAAAATAGGTGGATGAAAACATTAAAGTGACTTCACTTTACTTTGATAGTCCATTTAGACATTCTACTAACTATAAAGAAGTTTGTAACTACAAGTTAATTAATTCTCATTAATTCATAACTACACGTCTACCAACTCTCAGATTAGACTGTAAGGGTAGGTTTAGGGTTAGTGGAATAAGTTGATCTATACTTGCATAGCTTCCGTGTCTACAGTGATGCAAATATTTCATGAATCCCATTTATGCGTTTGTCACAATATCAATTTTGACATGTTTTTTTTCTTTCAGAATTGTTTACAGTTAAATGCAATTTAGATAATTTGATCAATAAATGTGATTTTTTTTAAGAGAATAACAAGCTTGATGCTGCAAGGGCACATCAAAAATTAGTTTGTGGATTATGCCAGTTTCAACCTCTGTAAAATGAGGAGACACCAAAGGAACATTTATTGGGCACAGGGCCACTGTTGCAGTGCCAGGTCTGATGGGCGCCAGTAGCACCATGTCTGCTGCCATCTCCAACGCTGGTGTCCTTTGCCACAAACAAACTATCAGTTCAATACAGAATGCCTCACATTTCTTGATGCAATAATCGATATGATACATTTCATATGCAAATCGATATGAAGCATTATTTTTTCAAGTGTGTGGTTAATATGCCAATGTTACGTGTTGACATTTAAACTCTTTTCAGTAATTCAGAGTCAACTCTTTCTTTTAAAAGATAATAACTTTATACATGCTCTACTTTCAGATTTAAAACTTTGCAGGATCTTTAAAATTCATTTAGAGCTGTGTTACACATTTTTAAAAATCCATAATAGTTGCACTTTACAGTTTTGACAGAATTTTGCTACCAAAATGGCCAGTGATCTTTAATTTCAGCCTGTGTGTTGATAGTTTTGTGATGTCTGAGTGGTCAGATGTGTTTAAGCAATAATGATACATTTTATGAGTAAACTTTCATATTTCATTCTAAATAAGTGTGTTTTCATATATTCAGTCATCCGTATGTCTGTCCACTAATCTATCCATTCATGTGTATTTACAATTATTCATCCACCATAATCCATAATTTTCAGTCCATCTGGACAGGACAGCCTCCATTCTCCATTGCTCAAAGGCATTTGAGAAAAACACCGGAAATTCTGTCCGCACAGAAGAAATCTCTGCTTGACGTCATGCTCTTTTATTCCACATTTGTGCAGCATTCTGAAACTCTGCTGCTATTTCCACATTGATGCATGTCTTTCGAAAAAAGGCCATAGCTAGAAGGCTTTGTGTGTGCGTGTCGTAGTTAGCCCAACAAGGACTTGGCGCGTCTATACAAGGCCTGTTGACCTCCTCTGGCTATAGTAGTACAGTGTGTGTCTGTGTGAGTGTGTGGAAGCCTATTGTCTGTATGCCTGTTATCATTAGACTGCAGTTTCCTATGTTGTAAGGGAAGGAGAGAGAGAAACTTGTTAAATATATCTTTAGCTTTCAGCGCAGATAAAAAATAACTACATCAGCTGTGGCAAAACGGCCAGTTAATGTATTTCAACACAGTTTTCATGCAAAAAAACCCACACTTGCTGCTCTTTGTGAAAACTGTCTGTCTGTAAAAACACACAAACATGAGACGTCACACACCCTGTGACCTCAGCAGAAAGGAATTCAATCAAAAATAGAAAGAGACGAAGTAGCGGGGGGCGGGGGGCAGTTTTGCTTTTGAGATGAGAGACAAGTGAGAGAAATACAGAGAGTAAATGCCAGACTACTTAAGGAAGGGTCAGGGCACTTTTACACACGTAAACATCAAATGACACAGAGTAAGGTCTGAGTCACTGCTCAGGTTCCCGTAAAATTACATCTGTACAGTAAGTGTATTACGTTCCAAGACGCTGATGTAGAAGTCGATAAAGAGTGTAATGGATAAGAACTTTAACAGTCTGATCAAAGATCAGCTTTCTTAAAGGTATAGCGCACCTAAAGTAAAAATCAGTTTTTGTTCACCCATGCACTTCCACTGTATTGCACTAGACTATCTGCCCCAAAAATAAATATTCTGGGAGCATTTTTTTAAGGCTAAAACGAAAGAAAGTCAGAAAAGTTTAAAAACAAAATGATGACAGGGGTGAACTTATTCCTTGAACTAAGTGTTTAAATCAATATAAATATTCACAATTTAAAAAAAAGCCTTAAAATTGCAAATCCTTGTTATGTAAATAGTGATCTATTAGACCAGACTGATGTTAAAGCTGTGAGGCACACGTCGTTTTCTTATCATACACTGATGATGTCATGTGTGTGTGTGACTTAGCGGTGTCCCTAAGTCCTTAAGGGGCCGCATTCCAGGACGGGCCACTCATCCGAGTAAAGGAGTCACTCTCCCTCTTTTCTTGTGTCTGAGGGCTTTTGTCACTAATTAACTTTCTATACATTCGTCAACAAGCAGGAATTCTTAACTGGTGACATCATCATTTGAGGTGAAGCCCCTTGCAAGACAAACCGCGTTTCTGGAAAAACCTGTTTTGCATTTCTGCCCAATAAGGGTATGTTCCTGTCTTTTGCACATAGGTTAGTCACATAGGATTTTCTCATCCTGTTTGCTGTTTGAGCTGATGGTACCATAGGTAAATATGAAGAATGAAAATTATACACTACTGACAATAAACGTTTATTACTTAGAAAGTAGATGTGTTATTTTAGCACTAATTACATGTATATACATTTACAGTATTTTTATTTATTTATATTTTTTTGGATCCCATTCTAATTTTAGCGTATACATTAAATTACATAAAAATAATGCGTAAAAATTTTCTAACGCATTTTAATCGCAATTATTTTTGCACCGCGAAACGTTTCTCACCTGAGTTTCGGTGGACTGATTATACTGGAGCACCAACTAGCGTTTCTAATGTTTTGAATGCACTTGAAGCAGGGCTCTCAAGTCTCACGCATTCACCATAAGACAAACACATTTCAGCCAGTTCACACGCTCTCATGCCACACCATGTATTTCTCACGATTTGTATTTCTATCACATTTACCAATTGTTATAATTCATATTTGTGCTGATCATTTATGAACAATAAGTGAAATTAAATTGCTAGCAATAACTTCAGAGAATTGGGTGGGCCAGAGGGGCTGCTGTGCAAATATTAGCGGCTCCTCCCCTATCTCACTCCAAACTTTTGCTCAAACTTGAGAGCCCTGTTGAAGTATTGTGTTTTACTTAAAAACAGTTTACAGAAGGTCTACCTACCTATAGGGTTCCTGAATTTCTGAAATGTAGGCTACTATATTTCTAAATA
>JAUCMT010000053.1:10575402-10594135 GCA_032357475.1 Enteromius thamalakanensis | reverse complement strand
TGTCATGGTGTTTCATTGTTGGCTCCACCCATTGACCTAGTTTTATGTGTATAAATCCCCGGATGTGTTTGTGTGTCCTCACGGTTCATTACACTGTCAACCCGGTCCTTGTGTTCCATTCGTCTTTGTATTTACCTGTTTTGTTATCTGAATTTCTCATTGCTGACCTTTGCCTCCCTTGTATTTACGTTTTGTCTTACCCTATGGACTCTGTTTGCTGGTACGTCGACCTACGCCTTGTTATATCGTTTACTCTTTTGCCTCAGCCTTCACTGTTCTCGTTTGCTGGTGCTCGCCCCTGTTTGCCTTGACTCTGAGCTTAATAAATCAGATTTGCATTTGAACCCGAATGCCTACTCTATTCAATCCTGGCAGTACGAGTCAAAATTATAATTTTTTTTCTTTTATGCCAAAAATCATTAGGATATTAAGTAAAAAATGTTCCATGAGGATATATTTGGAATTTTCCTTCTATAAATATATTAAAACAAAAATGTTTGTTCAATAGTATGCATTCCTAAGAACTTTATTTGGACAACTTTAAAGGCGATTTTCTCAATATTTAGATTTTTTTGCACCCTCAGATTCCAGATTGTCAAACAGCTGTATCTCAGCCAAATATTATTAAGATTTCAGATAATATGTAAACCTTAATTTTGAAAATTTGACTGGTTTTGTAGTTTATAGTGACAAATATGTCAAAATAATACAACGAAATCCATTTCTAGGTAACTAGGAAATTACTAGTGAAAAAATGTTTCAAAGAAAATTCTGTACCATTTTTAAGTGTAATATTTTTGACAGTAGTTTTACTTATAATGGGAAATGCTGATGGATAGAAACAATATTGAATTTTAGTTAAATAAATACAAAAATAACCAGACAAACAGACTTGATAACAGAAGGACCTGTTACACATACACTTGGAAAAAAGCCGTGGGCTGTGAAGGCTAGAGGTGAGGGTGCATTGGTAAAAGATTGTGTGTGTGTGTGCGTGTTGGGGTGGGGGGCAAGCAGGTGTTCATTCTCCCAGCCATTAATTAACTTTAACAACGGAAAGCACATCTGTACTAATTGCTCAACACATTCAGCTATTACCTCCTGCCCCATTCCACATGAAAGAAAAGAGCCACTGAAGCTACATATAAACTGAAATGAGGAAAGATGTTAAAAAGTAATACAGAGATTGCAAGACTGGTAAACAGAAATACTACAACACTCAAAACACAGATGAATGCTTATACACTTTTGTAAAGTAATCTTTACAACAAGCCAGAAAACTGACATTCGGGAAACCAGCAAATAACACAACTGGAGCAGTCTGGTAGGAAAGTGTAATGCATTATTCGGAATCATCTCCAAAGATCTAGTATGACAGAGGGAAAGATTTAAAAGCCTAGAATTCAGAAGTGAATATTTTATAGAAAAGCTGTTTTGAATCCTTGCAAGATCATTCTCCTTCTGACTGCATCTGAAATTAAGTTTTTTTTTATTTTTTTATTAAAAGAATCTGATACTATTCAAATGCAAGTTTTTTGTAGCACTTCCTTGTTGTTTATAATTTCTCTGAACACAAATGCAGACATGGTGTTATGTTTACAAAGCAGGATGAATCACAACGCACTGGATAGCTGGCCAATCAGAGCACACCTCACTTCTCAGAATGATAAGCTTTGTACAAATCGACAGTATGTGGAAAATAATGTTTTTTAAAACTGCATAAACACATTGCAATACACCAAATACACAAAATAATGTTCTTTTTATCAACATCATATGACAACTTTAAATCTATTTTAACTTTTTTGTTGCAGTTTCTGTGTTAGTGTGCGAAAGTCTTTAAAAGATGCACATGCACAGATTCCCACTACAAGCCATGTGTGATTATGGGCTGGTTAGCACACAGACAAACCTGTGAGACCTACAGTGGAGTTCTGGGACTGTTAGGGCAAGTCTTTTTCTTTGACTTTATAATATTTATGACAGGAGGACAGCATATGAGAACAAGGGAAAGACTGAGGTGTGTGTCAGAGTGAGTGAGGGCGGCCAAAGTCCCTGTATTCCCTCAGGTACCGTTTTCCTCAACCTCTGATGACTTGGAGCAGGAAAGGAGAGAACAGTAGAACGGATGCTCCCAGAGATTTTTATACTTTAAAAGAGAGAGAGACCCTCCATGCTTTGGGAATTTCCCCAGAACCCAAAAACACTGCTCTCAGATGTAAAGTCGCACATGGCTCAAACACGCAGCCACCTGCAAGAGTTAAAACCTTCATCCAAAACCGTATATACATAATTTATATTGTCCCCTCCCTGAATTCTACATCTGACATGTTCATACTTCCACTTTTGTCAAACGTCTGCCAGCAGAAACACAACAAATCAAAATGCGAACTCTTTAGAAGAAACAGTTGAGGTATTAAAGAGACCTCATGGTGATTTTGCGTTCCCACAGGGTTCCTCAGTTTAATGCTTGGGAATGTTTGGGTTAAGTTGCAAGTTGACTGGTTAATTTGTATACCTGTTTGACAAATAGTTGGTTATTACTATAAATCTGCCTGCAGTGAGAAGATATATGAGTGTTTTATTCTTCAACTAGAGAAAAGTTTGGCCTCATTCCAAAAAAAAAACCACTCACACTCATATTATCACATAATATATCTTCCAACAGTTTCCAACAGAAGAATTCTGTCATTTCTTTTAGACATTATTTACTATTATTCTTTGAAATTAAAGTAGTGGCAATGACAGTTTTTACAATTCAGGGATAAAATGAGACTATAAGACTAATTTCATAGCTATATATTATCCATTGTTAATTATAAAATTATAAGATAATATTTGCAGAAATATCACAACAAAATTGAAAATGTGATTTTTGTCTTAATATCTCTTTGTTTTTTTCACACATCATACAGATTTCTTCTCATTTTCTTGGTAACTCATTGTATTCAACCTTTACTAGAAAACACTGCATTTGACTATTTTAAATATGCATTTTTACACAAATATTTAAATATGTATTTCCAGGGGGTTCTTTATCCATTTGTGCATTGTGCTTTCCTTTAAAAAAATTACAGATATTATACAATTTTCAGGCCAAAACTTGAGTCAAGCTCAGATTGTTGGTATGTGAGGTTTGGACTGAGTTTCATTGACAGCAGGTGTCAACAGTGCTGAATTACAGCCTGCCTTAGTTTCCACTTCCCATCCAATCAGCCTCCATTACCTCTGAGGGAAAGACTGTGACCCTGAAGCTAACCACAGCCAAAGACTTCAGCCTGTTTAACCAATAAATGCTTCTTTACCTGGGCGTGCACTTGAGATCTGATTACATGTGAACATGGCTTGCTCTGCACTCTCAATTTGTGCAATTACCGTCTACCTATGTCCTCAAAGAGCATGTTTACAGATCTGACCCCTGAATATTTGTGGTTGGCCTCCCATTAGCTGTGCACATACCTGTGAGACAATTCCTTAAGCAGTGGCCCCTGCCCCTATGGTAAGACTAAATCCTCACTCACAGAAAACACACCTTGGTTTACCCATTCATCAAAAACCTGACACCATTTCCTCATGCACAGCGGTGTAACCTCCCAAACTTACATGATAAACTTTCTTCCACCATTTCAGCAAGAGCTCGCCAAGTTTGTACTTCTGCAAACACTAACTAGTTCCAACTAGTAGCCCATTCTGTGTTCAGCTTTACTGTCAAATATATATATATGTTGCAGGGAACACTGGAAGACTGTTTCCTCAAAATGAAAAAAAAAAAAAAAAGACTATGTAGTTTAATTGCAGCTTTTGATTCTCTTTGTGGCTTATGGCTGTCTACAACTGCAGCTAATGTCTTGCAACTTCATAGCTATTCGACAAATAAATGTGATTTCTCATATTTATATGTTATAATGTTGATGCGTTATATGTCATAATTGCGACATTATATGTCACATTTATGAGAGTATTCAGTTTTACTTAGATTTTTCCTAAAAAGCCACAGTTATGAGAAAAAAAAGTTACAGCTGCAATACTCTAAGTAGTCACATTAACAAGAATTGTGACTTTTTCTCATATTGCTTTATCTAACAATTGCAATTACCCATAAACATTTGCTAAAAACGGTATACTTAACAAACGCGACAATACCTCACTATTAAAACTTTATTTCACATAAAAAGTGACTTTTTTTCATAATTGTTTCTTTTTCTCGCATGTGTACTTTTATATTTTACTATTACAACTTTGTATATACAACTGCGATCATGAAGTAGATCACAATGAAGTACACAATGAACTTAATTTCTCATAAATGTGACTTTCTTAATTGCAACTTTACTTTAACATTTGCAATTAACAACAAATAATCACTAATAATTGTGGGGTTTTAATTAACAGTTGCAATAATACCTTAATTAAAACAATATTTTTCACTACATTTTCCTAACAGTTGCACCTTAACTTTTTTACAATTGAGACTTTATGTTCACAACTGCAATTGTAACGAGATGTCACAATTAAAACTTTATTTCCAGTAAATAATTTTTCTCATACTTGCGATCTTGATGGCTAATAATGCAAATAATTTTAACATTTTACTTCACAATAGCAACGTTTTTTCTCGAAATAGCGACTTTTTCTCACATTTTGTAAATTTGTTAGAATCAACTATCCCAACTTCATTTACACTGGTTTTGCACATTTTAAGCATCATGAATAATTCATTTGACAGTGAGTTGTAGAAGTCCAGATGAAGGATATCTAGATTCGTCAAGCTCCCTCTGTATATGTTTGCATCTGATTTGCTGTGTACAAACAAGCACCTTTTGATTGGCAGGGGTGTGTTGCCTGTTCATGCAATTGCTAAAGTGGCGGTAAGCCAGATAGAAAGATGCGAGATACCTGATATGACATGCTCAAGCTAGAACAGAGGCTGGAGTGTCCTTTATCAGAGGACTGGGTTTCACATTGGCTTTGGTTTAATCGTGGATTACAAACCACTAATTTACAGATATCCTTGAAATTTGATCTAAATGTTGCCACACTTTCCAAATCTTAATGTAACAAGAGATCGCTAATAGGAGATTAAACTACACCCTTAAGGCCTTAGCATTTAACATGTTCACTGAAACCATTCGTCTTACAGACATAAATGATGCAACTTATCAAGGTGAGTAGATTTATGTTTTTTCACCATTAGATTACAAATTACCATATATTCACATAGAAGAGATAGGACAGTAAGAGATAAGATGAAGTTTCTAGAAAATCACCGCTAGATGACCAACACTGTGCGGTCAGGCTGTGGAAAATGACATTACGTTTCTGTTTCAGAAAAGCAAGCTTTTGAGGGATGTATTTATAGAGCCTGCATAAATATTTGAGAGTGGAAATTGTATTAGTATTCTGGTGCAGAAACTCTGGGTGTAATACTATAGAAAAAACAGCACTGGGAATGGAAAGATCATCAATAATCATAATTAATCTGTTTATATGACCAGCAGTGACATTTAGGTAAGGGGTGGGTGGCAACATCTGTGTGTAACATTAATTGATAAGGGCCTTGTTTTTAATTTAGTGGGCGTTGACTCGACACATTTTTAACTAAACGTGACGTCAACTTGATTTTCATTTTCAAGCAAAATGAGACATCTGTTCAATGTCATGTCCAACATCAATTGGATGGTATATAGATGCCTAGTCCCTGCTGGGACAACTCTTACTCCTTTTCACACAAAGTATGATTTACAAGTCCACAGTTTTGATTAATAATGCCTCATTTTTGTATAATCACTTGACAAATATTATGTTGTGAATTCTAACTAATTGTAAATTTTTATTACATTTGAAAACTGAAATATTTGAACGTTAGTGTCACATACTAGTTTTCTACTGTACTTCATCAGGTTTGTTCGGTAGCTCACGCGACCGCACAGCATTGCACTTAGGTGATGAAGAGCTTTGGTAAGAACCCCTTAAAACTATGCTTCGACAAAATGGTTCAATTCCATATAAGGAAGTTCAACAAATGCATTTTATATCACTTTTGCACTTGTTAACACTGTAGGGTAGGTTTAAGGTTGGGTTAGACGTTAGTGATATTTTCAATATGTTACAGCAATAACTTTTATGAACCACTGTAATATGTACCTGAGAGAATAAAATCAAATACGTGCCTATATTAATGTACCGTATGTAAAGTATGTAAGTAAAGTTCCCGGTTCACATATTGCACCCACATTTTAGTGCCACTTGCTTGACATTTCACTGTGAAACTTCTGCAAAACGTGCAATGATTTACGTAATAGTGTTGGAGCAAAAATGTATTTAGAGGCAATTATTTTAGATGAGCATGTGTTGGTCAGCTTTGCTAGTTCTTTGAATTGAGCAAATGGCTAATTGCGGATGTTTTCTTGTAGACAGCTGTGGTAGTAATGATGATTCTTTCCAGGTCGAAGCGTACGGTGAAGCTCTGTGTCTCTTTATGATCATTGGGTCGAATCAAGAACCCTGGGTCCACATTAAAGAAAGAAAAAGAAAAAAAAACATCAACATGGCTTCCTGTTTTCTCCTCCATCCTGGAACGGTGATTTCCTCATGACCTGCTGCTATGATGATCACATACAAACATCTCAACACAGTGTCACATTGAGAAGAGTCAGGTGTTAACAACCGGATCGCATAGCGCTTTATTCACCTGGCTCTCTGCTCTCTCCTTAACCTCCAGTTAAGCCTCATCAAACCTTCCATCCGTTCATCTATCCATTCGCACTCGCTACCAGCTCCTCATATCCGCTGGCTGTCTTCATCTACTCATTGCATTAGCCTTCCCGTGCGCAGCTGCATTCGCTAGCTCATTGTGATGTTTGTATATTTAGCTGCTGCATTCATTTCCTCTACTGTTGACTCGGGAAAACACTTACAATGCACAAACAGATGCCCCCCCAGTTGCTCCCACCCGTGCGTTTTGTCGTCTCTCTCTCTACAGGGTCGCGTCTGTCCGCCTCCTCCTCCTCCTGCCACCCTTTAGTTTTAAAAGAAATGGGTTGAGAACGAAAGCTGGGCGAACTTCACAGCAAGGAGGCTGTGAGCTTGCCATTGTTTAACCCAAACTTCCAGACAATCAGGAGATCAGGCCTGAAATTCCCCACCAGCACTTGTATCCTTGAAAAAAAACTGTAGTATATATTATAAAAATACAATTCTGTTCCCATCGCAAAAACAAATAAAAAATTAAACAATCCTTTATCATTAGAACTGTTAAGTTTTGTATAGAAAACAATTATTCATAAATAAAACAATATTAGTTTATTTAATAATTGTATACATTCATATATACATACTGATGTTGTTGTTTTTTTGTTAAATATACATATAACTACATTATTATATATTCTACAGTGCTTTGCTACTATATGTACTATTAAAAGCGCTATATAAATAAAAGTGATTGTTTTATTGATTAATTGACTCAATAACTTTATTTATTTATATATTTATTTTTCTTCAATAAAACTGGTTTTAAAAAATTATATAAATTTATACTAAAAGCCCGTTAACATTTTCGTCTGTAAAAATGTTAATTTAAAAAAATCTGTTTATGCAATAAATTATAATGTTTTAAGTAATGATTGGTTTCCTCGTTGCATACAACATTTTTATGGTGCTTTTTCTTATTAATGATTAGAAATCAACTTATAATGCTACATTTGTATCCTTAGTCCTGTCAACACTAAAGCTCTTTCTGTGCTCTGTAGCAGACCCTCCCTCTGCTTTCAGGTTGGATTTCACTGAAGAAATTCCTTGAAAATCTTGGATTCTTCTCGTGAACAGTATTGAGACAGAGAGAACCTGCCGCTTGAGGGTGGAGGGAGAGCAGCAGCTCTTCAAAGCCTCGGCTCTGAATTCAGGAATCTGGGCTGGCCTGCTAATGTAGGTTGAAAATGAGCTTTATCAATTAAATCAGACATCCAGACGGGACTTTATGTGCACTGACAGACATCCAGACGGGACTTGACACACTCGCCCAGACATCAACACACTCACACTGTGTGTGTCATGACTGACTCATGCTGCACTTCACATCAGCTTATATTTGTTTTTACATCTCTGCCCTCTACACTGTTACAATATTGTAAGTCCTAGGTGACAATGAACCAGTGGAGGTCACCTGAGGTCAGAGGTCACGTCTGGGTCAAGTTTTTCTCTTACTGTGCAAACTGGGTTTTGTGACTGTTAGGTGTCTGAAAAACTCCTTTAGTTCCTTTGCGTTTCTGTTTCCACTTAAAATACAAATAATACAAAACAAAAAATATAACTGCTTGTTCAAACTTTTATTTTGAAAGCTGAATTTTTTATTTTACATTTTTATATATATACATTTACATGATTTTAATGGTATTATTATTATATTTTTTTATAATTATATAAATTATATAATTATATAATTTTAATTATCCTCATTATCATTAAATAACATTTTTGTGTTATTCTTATAATTTATAATTATGTTCCTATGTTCCTGCCATTAACAACAACAGCAAAAATAATTAGTAAAAGTATCATTATATAAAGTCTATTTTTTCATATTATTATATATTATTTATAGTGTTGTTGTTGGTATTAATGTTAATAATACCAACAAAAAATAAATAAATAAATAAATATATATATATATATATGTATATATAATCATTCTTGATTATTACTCAAATCAAATTTTTAAATTCTTCTTCTTTTTATCGTCCTATATTCCTATCTTGCTATTCAATAACTATCCATTATAACTACTAATAATTATAATAATTTATTACTAAGGCAAAAAAAAAAGTATGTTCCCATTGCAAATAATATTAGAAAGTGATGTGAACAACTAATTTTTATTATACATTTTTAAGTTTTATTATTATAAGTTCAGTAAAAATAATGTTACTATTACATAGTAATAGTAATATAATTATTAATATAATTGAATTTTACAAAAAATAATTATTGTTGTGAAATGTATGATAATGATTATTGTTTTTGGTGTTGTTTTTAATGTTATTAATATTATATATTTTTCATAATATTTACTTTATTACTGTTGTTGTTAAAAGTATTATTATCATTATTATTATTATTCAGTAATCTCTTCTGTCTCTCTCCAGTCTCAGTGTTGAGTCTGTTGATGGTGTTTTTGTGTGTCAAAGTGCTCTGTGATCTGAAGCGCAGGTGATCAGCAGCTCCTGCGGCTCACAATAACGTGTGACATGTCAATCACTCCCTGCATGCGGATAGAAAAGGTCAGCAAGTTTATAAATAGCCCCCGAGAGGCCCGTGTCACTTCCTGCTGCTGCAGAGTGGGCCACCGAGTCCTTGTGACCTCTGACCTCTGAAAGTAGAAGAGAGCTGGCAAACACCAATTTTACATCTCACTTAAACTTTGGCTGTCCAGATGTCAGCTTAGTCCTGCACAAACATAGCCAGGTTCTCTGGAGATGACCTCAGCTCCATGATGTCACCGCCTGACTGGAAATCCCAAAACACACAACTTTGTGAGCTTAGACGCTGATTGGCTGCTGTGTTTTAGTTTTGAGTTTTTCTGTTAAGTTATGTTAATAAAAAAAAAAAAAGACAAACATGGTAACACACATCATCAAACTAATGTTTTCCAAGTATTTTATACTCATAATTCTCATAAAGCTTGTTGAGAATGTGTGTGAGTCATAATTATTAAGTAGTATTATGTAGTTATATTATCGCATTACATAATAATAAAACAATTTTAAAAAGTATCTACTCTTTTGTGTAACTTTTTTATGGTATTATATGAAATGGGAAGTTTGCATTTGTATTAAAATATAAAATAAAATGTAAAAACATATAAAATATTTTGTGAGTGTTTTAGACCCATTTATTATGAATGAACATGAAATAATGTCACAAATTCGTAACTACAAAAAAAAAAAAAAAATTCTCTATGATCCCAAAATAAGGGATTTTTTTTCTCTAGCGAATGAATGAATCAGTCAGTCAGTCCCCTTTATTATTATTATTGTTGGGTGAAATAATCTTTATCCCCCTAAAATAAATTTTGTTTAAACAAAATGCATTTATTCATTCATTGTTTGTTTGTTTTGGATCCAAATATGACCCAGATATGTCTTTGGGTGATTTAATAAGATTGAGAGATGTAATGTAAACTATCGAGTGTCTTACACTGGAGGTCCAAAGCACTGCAGAGTTTAGCTCCAAATCAAACACACCTGAGCATGCTAATCAGGGTTTTAAAGATCATTAAAAAATCACAGGTAGGTGTGTTTTATCATGGTTGGAGCTAAACTCTGCAGTGCATTGGACCTCAAGGGTAAGATTTGAGAAACCCTGCTATATGATGTCTCTACTGTGTATGGGAAATGATTCATCTTGCACTTGCTCCAGTGAACAAGACAGAACAGGTGGCTGTGAGAAAACTCCTGCATTTCTCCCAATCGAAAGTCACACACTTTAAGAAAGTCTGGTCACCTATGACCCCATCCCTCTCGTCATTCGTGCAATATCACTCTAATCATTTGCCTTATATGGAAACATCAGTCCAGCCTCGAAGGCGCAGTGAGCCAATCAGAACGCAATGGGCGGGGCTTGATTTTTAATGCAGAAGCCAGAGCGGAGCGCAGTAGCGCGAGACATTAAAGCACCTGAGAAACACGCTGCAGAGCGACCGCCAGGGAAAGTTGCTTTGCACCACGGGAATGAACATGCACAGGCTATTTTTGCAAATCAACACGCTGGACGTATTTTACTTGGATATTTAAAGCGTTTATTTAAATCCGAAGACTGGAGTTTTGGTGTCCTTCAGTTCAAGGGTCATTAACATGCGGTTTTTAACGCCTTTTAACACTTTATTTCCACACTGGAGATCTGGGATACGCCGTTAAATGTCAAACAGGACCAGCTGGCGCTGTGTTCAAAGTGACTCAGCCCCTCTGGAATAAACTTTCCTGCAGTGTGTGTGTGTGTGTGTGTGTGTGTGTTTGACAGCGAGAGAGACAGTTGGATGTGCGCGCATGATGAGCTCGCGGCTGCTGCTGCTGCTGCTGGTGCTCGCGGCGCTCTCAGCGTGCCTGCGGTCCGATCGCGCGCAGGTAAGCCTCACCTGACTGACGTCACGCTTGAGTTTATTTCATGTGTCTCATTTGACAATAGCTGCATTCACGGCGCACTTTTAACTGTCTTGATTTCGAGGATGAAATTCGAGCGAACTGTAACAAATTCCCTCATAAGCATGCCTGACTGCGCGCTGGCCCCATAGCGCAAAAGAAAAGAGAAACCGTACTTGATTTGATGCTTAATCTATCTGTATTTGTTTATGTCTGCAATTCCAAACTCAAACAAAGACACAGTTAGGGTTGCCAGCATTAATGTGCATTGGATGGGTTCCCAGATGCACCGCTGCCAAAAACACATCACTCAGTCCAAGAGCATCACTGTCACTGCTTAATCCTCAATTATGTTGTGCATTTAACACTACAGTACGTCTTCTCGTATTAAAATAGTGCTGCCAGTTGCAATAGAAGAAGATCCTCTTGAGGGTTCTCACGGTCACAGAGACTTAAAATTGTGGTTTAGGAAATGTATGTGAAATTTGTATCACTCATATTTAATAGCTAATTTACACACTTGCACACAAAATATAGTTTTAATTTAAATAGTTTTTATACTTTTGAACTACATTCCAAACTGGGAATCATTTAAATGTAAAAAATATGTATATTAATGTATTTTTTATTTATATACGTTTTAAAAAATATTTTTGAATGTGCATTTTTCTAAAATTAAATGTGAAAAAAAATCTAAAGTCATGAATATAAATGTAAAATAATTAAATTGTGTGAAAAATACATTTAAATGTGTATGTGTAAAATATATTTATAAATGTTTTCAAATATTTTTGAATGTACGTATTTATAAAATGTCTAATTTTAATCTAATCTGAAAAGTCACCGATATGTAAAATATTTCAGAAAAATACATGTGAATGTACCTTTTCAAAACTTGATAAAAAATCATAGTTGTGGATGATTTATGTCTTTAAATGCTTTAAAAGTCCAAAAGTCCTTGGAAATTAACAGTTGTGGGAACCCTGGTGATAATAAAATTGCATTCGATATGTTGGTCGATATCTGAGATTATCGGTATCGACTCGCAATATAACTGTATCAACTGGCACATCAGTGGATAGTGTGCATTTTAAATATATATATTTTTTTGAAAATGCAAATCTTACTTTTAATAATATGACAGTCAGCCATCCTAATCTCTAAATATTTCGGTATCTGCCAAAACAGCAGAATCATTCATCCATCTTGATTTGGGTTGCAAATATTCTCACGTATGCATTTGACCTTTATGGAAAGGTCTTAATAACATGCACATCAATTGACTGCCACACACACACACACACTATAAGGCCTAAATCCCCCGTGATGTTTCTGTAATCCTTCTCCTGAATATCACCATTGCATCACCACCAAACCTACTAAAAACTTTATATCAGGCCTATCCTTTAAAACCTAGCGCTCCGATTCGGACCGTTTGAGGGAGTTTAAAAGGTCACAGCTGATGGGGTTTTAGTCCTCCAGCTGATGCATCATAAATCTTGTGTTTAAGTTATATAATAGAGAGGAATAATCTAGGCGGCACGTTAAAGACGTGCGGATGGAATCGCATAAGATTATTTGGCTTTGTGTCTCTCGGGGCATTACGTGTATGTGTGTGTCACAGCCTGAGGGCTTAAAAAAAAATCAAAATTGCTTTTGCAGACATGACTCAGGAATCGAGCGAATGAAAGCTGAGAGGAGACAAACAAATGTGCATCGAATTAATGACTCAGTTTTGGAAAATGGAAGATGGATCGACCTTATTGTGCTTGTGCTTATTCGTTCATATAATATTTAATCTCATTCTGTGTAAGCATGATTATCGAAGCCTTTTTGGTTTTTTTTAAACAAATCCTTGTTTTTATGCATCTATTTATTCTTACTTTGTGTTTGTACATGCAGGTGTGTATACAGTATTTTTTTATGTCTGTTTTCAGTTATGGCAGACTGCCATGTGCCGCCCTCTAATGTTTCAAGTGTATGCGTATGGCAATCCAGGTCCATAATTATACCCAATTGCTCCTCAACTTTTCCCCTGGATGAACTGAATTCCCCTATTGGCATTCCTGCATCCCATGATTCATTACGGCATGTGGCAAATGGGAGTGATGTCATCCTAATAGGATCAGTGTACTGTATATGTGACTGTACAACTACACATGCTATTGACAGTGGGTATGAAATACTGCTTTAGTCCATGTGTGTTTCACACTGATGTGCAGTTCTTCACACCTGAGGATCCATCATGCATTTTTCACATGCTGATTAATGTTGGTCTTTAACTGTCCAAATTGGAAGGCTTCTTGGTTTCGTGCATCTGGCTAACTTGGTTACTATTTTTGTAGTATTTTTAATTTTGTTCCCTAGAAGTGTTATGTACGTCTTATTTTGGTCCTTCATAACATTCTAAGTAAATTTTTTACAACAGTTTTTTACCGTCTTTCTGATTCTTCGAATGAAACGAATGATTGTTCCTACTGTACCTTTAAGGCTTCTTGTTGCAAATCATCTTATGATTGCTTGCTCAGCAGTAATCACCTCATTAATTTCAGAACAGAGTCCGTGTAGCGTTCACATTTCAACCTTATTACATGCGAAATTGCACAAAAAAATTATAACTTCTAAAAAACACAACTTTGTGACATTTCGTACAAATTCTAATAATATGAAAATGTATAAAGTTTAATCTTTTTAAACCTAACCTTCACTGGGGCGAGAGCATATCAGAGAAAAATGTATGAAGGAGGTTGTACGAATTAATTGTTCAAAAAAATCTAAATAGTTACGAATTGTTGTGAGAACATATTGTCACATTCGGAATATTAGCGTGGGTGGTTTTATTGTATTCACAATCTCTGAATGAGCTGAGTTTGCTTAGATTAAAAAATGGTCGCAATCACGATACAAGTAATTTTATTTTATGGTAATAATCTATTTCACAGTAAATATCATAATATAGTTATTTTTGCTTTATGTCTTCATGATACCAAAATGTTTGATACCATAGACATTTTTTATAATTCTTGATACCAGTGTAAGTATCACAAAAATAATAAAAGCCTAAATTAAAGGAAAAATTAAAACAGTTGTAACAATGTTTAATTAACATAGACAGCAGGAATATAAGACTGCTGTCACTTTAAGAGCTGCCCGGATTCAGCATACTTGTTACACATAATGGTTTCTTTGTCAGCTGTTTGCTTTCACTTTTAAGACCTAAATTGTTGTGTGTATCAGGATAATTGCAAAGACGGGACACATAAAACTGTGTAAAGCTGTCTCCCAGACAGCGCATCCATATGGCGACACGAGTGGCTTAAAATCACAAAAATCTTGAAAACAATACATATGTATGACCATGTAGCATAGCAATATCACATGATTGTTTAACCGTGATAAATAAAAGAAAAAAAATCTCTACCAGTTGACAACTATGTATGTATATACAACAGTTGTGACTATCTATATATATCGCCCATGCCTAGTTGCAAGCTTTGTGAAATTAACATTATAATATGTTTCTACGAGTGGTCAATGTAAATGATTTTTTCGAATGGCCGATGCTAATATCTAGAGAGCAGGTTGGCTAGTGGCTGATTTTGTGATTTTAATACCCAGCTGACAAGAAATAAAAACAAGAACATTGGCCAAAATTCTGAGTTTTTATCAATATTATGAACCAATTTCTTTTTCTGCAACCGTTTTAGTTAAATTTTCATCAAAATTTTCTTTAAAGGATGTCATTACTTAGTTTCGGATGGTTCAGAGAACATTTAAAAGTAACTTTCCACATTCTTTTTGATAGTTCAATGAAACATTCAGATAACATGTTTTATAACTGAACAAGAAAGTTAGCTGTTGGTTTTATATATATATATATATATATATATATATATATGTGTATATATACTGTATATATAATACAATTGAATGATTTAGAGGGGAAAGGAGATATCATGTTTTTCCTAATACATTCTTATTAATAATTTGTGGCTTGTCTAGAAAATAACAGCACAACTGTTGTTGAAAAATCACCTGACTGCACTACACTGTAAAAAATTATAAATTGTAACAAATTTATGAGGAGTGTGATTTGTGGTGTGATTTTTTTTCTTTCTTTTTTTGATTGCTTTGCTGCTTAAGGCAATAAGCTTTATTTATATATTTATTTTCCCACTGTGTGCCTGCCACATGACACTGACCCCATCACACTAACACACACACACAGAGTGACCTGATTATGAGTAATGCAGCTTAATAAAGGACAGAGATAAAAAAATAAAATAAACGCAAACGCAGTACAAATGGAGCACTCCACGCATGCTCTCTGTAAAATGTGTCTCATGTACACTGGTTAAACATGTATTTTATTGAAATTACAGGAACCGGTTTTTCATTCAGAAAGGTGTGTGTTTAAGACATGTTTCTTTCTGTTTTTTTTCATCAGGAGGACCCTTTCCCTCCATCTCTGGTGGATTTAGTGATGAAGAGTCCGATCTCATCCGTAGATGATCTGAAGAGACTTCTAGATGTAGAATCCGTAGGTAAAGCTGATCCCATACTTGAAATTCACTAAACACAAAACAGAGCAAACATATTTATTTCTTCATGTATTAAAAATAATTTATATATCCAAACCAAATAAAACTAATGTAACTACTGCAAATATGTGCTATATATATATATATATATGTATGTGTGTGTGTGTGTGTGTGTGTGTGTGTGTGTGTGTGTGGCATTGAACCACAAAATCTGAAGTGTCAATTTTTGAAACTGATCTATATATTCTGAAGGGATGTATTTAAACTATTTTTAGAATCTGAAATCTGAGGGTGCAAGAAAATCTAAATATTAATTTAAAAGTTGTTCAAATTTAGTTCTTAGAAATGCGTTTTACTAATCACAAAATAACTTTTGATATATTTATGGTAGAAAATTTACAAAATATCTTTCATTTTGGTGTAATGGAAAAATCTGTAATTTCTGACCCATACATACATTTTTGTCTATTGCTACATTGCTATTTTTTTTATTATTATTAAATGGCCACCTCATTCTCTACATATCATCATTATAAAACCCATATCAGCACTAAATAACACTTGTCAATGTGGAATGTGTGTGTTTTCTGGGGTGTGTTGAGTGGGAAGGTGAGGCAGGAAAGAGTGAGGGGTCTGGAATGCCTTGTGTGTGTGTGCGTGCATGTGGATAATGGTAATATTTAGATGAATGGGCCGTGTATAGCTCTTCACAGGGACAATAGCAGTGACCTTGAGCCCAGTCCAGCTCAAAGTTTACTGAGGGGACACAAACACAAGGCTACGCTATTGTTTCCTATGTGTGTGTGTGCATTTCAGCTAGATTCAACAATGCTACGACCCTTTCTACTAGAGCTATTATACCAGACGAGCGTCACTTATGGATATCTTTTAGATTGAAAGGGCTTGATCAGATTTACGGCAAGGTGTCGGGACAGTGGAGTCAAGAGGATTCAAACGGCAATCCCAGACGTAGCTTGTCTTTAGGATGAGACAAACAGAGACACATACAAATGAAAAGACAAGGAAGAGTTGCGCAACTTCAATGCACGTTACAATAGCGAGTTTCCACAAGTCGTATGTTCAGGTTCACATTGAAAGAACTAGTTTATGGCCTTGGATGATTTTCAAAGGTAATTCAAGAAGGATATTCAACATACTTTATAGTAAATTTAAGCAGAGATGTATGTTCTTGATTGGTCATGTCAGTCAATGAAAATTGTAAAAGATAATGCTCACTGAAATTTGACAATTTAAGAAAAGAAAGAAAACCATAACCGTTAAAACCATGATAACTACACAAAGAAATTATGGTGTTCTGTTTATTGTTACAGCAAGCACTGCTGCAGTTTTGTCGTCTGTTGCTATAAATGCTTAAATGGTGGATTTTGATTGGCTGTCAATATTTTACAATAAAATATACCCCGGATACACGGATACACGGATCCGTTTTGTTGCCTTGGTGAAAAAAAGTTGCACAAGAGTAACAATTCATTACTTTTACATAAAAACGTAAATAACGTAATGCATTACTTTTAAAAGTAACTTTCTCCGACACTAGATTAACATTATAATTATCATACTTAGAATTTCAGAAAGTCACAAATCTAAAGTCAGCTTCATGATCTCTAACAAATCAATATTGGTGAACGATGTTCCATCATTAATTCCTCCTTCATTTTGTCTTTCGTTTTCAGAGGAATACGATGATAAACCTGATAATGAGATGCACTCTAACGGAACACACAGACGTCTTCCCAGAAGCCTTAGTAAGTCTGCTAGCATTTCCTCCCTTCCTCTCTTTGTCTCGCTGTCTTTTTTTTCCACACTCCCGTCTCTTCATCTTTGTCCTCCAGCAGAATTTCAATGTATTTTCAGTCTGTGGCGATTATTTTGAGACACTTTGGCATCTCCATTCCACAATGGTGTTGTGGCTTTGTTCTGTGTTTGTGCGAGTGTGTGAGATGTGCGTATATGGGCCTGGAGTCTGGTGTTGCGTCTCTGTGATTGATTCTGTCTCGTCCTGTCTCGCCACATGTCCTTAGGTCACCCTTGAACACACACATACACAAGTTTTAAAGCTCAATTTTACCACCCACGCTTCTTTCACACATGTACTCGAAGCCTTATGTTTTTTTTTCTCTTTCTCTGAGTGCTCCCTTTTCAATCAAGTGCACCATAGATCTGTGAACTGTACAACAAACACACTGACAGCCCTGAGAGGGTGAATTGTAGAGTGTCTTGTCTTGGTTTGAAGTGGCAGTATGATAAATAAACATTAAATACAAGTTCAGTCAAGCATTATTATTTCTGATGCTCTTACAGATGTTCAGGTGGCCCAGCAGGCGATGTGTAAGGTGAGAACAGAAGTTATGGAAGTGACCCGTTCGATGTTGGACAGACGGAATGCTAACTTCTTGTTATGGCCTCCTTGTGTGGAAGTGCAGCGCTGTTCAGGCTGCTGCAACACACATGTTTTACAGTGTGTGCCGGTCAGCACAGAAACACGTCATTTACAGGTATTTACGAGCAAAACTGTGACGAATTTGTAGCTGTTTTTAGATAACACAAGATAGGCAGTATAATAATGCCATAAAAGATTTCCCTTGGCAGACTCTCAAGTATTATTACAAGAATCATTCACTGAGAAAGCATGCATTGCGTAGAGCTCTGTGCGAGAAAATATCTACGAGATTTAATTTAGTAAAAAAAATAAATATACTTGTATTTTTTTAATATATTAAAATACCAATTTAAAGTAGTGCTGTCAAATGATTTATCATTATTGATCGCATCCAGAATGTAAAAAAAAAAAGTTTAAATTTACAATATATATATATTAGGGGTGTAATGGTTTACAAATATCACGGTTTGGTTCGATACAACACAGTGGTGTCATGGTTCGGTACGTTTTCGATACAGCAAAATAAAAAAAAGAGAATTTCTTAGATTTTTTTCCCACATTTCTATTTATTCTATTCTATTTAAGTATGTATGTATGATCTTACTTTGAACAACAATGGAGCTATACTTCACTTCTGGGGTTTCTTCTTAGCAGCA
>JAUCMT010000053.1:10519827-10571208 GCA_032357475.1 Enteromius thamalakanensis | reverse complement strand
AACTACCTCGACAACTGGCTGATAATAGCCCACTCGCGAGAGTTGCTGTGTCAGCACAGGGACATAGTGCTACGGCAACACAGCCATTTGGGCCTTCAGGTCAACTGGGAGAAGAGCAAACTCTGTCCAGTGCAGAGGATCTCTTATCTCGGCATGGAGCTGGATTCGGTCGAAATGACTGCCCACCTCACGGGGGAGCGCGCGCAGGCCATGCTGACATGTCTGAGGTCATTCAGGCACAAAACAGCGGTCCCTCTCAAATTATTTCAGAGGCTCCTGGGGCATATGGCAGCCGCAGTTACGCCACTGGGGCTACTCCATATGAGACCGCTTCAGCATTGGTTAAACGTCTGAGTCCATTGGAGTTTCAGATTATAATTTCATCATAAGAAATTCTGTATTAAAATGACTAAATAAGTAAATGCCGTTGCAGAAAGCTGCGCATGTCAGCCAGTTGGCTGCGCACTATAATATGCTGCTGGCTGCTCTTCACTGCATTACAAGGATTTCTATGGCGACAAATATATGCCATTAATAAGCGAGCGCACCACTGATGCTGGCGTGCGCGGTAATTCATTTCCGCGAGAGAAAAAAACAGATCTACATGCGAGGAAATGAGAGCCCGCAAGCTCATTTCAAACTCTCTCGCGCGCATGAAATGTCATCTGCGCTTAATTTTAGCACAATTAAAGGGATAGAACTTAACATGCCTTCGCTTGTCATTAAAGGGATAGTTCACTCAAAAATGATAATTGTGTCATTATTTACTCACTCACATGTTGTCCAGAGTGCTATACACACACAGAGAGTGTTACACTACCATCATATCTACACAAAGTGAGCTAGACGCAAGGCCCTGGAGGCATTGGTGATAGCAAGGAAAGAGAAGAAACTAGAAACCTGGAAGAAGTGCACTGTCCCGAAGGGACTGGCGCAATAGTCTAATAAGTTCTATTTTGGAATAAATCTATGTTAAATTTTCCAGCGTTGTCTCAGTGTTCTTTACTTTTAAGAATTTCCTAGGAACTGGGACTGTGTATTTTCATATAAAGAACTTTGTGTGTGTATAGGATGAGCCCTGGATGGCAGAGGTTGGTGGCAATATAATTATATGATATTTGCTGCGGGGGCTTCGATAATCTCACTCCTTTTTGACCATACCTCTGTTTGCATCCCTGGTCCACCCACCCTGGAGAATGGCGACTCCACCCCCAGATGGTCCAGCTGATCTGGAGTCACTTCGGCGAAGCAGAGATAGACCTCTTTGCCTCCCCTGAGTCAACCCATTGTCGCCTGTACTATTCCGTGGACGAGGCGCCCCTCAGCAGGGGTGCTCTGGCACACAGCTGGCCTCCGGGGCCAAAGTAGGCCTTTACCCCAATGAGCCTCCTTGCACAGACCCTGTGCAAGATCAGGGAGGACGAGGAGCAGGTTCTGTTGGTAGCACCATACTGGCCCTCCCGGACCTGGTTTTCCGACCTAATGCTCCTCGCGGCAGTCCCTCCCTGGAAGATCCCCTTAAGGAGAGACCTTCTCTCTCAGGGGAAGGGCACGATCTGGCAACCACCCCCCAACCTCTGGAACTTGCACGTCTGGTTCCTGGACGGGATGCGGCAGACCTCTTCGGCTTGCCAGCAGCCGTAATCAACACCATCTCTCAGTCTTGGGCCCCCTCAACAAGGCAGGCCTACGCTCAGATAAGGTGTCTGTTCGTCGACTGGTGCTCCTTACGCCAAGAGGACCCACAGAGATGTTCGATTGCAGTTGTGCTTGCCTTACTGCAGGAAAAGTTGGAGCGCAGGCTGTCCCCTTCAACAACTATTAAGGTGTATGTTGCTGCCATCGCAGCATACCATGATGCAGTGGACGGCCAGTCCCCAGGTAAGCACCAACTCATCGTTAGGTTCCTTAGAGGTGCGCGTTGGGTTAATCCCCCGAGACCGCCCTCGGTACCCTCTTGGGACCTTGTCGTCGCCCTAACTGGCAAGCTCCTTTTGAGCCCCTAGCATCAGTCGAGATAAAATACCTGTCGCTGAAGACAGCACTCCTGATTGCTCTGGCCTCCATCAAGAGGGTCGAGATCTCCAAGCCTTCTCTGTTGACGAAAAGTGCCTAGACTTTGGCCCGGATGACTCTCACATAACACTAAAACCTCGGCCCGGCTATGTGCCCAGGGTTCCCACCACACCTTTTCAAAGTCAGGTAGTGAACCTGCAAGCTCTGCCCCAGGAGGAGGCAAACCCGGCCTTAAAGTTGTGGTGTCCAGTACGCGCCCTGCGCCTCTACGTTGACCGCACTCTGAGCTTCAAATGCTCTCAGCAGCTCTTTGTCTGTTTTGGAGGTCAGCACAAAGGGAATGCTGTCTCCAAACAAAGGCTGGCCCATTGGGTGGTGGAAGCCATCTCCCTGGCATACTTATACCAGTGAGAGCCGTGCCCCCTAGGTCTGAGAGCTCACTCAACAAGGAGTGTAGCCTCCCTCAGCATTGGTGCACGGTGCCTCATTAGCAGATATCTGTAGAGCTGCGGGCTGGGTGACACCCAACACCTTCGCCAGGTTTTACGACCTCCGCGAAAAGGCTGTGTCTTCCCGTGTCTTAAATCAGACAAACAGGTAGCAGGAAGACCGGCTGGTGTCGGCTTGCTGCTGCGCATCTCAAAGGTTCTCCGATGCCAAGGCGAACCTCTCCTCCTTGCCCCGCAGTCAGACTCAGAGCGGAGTCAGTCTTGATTGTGCTCCTCTGGACTTCCTTCACCAGAGGTTGTGGCTTAACATCCTTGTTCCTCAGTCAGCCCGAAGGCTGTGTTTCCCTTCACTTATATCCATATCTTGTCGATATAGTCATTCCTTCAAAATCCATGTTTAAATCTCTTACATGTGGCAAACACGCTTGCCCCACCTGTCAGCACCGGTGTCTCCACGTAACGTGGCCTCAGGGTCGTGGCCTCTTCCATGGGTCTGTTCCCATATGTAACGTCGAAGTGATTCGACTGAAAGGGTAACGTGTAGGTTACGAATGTAACCCACGTTCCCTGAAGGAGGGAACAGAGGCGTTACATCTTTCTGCTACGACCCTGGGTCGCGCTGATGCCGACTCGGCTCCTCAGCGAAAACCTGCATGTGCAATCCAGCCGTGCCTTCTTATACTCACGCTGTGATAAGATGCACCTGGCTGTGATTATTGCATGCCAATATTCATTGACCTTTTCCAAAGGATTCGAAGACGATTGGTCTCTCGTGAGATCCCATATGTAACGTCTCCGTTCCCTCCTTCAGGGAACGTGGGTTACATTCGTAACCTAGACGTTTTTGAAGGTACTAATATCTGTTTTATATACTGCAATAAGTTGTTTGTAATTTTACAGTGTAATTAATTTAGCTAATAATAAAAATCCAAAGGGTTTCTGCAAATAAAATTTTATATATTTAACATTTTTGAAAATGTATTATATAAAGAATAGTTCTGTCAGACAATTAATCACATCCAAATAAAGGTTTGTTTTACATCATATATGTGTGTGTACTATGTACATTTATAATGTATACAAATACATACACAAACAAACAAACAAACTACCCATATATGCATCCATCCATCCATCCAACTAAATTAATTAATTAACCAATCAACCAACCAACCAACCAACCAGCTAATCAATATGTATATATTATAAAGTATATGAATGTAAATATATACATACAAAATACATACTGTTTGTGTGTATACACAATAATATACACAGTACACACACAAATATAATGTAAACAAAAACTTTGTTTTGAATGCCATTTATCATCATTGTTAATAATTAATAATAACAGTTTTATTCAATTCAATCATTTTAGACCTGAATTTAATACATTATTATTAATACATTATTAATAAATTACTATTTTTAAAATTATAAAATATAATATATATAATAATATAAAATACAATATCTTACATTTATAATATAATAAAGGTGTTGGCACCTGTTAAAACAACCTAAATAAATCTAAATATGAAATATAGTAGGGTATTTTTTATATGTCAAATTAACATATATTTCTTTACATTTTACTGTTTTGTCATTTCATTGTTACATTTAACTATGCTTTTAAAATACCTTAAATAACAGTTGTTTTGTCTAGATAGCCAGGTAACTAGGTTTTCTAAAAGAGCTTGCTGCTAAATTTGAAGTAAAGTAATTAGTAATTATTACACTGTAAAGTGTTTTTATGTGTTTTCTATAGCTGGTCAGACTGTTTTTCTATTCTTTTTCTTTCTTCTACCACATATTTTCCCCTCCTGTACTTGAGTTAAGGCAGGAAACATTCCGTGTATATTAAATTCACAAATATTCAATTAATGAGGCTTTCTTTTATCTCTCGATTTTAATGCACATTGTGAGCATAACATGTCAAACACAACAACCTGATTAGAAAACTGAACAGGACAGGGAAATGAAAGTACCTCATTCGGGAAAGCAGATCTTTATAAGATGGCTGAATAGAGAGATCTTCCTCAACACAAATGTCCCTACAACAGATAATAAATACAGCATTGCATTAGCTGAGAAAAAATACATGGTGGTTGTGATGTGGTTGCTAAGATCTCATGTTTATAGGCATGATAGAGATTAAAAGGGTAATGTTTTTAGATGAACTGTGTGTGTGTGTGTGTGTGTGTGTGTGTGAGACCTTGTTTTGATGCCCTCTGGCTGCAGCAGATAGCAGCGCAGGCAGCTGTATGAATGTTTTCTGCACTCTTCGTCAGAGTCACTCTCAGGAAGAGGTTTAATAATGTTTATGAATGACTCTGGAAAAATTCCAGTTTTGTCTCTCACTGTGCCCTACAGAGAATAGACACAAGACATGAGCAGATGAATACCTGTTAACCAATCAGTCAAACAAACAAACAAACAAACAAATAAACTACCCATATATGCATCCATCCATCCAACTAAATCAATCAGTTAACCAATCAACCAACCAACCAGCTAATCAAGCAATCAAACATCTATCTGCAGGGGAGATGAACTGATGTGACAGGTGGAGTGACACAATAATGCAGGATTATTAATGTCCCCTAAAGTGGGAGGAATAATGAAGGCAATGAACTAGTGAGTTAGTCAAATCGTTTTCCTTTATTGTCATGACATGAAAAGATTGCAGGTATCTAACTCATAAAAACAATGCTAGTGAGTGTGTGTCCATGTCAGGTCTTCTCACTCTCAGTGTCCCACTCCTTTGCGCACACACATATACACACACATACTAATACATAAATGTCTTTCATTGAATTTCTTCACTTTCAGAGCACTGGGCAGAAATCACATTGCGTCAACACCCCCCGCGGACCTTCGTGATACTTTGTTTTAATTAAATAGTCGGATTCCCCTGGTCCGCACCAGTTCTAAGCCGGCTGCTAGGCCCTGTAGCTGGGGAGATTCACGAGAAGGGCCCGGCACACGTCCAGAGTCGCCTTGGGGATCTCACAGTGACCGTGCAGAATGTTCCGTCGGGCGAAAAGCCCCCTCGGACTTCTGCCACACACCGTAGTCCTGTGGTGGTGTTTCCAGAGAAGTGCGCTCCCTCGAAAGCCACCGGGCCGAACGTCTCCTTTGGGGCACCCCATGAGGCTGAGATGTGTTCAGCAGCATCAGAGAGAGAGTCGGGTGACAAGGCTGATGCTGATTCGTTCCAAGCCGCCGAGGGGATCAGATTGGAGGCACCATTTGGCCTCTCCCTGTCTCCCCGAAGTGTTTACAAAGGTCGCGGAGGGATCCCTGTCTCCCTTATGGCAGATGGGCATCCTCAACTATCTCGGCGACTGGCTAACCCATGAGAGTTGTTGTGCGAGCACAGGGACCTGATGCTACGACACCTTAGCCACCATAGGCCTACATGTCTGGAGTCATTCTGGCACAAAACTGCGGTACCTCTCAAATTTTTTTTAGAGGCTCCTGGGGCATATGGCAGCCACAGCACAGTAACGCCGCTGGCATTGCTTCAAAGGAGACTGCTTCAGCACTGGTTACATGATCGAGTCCCGAGATGGGCATGGCACTGTGGCACTTTCCGGATTGGCATTTCCCTGGAGTGCTGCCGCTTATTCAGGTTTCCAGGCATGTCGTGGTCCACACAGATGCCTCCTCCACGAGTTGGGGTGCTGTATGCAATGGACAATCAGCCTCGGGTCCCTGGAGAGGGGCTTGACTGCTTTGGCATATCAATTGCCTGGAGTTGTTGCATCGCTTTGGACCGATGGTGAGCCACAGGCACGTGCTGGTCCGCACAGACAACACTGCAGGCGTTGCGTAAATCAACCAACAAGGTGGTCTACGCTCCCGCTCGCCTGCCATCTGCGTCTGAGTCCAGCTGATTTGGAGCAACTTTGGTAAGGCAGAGATAGATATCTTTGCTTCCCCCAAATCAGGAGCAGGTCCTGCTGGTAGCGCCATACTGGCCCTCCTGGACCTCCTGGACCTGGTTTGCCAACCTAGTGCTCCTCGCAGCAGCCCCTCCTTGGAAAATCCCCTTGAGGAGGGACCTCCTCTCTCAGGGGATGGCACGATTTGGCACACGCGACCTGATCTATGAAACCTACACATCTGGCTTCTGGACGGGACACGGCAGACCTCTCCGGCCTTCCAGCAGCTGTGATTGATACCATCTCCCAATCTAAGGCCCCCTCAACAAGGCAGGCCTATGCTCTGAGATGGGGTCTGTTCATCGACTGATGCTTCTCTCGCAGAGAGGACCCACAGACATGCCCGATTGCAGTGATTCTTTCATTCCTGCAGGAGAAGTTGGAGCACAGGCTGTCCCCTTCAACTCTCAAAGTGTATGTTGCTGCCATAGCGGCATGCCACAATGCATTGGAGGGTGCGTCGCTGGGGAAGTTGTTTCTCAGAAGTGCATGTCGGGTCAATCCGCCGAGACCGCTTCTGAAATATCTTAGTTATTTTTTAAATAAGTAATGCCAGTAAATTTGTTTTCCATGTCTTGAATGACATTTTTTGTGTTGCCATGTTGGGAAAAATGGGGAGTAAGTGCAGAGCCACATTGATTCCCATTTTATTAACCAGTGTCTTTGCTACTGACCTTTGTTTATCCAATCCAACCATACCAACAAGCATGTTCAAGTATATTTATTTCAGTTAGTACTTTTTATATTAATAAAAAACAAACAATCAGATTTTTAAAAGGTAACTCATAAGTAATTTATTGCATTAAGTTCCGTAAAAAAATAAAGAAGTAACATAATTATTTGTTTTTAGGGAGTAATGCAATATTGTAAAGTATTACTTTTAAAAGTAACTTTCCCCAACACTGCTATTAATATTACTGTAATGATGATGAATATTATTACCAATAATCAACATTCTTCTTGCTCCTTTTAATAATAATAATAATAATAATAACAATAATCATGGCTATTAATTTGACATTTGGTACTGTAAATAAAGTGCTCAGAATTTGATTTTGTAACTCATTAGCCATTAGTCACGTCCTTTCCTTTTCTTACTGTTTTTCCTGACCCTGAGCCTTTAATAAATAACTGTTTTGCACTTAAGCTTGCACGCCTTACGTCCCTTTCGTTACAGAATTAACCGTCAAAACACAGCTCAGCACAGTGTTTTTTCAAAGTGAGAGAAAGGGCTCGTCCTGTTTGGTGGATTTCTTTGTTTTGAGGATGACGTTTTCGGAGTGATTGCTTGCACTCGTGCGCCGAGACCCGCCGTTTGTTTTTTAAGTTTATTCAGCTCACTGAACGGTCGGGTCTCAACGATACTATCCTCACCGCGGTGTTTATGTTTAACTTCCGGACATCCCAGAGTTGGCTGCAGTCTCAGGCAGGAGGATAGAGCCAGGCTGCTCGATCACCCCCAGAGACACAGCACTAGATGGCGGCCGTTCTTGAAGAGCAAACCCTGAAATGCTAGCTACGGGCCCTGACATCATCACTCAGCGCGATGGGCTGTGTGATGTTCAGTTTGGCCCGAATACCCAATCAGTCCCCTAACGACAGCTAGGGGTGCTGTCTTTCACTCCGGTGGTTCTTGAATCGCCCACTGAGGGCGCTAAATCCATCACTCAGCGAGAGGGGCTGAGTGATGCCCAACCAGTTTCCTAATGACAGCTAGGAGAGCTGTCTACCCTGTCAGCAGTTTCCGAGTCACCCCCAGAGGGCGCCATTCTCATCCCGTCGCGAGGGGCCGGTGCCATCACCCAGCAAGAGGGGCTGAGTGATGCTCAAACAGTCACCGAAGGACAGTCAGGGAAGCTGTCGAAGGCCCTCACGATCCTTGTCGCACAGTACGAGGGACTGTGTTCAACCCTACCTGTCTCAGTTTTGCAGCCTGCGAAGCTGCTGAAGGCCCTCAGCATTTCAAGCCAGTCGATAATGGGTCTTTCTCCCGTTGCACAGTGCGAGGAGCTGTGTCAAGTCCAGTCAGTCCTAGTTCCTCAACCAGTCGACTTAATAGAGGCCTGTGATCCTGAACCAGAGTGGCCGGATCCGCCTGACCAAGTCTGTGATCCTGAACCAGAGTGGCCGGATCCGCCAGACGCTGTCTGTGATCCGGAACCTGAGTGGCCGGATCCGCCAGACCCAGTCTGTGATCCGGAACCTGAGTGGCCAGTTCCGCCAGACCCAGTCTGTAATTCGGAACCTCAGTGGCCGGACCCGCCAGACATGGGTCATGACCCAATGTCGCTGAAGTCACCCGAACTCGCTGCCTGTTCCGCCCCGGTGGGCTTCTCCACTACCTGCTTCGCCCAGAAGTAGAGTTCTCCGCCTCCTGATCCGCCCTGTTGGGCTTCTTCACCGCCTGCTCTGCCTCGGTGTGCTTCACCGCCGCCTGCCCCACCCGGGTGGGCGCCTCCACCGCCTACGTCACTTAAGTGGGCTTCTCCGCTGCCTGCTCCGCCTCGGTGGGCTTTACCGACATCTGCCCCGCACTGGTGGGTGCCTACACCGCCCACGTCACTTAAGTGGACTTAAGTCTGGAAGCTGCTCCTTAGAGGGGGGGGCTATGTCACCACCTTCAGCCTGGATCTGGACTTTCCCTCTGTCTCTCCCCAAGGACCATGTTTTATGGTATTTTTGACCCTTTGCTTTGTTTACAACTCTGTCTCTGCTTGTGCCTCCACTACTGTATCTGCCGGCGATCTACTGTTTATCCTGACCATGAGCCTTTAATAACTGTTTTGCACTTGAGCTCGCGCACCTTATGTCCCTTTTGTAACAAGGAGCTATTTATAAAATTAAATACATTAACTTTTGTTGATAATTTCAGGTTGATTCAGGGATGGTAAAATACATTTTAGTTTTTACTTACAATCAATTTATTAATTTAGCTGTTAAGACATGAAGCACATTTTAAATTGAACCCTGTTTTAAGTGTAGTTTAAGAAGCAACATTACAGAGACACACATATATAAATGTATGTGTGCTATTATCACACTTACACACAAATGCCTCCAAACATAAATGAGATCATGCTGCTCCATCCTTTTTCTCTCTCCCTCCCTCCCTTTTCTCTCTTACAAACCCTCCACTCCCCCATTTCTCTCTCTCCTCCTGCCTACCTATCATTTCTATCCTGTTATTCTTCTCTCTCCTCATCTCTCTCTTACCTCCAGCCAGTCTGTGTTGACTCTTCTCAGGAGGAAGATCACGTCTCCAGTCTTCAGAGTGAGCTCCAAGCGTCCGCTGCCGCTGAAGTCAAACACAGCCTAACACACACACACACATACAGTGAGGACACGCAAGCGGGAAACACACACACCAACGGAGAGAAAGAGAGTAAAACGTCCTGAGTGAGAACGAGGTGCAGGTAAGAGATTCTCATTCTTGAAAAACTTTGAAGAGAGTGAATGAAAGGAAAAGATGAGAGGATGCTTGTAAGAGAAAATAAAACTACAATACAAAGTGGCAATAAGAGATTCAGGAGTGAAGCTGCTATTCACAAGAAAAGAGAGGTGAAGAGATGTAAATTGTTCTTTTTGAGACCAGCTAAATAGCACTGTGGAGATATTAAGTGTTTAGTTTTTTTTTCAATTTCAGTGAATAACATGGTATTCTTGTAAGCTTAATATTTAAAAATATGTCAATTAACTAGCCACTGCAATTGTAACAGTAATACAATGTTTTATTGCACATGTGTAAAAAATACCACAGTTTTACAATAGCACTATGAAAAATATGCATGCACTATGAAAAAAAATGGGTTTTTGAACACACATCTTTGTATCCTAAAACATTTACCATGACCTAAATGGGTTGGATACATACAAAAATAATACCATGGTATTACAATGGTTTTCTTTAAAAAACATCATGTTCAATTAACACTATACTAAAACCTAAAAAAAATCTCTTCAAGGTATACTTTAAGGTATTTAAAAAATTAACACAGTGTTACCATATTGAGTATTCAGATACCATGTTTTTAGACATAAACTATGGTAAATATTATAGTGCATTACTACTATATTCATTCACATGAATATATATATACACACTTTTAGACATATTTTCAAACTTACAAAAACCACCATGATAATTGAAACTGAATCAAGTCTATATATATACATATATATATATATATATATATATTTTTTTTTTTTTTTTTTTTTTTTTGCCCAACATAAGAAAACAAATTCTGTAAATAAAAGTGCTGTTAAATACTATTTACACATCATAATTACAGAAAAAAGAGTAAATAAAAAGAAGGTGATACAGAAGAATTAGTGAAAATGATAATATAAGAGAAGAGTGTGATGTGATAAAGAGGAGTGATGTTTGACAGATAGGTGAACAGAGGAGAGAATGTGTGTGTCCTCCAATGTCAATGTCAATCCTTCAAGCTTAGTTAAATGAAAAGAAAACAAGGTCAATTACTGCAGAAAATCTCCTGTGTTTCTCAAGAGATGGAATGTAGCTCTCTGTAGGAATTTGTTCAAGTGTTTGTTTCTTTTGAAATTTCATCTAAAAAATTGACACACATGAGCATAAAGTAGGAATATAGATCTATAGAACTATATAAAAATTATAAATGAATATTTGACAACATTCATCATTTTCTAACATTCTAATTTTATATGTGTAATGTACAATCTGAAATAAGCACGGTGCTGCAATGCACTACTGCCACAGATCGCTGTAGGGTATACTGGTGTTTCAAAGCAGCGTGTGTAACTGTACGCTAACACACTTCTTGTATGTGTGCATGTGTGTGATGGGTATGAGTGGGCATCTGTTCTCACGCCGCCATCACTGTATGTTTAGATAATGCTTTAAATCTGCTGAGCTGTGGGTTGCTTGGTTTGTTTGCATGAGTAGGAGTGTGTAGGTGAGACGTGTTAGATGTTACCAGCTAATTACATCTTGGCAGTTGCTTTTAGTGTGAGCACGCATGTGTGTATGTCCGTGCACGCTCGTAGGCAGCTCCTGAACAGAAAGACACAATTTTTGCCAAAACTCGATGTGAAAATCTCCACATATCAACAGTACAGAGAAAGCATCTGAGCGCAGGCTCAGTAACATCAGATGAAGAAACTATTTCAGTACCACTGCTGCTGTGAAACCCTAAAAATGGCTTTTGGGTCATTTGTGTGGGCTAACTTTGTTATATAGTGCAGGAAAGTAACTCAGTGTAATAATTGGTTTCTTTAGCCACACCATGGTTAGGTAAAAATTAGACCATTTTACGCGAATGGAATTTTGATCCAATATTCCTTTTCAATCACTTTTATTTAAATAGCGCTTTCAACAATACAGATTGTCTCTAAATAAGAGAATAGAGTGGTGATAATGTATAATGACGAGATTAAACTATTTATTTTTTAATTGATACAGAGATATGGTCTCTGTAATCAAAACGATGATAATTATTAGAAATTAGGTGCCCCCAACTAAGCAAGCCAGAGGCGACAGCTGCAAGGAGCCAAAACTCCATCTGTGAGAGAATGGAAAAAAAAAAAAACCTTTGGAGAAACCAGGTTTATTTAGGGCCAGTTCTCCTCTGGCTGGACGCCCAGCACCTAATTTCCAGTTCAATTTTAAGACCTAGAAATTTGACAACACGGCAATACTAGAAAAATCCTGTCATAACCAACAAACTGCAGGATGTCGGAGTAATATCACAAACTAACAACAATATAACACCTTCCTCATATTGGGCTACGTTTTCTTTTTTGCGCCTGGTCTCTTGTCTTTTTATTGCATGGTTAAACCACACTGGAAATTAAGCAAGACTTAGAAATGTGAGAAAATGTGCCACAAACACACTCTGCTATGTGGAAATGTGACAAAGCAATTTCCTTCCCCCCCATTTTCCCAATGTAATATATGTGCTAATTAGCCTAGCGCTGAGAAAAGCTCTCAGTAGCATTAGCATTGCAACCGTCCTCTGCAAGGTAGCACTCTTTTGAAACTCATCTTCTTTTTATTGTCTTTTTCTGCAGTTGCTTCATCTTAAACTACCAAATATATTGGCTACATTCAAATTTAGGTAGATAATTTCAGTCAGCGATTTTGTTTTGTTTGATTTCGCTTTTGAGTAAATATTTTTTGACTGAAATTTCAGCATACAATAAGAATGTGGTAACTAACACTTTATAATAACTACACACTATAAAAGATTAGTTAAGCATTAGTAAGCATTTATTTAACCCTTTATAAACCATTGTTCCAACATTATTATGCATTGGTAAACCATTTATAAGTACAGCCATAAATGCATTGTTCTCGAGCATATATATTGTTTGATAATTGTGTTATCATACTTTATTAATGATGTTTATCATTTTTTTAATTATTATGTTATTTACAAACCCATTATTTAAGAGTTGTCAGTAGTTAATAAGATATTTTAGAAAGTCTAACTAATGCATTTAGTAGTTTATGATGTAACCACAGTATTTGTTTACTGATTGGTCTTTTTTCCTGCGCTCATTTACATACTAAATGTAATTGGTCTTTTATCTCTTCTATATATTCTACCTTTTATAGTCACCTGCTAAAAAGGAACTAAGCCTTAAGAAAAATAAGCTTTCCTATTACTTTAACACTATTAACGCACTAGTATGCATCTCCAAGATGTTTGTTAAAAAGTGCTTCATATTTGAATTACTGTGTACAAACACTTAATTAACATTTTAAAAAGAGCAAACTGACTTTGTAAATCAAACATCTCAAAAAGACATCCAAAGGGTAACATTTTAGAGCAAAGAAATACTTTACAGATATACAGATGAAAACACATGGGTGACATATAAGTGCTTTCAGACAATCTAGTTAGCAATAAGTCGCCATATTAGATGAAAACTATGAATTAAGTGATACGAAGACCTCAGGGCTTGCGCTGCACTCGATATCGAGGAGAACTAGGTCGAGAACAAACCGAGATAGATCGACTAAAAAAGCCTAAAAAGAAGTTGGTGATGAAGGAAGCGTAGGCTATACTGGCCAAATATGTCAGCTTGTGGTATGAACAAAAAAAGGAACCATTTAACCACAATAATACTCAAACACAAATGGCTATCAATCTCTTTCACTTAGCAGCACTCTATTGAAGAGGTCTTTCCTGTTTGGTCATATTCAGAGAGTTATTTCAGCATGGGATCAAGAAGTCAGAGAACATGTCTAATTAAAGCACGACTCTGGGGGTCACAAAGCACTCTGATTTCAATTAAGGAGTCAGTGACCTCCGAAATGAGCTCATTAGCACGTGGCCGGCCGAAAGGGAGGAGAGGGAGGTTTTATTTCCTACCTAAATGAGTGACCTAGATTGCCTCTTCTCAACTGGGGGATCAGAGCAGGATATAAAGAGAAGAGATCACTCTCTGGGGCCATGACACATGACAAAAGAGTTTAACCAAGAATGGGTGTCAGTTATTAACCTGCTTTATAAACACTCATAAAATCCGATAATTTTCAAATGTTACGGGTGGAATACCAAGAACTTGAGATTGAATCAACAAAAAGTATGCTAGAATAAATACCTCTCTTTTATCAGACAGATAACCATCCAAAACAAGAACTCTGGGACTCTCGCCCCCGAGCTATCAGCCAAGATCAGGTGTGAAATAGCTGTCCTTTACAAAGCGGGCCATGAAAATAACCGTGAAAATATTATAATGTGCAAGTGTGAAATCAGTAATAGCCAACTTTAAAGCTTCAACATTATTATATGTAACTACATAATGCTTAAAATGTCTTTTCTTAGATCACTCATACCAATATTTCTGATGGTCTGAAGTGAAGGACTCTAATGGAAGCATGCCTACTGAAACATTATCTCCGATCTCTTTATAATGGCTCACTCTTACTGTCTAAACTCCTTAATGTGATACAGAGAAAAGAAAAGGCTTTGATTTTCAATAAAGCTTCCTCTCTCCTTCCCCAGGAAATGGCCATATCATTCTCAGAGCCATCACACAGTAAATAAAGTAACAGATTCTGTGATATCTACATGACACTTTTATTTGAAAGCGCATATTTTTGATTAAAGGATCAGTGTCATTTAAGAAACCTGGATTAATTTAATTGCTTGAGAATGGTGTGAGAATATGTGGCATACAAAAGTAGAATTTTGAAGAATGTCCAAGCTGCTGTTTTCCAAAAATGGGGGACCAAGTCCAAAAATGACAAAGAAGCCATATGGCAATTGTGTCAACATTTTTCACTTTTCACTGCTATCAAATTTACATTTAAACTTTAGCTTTCACATGTTCAGTGTCATTCGTCACAATCTGAATTTTTGATTCTACTGATGTCGAATCTGGTGTTCAGAAGATCTGGCATATAACACAGAAGTCATATGGACCATTTTTGATTCATGGAAAGAAGCAGCATGAACATCATACATTATCTATGGAAGAAAGTAAATCAAACAGGATTGGATTGACATGATTTTTCCTAAATAAAAGCATCTTGCTCAAGGCTACAATAGTGACAGCTCATAAATCATCCTCTATAAAGTTCGAACCTGCAGCCTTTCCCAGATATTTTACAGCAAAGCGACACCACCTACATATCTATCTTTCCCGGTCTTGCTTTCCAGATCTTTTGTTGTTATATCTGGTGTTATGAGAAGTGTAATCTGTCACTTTCTCTCCCAGCCACACGGCCACAGCAGAATAAGGCCGGACTCTCTTCTGCTGCAATCTCCATGTGGAGAGCAGCGTGCTTTGAATCATGTGCTCTCACATGAACGTATGAAGACAAATGTCCAGCACCGTGTGAGATATATCAGCACACCTGCTACATCAATCTACATCCGGACAGGACATCATGAGAGAATTGTTTTGAGGAGATAATAAAAGAGGAGTGTGTGTGCAGGAAGCGTGTCAAGGTTGAAAAGCATTACAGAGTTTGACCTTTGGGCTCAATCAATGTCATTTCGAATAACTCAACATTAACTGTTTGTCTAAATAATGGAGGACAAAGAGAAATTGGGAATCACTCCAATCTCATAAGAACATTTTTATGAGGTTGCATTTTTATATGGGGAGATTTGTTCAAAAACATCGTTCAAAAAGATGTTGTTTTTTATCAATTGTACACTCAACATAGGTTTATTTACAATAGCCCCACCTTGCTAAGTAGAGGTATAAACAATTTTATTCAATTTGGAATTTTTGGCAATTACTCACACATACGCATTAAAATTCACACACCCTTCCACACTTAACTACAGATGGGCTATAAATCATGTTTTATGACATTTCTTTGTGGTCACATCTGGTGTTGATGGAATGATAGAATGGCGATAAGGTCTGAGAGCATTCGGAGATACAAAAAAAAAGAAAGGATAAAACTGGGCAAGTACTTCAGAAGACAAAGAGTGATGGATGCATTAAAGGATTGTGTGAGAAAGGGAAAGAAGAAAGCAAAACTGATGGGTGAACTCCGAAGGAAGAGTGGGAGAGATTAAAGGAGGGATGGAAGGTTAAATTGAAGAGTGAAAAAAAGAGCAGAAAATATATTAATACAAGGAGAAAGAGAGAGGCTGAAGGAACGTGACTGAGAAGTAGGTGGAAGAGAGAGGGTCAAAGAAAGCACTAAAGCACACAAGCATGATCCAAAATAGTCATGATTTATTCAACCCTCATGCCCTTCCATACTCTTATGTTATTTTCTTTTTTTCCATCTAATTACAATCGATATAGATTGAGGTTTTTGAGCTTCAAAAAGAAAGCAAACTAAAACATCATAAAAGAGTTATTTTACAACTTATTAATTATGAGTAATCAGAAAATTTAATTGCGAACAAGATCTGCCTGACAAATTTGGAAACAAATAGCTATTTTGTGTCTTTTGGTTCAGGAAGTTAACAAATGGTTCATGATTTAAAAAACTGATCTAGTTCACATGTTCAACTCACTGGTTCAGTGATTCAGACATATAATGCAAAGCTTGAATGTATGACAATTTTATTGTGTTTTTATGTTCTTTTGAAGCTTGAAAAACTCAATTTGTTGGAAAAGATGATTTGTATTTCTTGTTAAATATATATTTTGGGTTCCATGAAAGAAAGAAAGATTTGGATCAACATGAGAGTGAGTAAAAGATCACAGATTTTTCATTTTTTGGTGAACTGTCCCTTTTAAAAAAGCAGCTCAGGAAAAAAAAGATAAAGGAATTAGCAAAAGAAGTAGAACAGAGCAGAAAACATTAATGGGTCAAACATCTGACCTAGAAAACTGAAAGACACAGATGTCTCTTTCTTTGTCTGTATAAGAGCAATGGTACAGATTTAGTGTCATCAATGTAAATCTATCAAATGACGAGTAATCTAAACCACACAAGTAAGCTATCATAGTATTAGGAAACTAGATTTTGACATTTTCGCAAGAAAACACTGTGGTGTTTGCTGACACAAAACTCTCTGGCATGATTGCCAGGGTGTTTTGGGTGCTTGCCAGGACTTGCTGTGGGATGCTGGGGTGTTCTGAGTGGATTTGAGTGGACTGCTGTGCAGTTGCTAGGGTATTCAAGGTAGTTGCTAAGGTGTTGTGGGTGGTTGCTTACTGGCCTGAGTCAAAAAATCTCACCCTCAAGTCTCTAAATATGACTTAGGTGCTTCCTGTAACTGAAGCTGATGAGATTTTTTAGTCAAAATAAGTGATGAATAGTAACAGCACAAGCTCATCAAGCTGCATAATTTAAGATATTCCTGTCCGTAACACAAGCTGAAGTTTGATGCTTACAGTTATCGGTGGTCACAAGAAATTATTCAGATATTCAGAATTCTCCATAAACACAAAGCAAACTCTAAGTGACCACAGCAGCATTGTGGAAGAGTCCCAGCCTCCACAACGTTTTGTCATAAACTTCTGACAAAATGTCAGAGTTTTGAAACAAAAGTTTGAGGTGTGTTGTGTAACAACCTGCTGACCAAATGTCAGAGCTCTGTGTGGTGCCTGCATGTTTGAGCATGCAAGTATGTGTGTAGTATGTAGTGTGTAGGCTGTTACTGAAAGTGTTTCCAAGGAAACGCTGGTATACCTCTGCTCTGGGTGCGGAGAGAAGGTCCGTTTTGGGCTTTACAGTTTTTCTAGTAAGAGAGAGAGAGAGAGAGAGAAAGAAAGAGCATTGTGAACTTCAGATGAATAACAGAAGAAGAAGAAGAAGTGGTTTCGAGAGTCAAAATGAGACCTAAATCAGAACTCTATTGCTCAGAAGTTTCTCTTTTGTGGCTTCCTTGACTTAGATTATTGCTCATTTAGTACTGACAAAATGAGCTTGTTAAAGGCAAGAGATTAAGTTTTCTAGTTTAACAGATTTCAATAGAACAACAGTGAACTGCAGCTAGATGAGATGTTGTCGGGCCATATGTCATACTAATACTTCTGTCCTGTAAACCGACTGCTTTTCAATTGCATTTACAAATATTGCAGCGTGTATCATTTTATAATAAAGTGTGAACAAAACTACTTTCATGTTTTGTTAGATCCACATCACACTGAGCAGCTCTTATACCAATAGCAGCCAAATATCCCAGTAATGTATCTCAGCTATGACTGACAACACTAGTTTTGGATGTTGGATGAGATGAATTGGCTAAAATGAATTGTACTTTAGAACGTTTGATTTGGATCTTGTCAAAACACCTACTCTAAGACATTACTGAGCTCTTATAGACACAGACGTTTAATCACATTAAACTAGAAATTAAACGCATGACAAAACTTTTCTTTTAAATAACAGCAGCAGAAAGCAGCAGAACAGCAGGATCCTGTAAAAGTGAAGAGTAAAGTGCTGGAAGGAGAAATAAGAGATTGTGGGTAGGCTCCTACACTCTGCGTGTGGGGGGCCGCAGGCGGCGTAGGGCCCGAGGGACCTGTTGGCTGTCCAATTCGGTCTGGTAGAAAAACATCCGTATAAGATCATCTAAGAGTACCCAGGTAGGCAGACAAAGCAACCTCTAAAGAACAGAGAAAGACAAGGAGAGAATTTAGACTTGTTTTGTTGTTTTTTGGAATATAAATAAAATGTGTGGTTTGTTTGTGTTTTGTGTTTTTTTAGATGAATGTCATATTTAAATGTAGAATGCCGGTGAACAGAAAATGAAGATGAATGCCATATGAGTTGTGACAAAAACTACGCAGTGGTGGGAATTTCCATGACTTTTAGAATAACGAACTAATGGCGTAATTCTCCATTTGCATTCAAATGTGCTTTATATTCATGCATTTTCTTAAAGTGAACAAGCTCAAATGTTCTCATAGTTGAAGAATAGCTCTTAAATTAAATAAAAAACAACCAAGTTAAGCTGACAGTGAGTGACTTAGGTTTTGAATAAAAGAGAAGTAACAAAAAAAGGAACAGTTTTTTTTTTCTTCTTCTGGTAATTCAACACAGTGATGTTCACGTTCCAAAGATTTACCCATAAAACCCATGAGTGCAACAATTACCAAGCACAACTCCCACCAATGCAATATGACTGTGATACAACTGGAAATATTTACGAAATTTCCAAGACTGACTCACCTTCATGTAAGTGTTGAGCTCTGGGATTCTGCTCTCTGCGATCTCCCTTTTGTTTCCCATAAACACCTTCCCTGTGGCGAACCAAACAAGCGCCAGAAATAAGTATTTATGTCTCAAAGCAAATTAGTTTGAAAACTAAACAATCAAAAGCTAGCCAAAGGGTTCCTCTGAATCTCTTTAGTGCTAACGATAATTAGCGCTTAGTGTAATGTGTGCCCAAACATTATTTCAATGTTAATAATGCACACAGTGAACAACGACGATTAGTCAGAGGGTCATTCTCAAAAGCACTTTATGAGATCCGATAATGACAAGAAAATAAGAGGAATCCATTCAAACAAGATGGTTTGAATCCAATTTTAACATCGTTCTAATTCTCAGCACTGTCTCTCAAGCTGTCTATCTCTTCTAATAAGCTTCTTTATTATAAATCTGCATTAACTGAGCATTAGTGAGATCTGAATGGCACGAGAAAAGCAAGGAGACATCCCTTTATAGTGCATCAGAGTAGATGTTGCTGATGTCCTCATATAAACTTGCCAATTATATTTTCATTACGTAATATTGCATAATCAGTGACTTTTACTCATTGGCTTGAGCAATCAGTTGTCAGGAAGATAGTAAGTCAGTGATAATTTGTAATATAATTAAGGCTTGATTTAACTTGGCTTCACTAGGTACAGGTTCAGCTGGCACAGAACTTTGCAAGTTCTGGTGGAGTCACGGAGGCTGTCGGTTTGCAGTCTTTAGGTGACCTTAATAAAAGAGTGGGTAGGGTGCCAAAGAACGACCTCTCCTTCTTGCTGAATTCAATTATACACATACTTGTTTGGTCAAAGACGAGGAAGGGGAAAAAGAACATGAGACAAAGAGACAGAGACCTGAGACATAAGGCTGATTAAAAAGAGATCAGAAAAGAGGTTAAAGACATTAGAGACTACAGAATGAAACAAGAGTAGATAACAATATGGCGATGACTTTTTCTATAGGGTTGATTTTGATTGAAGTAATGGTTCAAATTCTCTTTAAACATTTGATTTCGCTTTGGATAAAAGCGTCTGCTAAATGAATAAATGTAAATGTAAATGATTGTTGATGTTGTTGGTTTCTGATGAGTCTCAGGTGGTTTCAGATCTTTGGAACCTTTCAAACAAGTTCAAACTAATTTGAAAACTGTATTTCCTTGAGCGTGCAAATATTTGTGTGTGAAAAGATGAAGTGGATGTATATGAGGACAGACAATGGTCAGTAGAAAGGATGCTGCTTATCTCATTTTCCTAGCAACACCGTGCTATTTATTCATCTGTTTTTTTTGGTCTCTGCTGTTCTCTATCTCAATCACAGAAGTTCTAGTTAATCAATAACCCTGTGGGAAACACTTCAAGCACTCAAAGAACAAAGTCTACTTAAGGAGTGAACTATGACTCTGGAGGAACAGCAAATGTGGGACAGTAGAAAGTGGTGTAGCTCAAGAGCTTGCACATGGTGTGATCTATGAACTTGTGATCCTTTTTCTGACTTGTACAATTGGTTCCTGCATCTAGCCTTGGGGTGTCCAATCCTGCGCCAGGAGGACAGTATCCTGTATCCAGTATCCTCTGCGCCAGTATCCTGCAGAGTTTAGCTTCAAGTTTTCCTAACATACCAGCCTGGAAGATTTTAGCAATCATGAAGACCTTGTTACTTTGATTTAACAGTAGCCCTCCAAGAGCTATATAATGCACCCCAATCTAGTCTGTTGTTGTTTTTGAACATCTTTGATTTTTACCAGTTCTGAAGTCTCCTGTAATGCTCCTCTACATCCTCATCCAGATCTTCACGATTGCTATAAACTTCCAGGCAGATATGTTAGAGCGAGTTGTGAAAGAGTGGCCCTCCAGGATCAGAATTGGACACCCTTGCTTACGGTGGCTTCATAGGCATTGCTGAAGGATATATAAACTATTTCCACTAGCTCTGGTTGAGCGGTGAACCTTAAAGTGTTACTCCACCCTAAATTGAACATTTTATCATTAATTACTTACCCCTATGTAGTTCCAATCATCTGCAAGCTGTGACAAGGTTATCTTTCTCTCACAACCTTCAAAAACGTATTTTTTTGTGATGCTGATTTTGTGGTCATAAACTGCAAAATCTTGAGTCTTGTGCTGCCCTGCCAAGAACATTAAGGGGTGTGCTTTTGCTCTCGCTCTGGTTGAAGTATGTATGCGAAAAAAGTGCCCATAAAATGAAATTCTCCCCTTATGTCAAGAAAAACTTTCAGAAACTGAAAAAGTGTATTTGGAGTGATAAATCAAATAAATTTTGTTTTACCTTGGTATAAGAAACCAACTCTTTAGCAATGTAAATAAGTCATAATGCATTAAGTACAGTACCTGTTGAGCACCTACAGTAACTGAGATGTGACAGTGGTATTTAGCTGCAGCGTGTATGCGGCCTGTATTAATGAACTCAGTTTTCCCAAGGGCTCTAGATCTCTGTTGTTTTAGATGAGGCTGTGCAACAGCGGCTTAGTCGCAGACCTGGCAGGGTTGGTAGTTGGCAGGTGTAGTATCCTGGCTGGGCATCAGCTGAGTACTTAAGTTCCAAATTCTGGTGCAGATCGAAGAACTGACGATACCTTCTGTAGATGAAGTATTTACTGTTGCCTTTGGTCTTCACCTCAATAACAAACCTCTGTAAAAAGGCGATAAAGAGCAAACAAGTCAAAAACCTTTGCAGTATGCATAAGTTATGTTATGCAGTAGTGTATGAAATACTGAAAGTGACACAATGTAAAAGATACCAGCTTGACAGGTGTGTACATAGACAAACAAGTAAATAAATAAATAAAGAACGCAAGAATGTGTCCGCTAAAGACAAAATTTAAAAATGGCATTTTATAGACATGGCATTTAATAGTATGTTGTAGTTGGATGCTGTTGGTTAAACATTAACCACAGGTAATAAATCGTCTATAAGGTAGACAAATTAGATAAAGATAGGCAGATAGGCATAGATCAACCTCAGGGGTTTAGGAAACTCACATAGTAAACAATAAAACCTGTCTTTTCCTCAATATCGGCAATGGTTGCAGTGACTGGAATGTTGTCTGGAAGCTGGTCGAAATCACTGTCAGGTGAACAAATGTTACAAACCTTTAGATTAGTACAGAACTATGTCGTTAAATATGATTTTTTTATCAGTGCAACAAAAATTAGCAGTTGTGCTCCATCTTTTGTGTGTGTGTGTGTGTTGGGTTGGTTTAGGGCAATAGCACATACAGTTTGTACAGTATTAAAACCAGTACGCCAATGGAGAGTCCCCATAAACCACAAATACCAACGCGTGTGTGAGTGTAATATAAAGATTATGTTATTTGTTGAAACACTTACATTAATAATAATCAGAAATTAAATGTTTTATAGTTGTTTATATTGGACTTTTTGTGATGAGAATATTTTTTTACGTGGGTAATTATAATTAGGCTATATTTCTAAATTGTAAGGAAAAATTTGAATATTGAATATATATTATATAATACTCATTTACCCCACATTGTTTTTTAAAGGAGTCATACAAAGGCATTTTTTTCACAAGCTACAGTAATATGATTTTTTCCCCCAAACATCTTTTATTACGTTTTGTAACAATCATGACTTCAACTCAGTAACAAGAACTCAATAACACAAATTCAATTATATAACTGATGTAAAATGCAGAAATATTGAATGAAGTAATGGTCCATGTTTCATACATTCATTAATTAAAAGAAAATGTTTAATGAATTAAAAAATAAAAATAATTTAGTGTTACACAGATGAATGTTCCGAAGTGAATTGAACTGTAAAGGATTTGCCCTGCTTAGGGAGAAGGGAGCAATGAACACTGTGTAGTGACCTTGTCAATTGGAACACAGTTCATGCAAGAGAGTTCTCTTCTAATGAGCTAATTATCAGAAGAGAGACATACAAAATATGCAGAATGGTGGGGTGCAAGGACCAGGATTGAAATCCGGTGTGACGCCACACCGACATGCATTTGAGAATGGCTTGATTTCAAAAGGGGTAACTTATTTTTATTAAAAGAAAACTACTTGTGGATCATTGTAGGGTGGTTGTGTACACACACTCCCAACACATTTTAGTCCAAACAGCTTGTAAAAGTAAATGTGGCACCAGATGACCCCCTTTAATGTTTGTTTGTTTTTTTTTGTGATTGGGTCTGCATGTAGTGTGATATGGTGGATTAGTCTCGTCTAGTTTAATATAGGTTTAGCCAACTGCACTAAACTGAGACTAGTTTGTTGTTGCTCCGCAGCAGCCTACACTCCATCCAATACAGGTAGCCTACTATTATATAGAATAATACTTAAAGTACAACTACAAGGCAAACTGGAATAGTAGGCTACACAAACACTACGCCCTAAAAACGACTTTACTACTACTCAGTAACCTCGGCTGTGATCCCTTGAATACCCACGAGTAAATAATAATAGCGATATGATTTCTCTCACCTTTCATCGCGCAGCTGTTGCGGGAGAGACATGCTGAACGATGCGGAGTTCGGAGCTCTTTAGGCGCTCAGACGCTCACAGACAGACGGACAGAGTGTGATAAGTTGAGTAAAGTGGAAGTGAAGCTGCTGGTGATTTTCTGAGGCGGGTTTACAGTTGCACGTAAACTAAAGGGGAACTGAAAGTGTCTGAGGGGGGGGGGGGGATGGGGGTGTCATGATTATTATGATTATCACAAACTTATGCGCCGTTTAACGTTATTGGGTTCAGAAACAACAGAACGGAGAACATCGGTATGAAGAGGCGTTTGAAATTTTTGAAATCGAAACATGTTTTGACTTAATGCAAGTAATTAAAAAGCGCTCGCAAAGACAAAGAGGTTTATCATACGCGTTGTCCGCCCACTCAAACTTAGAGAATAAGAAAGAAAGGAACTCGAAAATTAAAATGTTTGGATAAAAACGACAACCTTTCGTTGATTTATTCTCGTAGTGTAGTTGAACCCTTTTCTCTTTCAGTTCAGCTGTTCGTCTGATTAATTCTTGAGTATGAGAGGAATTCACTCAATAATTTAATAATTAAATTTCTAGAACGCTAGTGTCACAACAATGGATGGAGTTACAAAAATATTGAATGTTCCACTCCACTACGTCATTGGTAAACAAATAGGCTCGCGCATAACCCACGCTAATGTTGCCAATTCAGGTCGATAAAAAAAGAAAAAGTTTGTTATATATATATATACAGTAGCTAAAATAATATTAATACCTATTTGGGAAACCTGAAAACATTGGTTAATTTAGCATTTTTATTTGGTGCCTAATAAATGTCTTAAAAGGTAAAAAAAAAAACATCAAATTTAGTAATTTAACCTGCTAATTGTTTTGAAATTGCATGGGAATAAGATAATATCTATGTAATCTTTGGTTGAACTATTCCACCAAGAAACTTCTAGAGAATTAAAGTCTTGTGAAGGTTTGAAATGCAGTAATAATGAGTGACCGCTAAGTGGCAGCAAAAAGAACAGACCTTCTGCACAGACACAAATGGTTTAACGATCTTATAACAGATACATTTTCAAAGATGTTCTCTTGTATATAACAATCAATCATAATATATATATATATATATATATATATATATATATAATTATTGGCATAAATATAGCACCACTTTATTATTTTATAGAGACAAGTTTTGTTATGTGTAATAGACTCTTACTGTTCTGTACATATTACTATAAAATGTAGCCTACTTTTAATTTCCCTTAAGCCTGGGAATGTCAACAATGTCCAGTCACGTTTAAGCCGAGAGAATGAACCTTACAACATTGCAATCATATAAGTACACATAGACGCTACATTAAGTTCAAGGTCATGGCAGCTGTGATGTTTTGTTTTTTTGCTTTCAGCTCCAGGGATCGTGTGTGTCTGAGGTTTCACATTGCCTCTTCAGCAAGACATAGCGAATGTGTCATGATCTCGATTCAAGGCCATTCACCGCCATGCTCCAAAACCTCAGCCTACAGGTTACACACATGCCTATGTTTACTGCTCGCGCATATGTTCATACAAATTGAATTGAAAAAAAAAAAAACTGTTACAAAAGGACAGTGTTAAGATTTGACTGACAGGACTTCTTTGAATTTCGAGATTGTTTCCCAGACAGTGTTATGTGCTTGTATTATTAGGACACATGTTGTCTACACTTGTTTATATGTGCTGGAAATAGTGGGCTATGCTTTATGCATTATGTTGAATAATAGATGTATACTAGATATACAAGACTAGATACTATATAATAGATTATTTTTGATAACTTTTTAAACTGTCAGTCACAAACACCACAAATGAGATCACTTCAATATTTCAGTTGTTTTTTGTTGAGTCGTCAGTGTCCTGCTTCTCAGATGTTTCTACTGAGAAAAGATCTCATACGTGAGTTTCAGAAAAGAGTGCAACAATATATCAAGACTGTTCTCAAGTTTACCTAGATTCTATGTCAACTATTTCTTGTTTTGTGTTTCTCTGTGTCTGTCCCTTCAGGAGAAACATCATTTGCATCTAAATTAATTATAATGAAAAAAAATAATGTAAATGTTTCTCACATGAAACAAAGACTAATTAAGTTATCTTTTGACCTTTGTGGTGGTTGGATATTTTGAGATTACATGACGTCAGTATTATAGACCTTATGTGTCAGAGAAACAAGTCGTCAATCATCATTTGATTTTTGTCCTTGAACATCCACTTTTCTGGTAGTTCAACAGCATTGCTGTTGCAGAGTATTTATCTGGTTAAGTGGATTTACTTTTGTTAGAGTTCATAAATAAGCATTATAATGTTCAAAATGGTTGTGTTAACAAATATCTGTAGACAAGCCCTGTGTCCATTTGGAAGGGCTCATCCTTATGCCCTAATCCCTTCAAAAGGTTTACCCTCCGGAGTGAGATCTTCAGAGGGTTGAAGGGTGTAGGGGACCAAACAACTGTTCCTCTATGTGCCCTTCTGCATCATCATCCAGTTCCCATACAAAGGCACCATCATCATACAAAGAATCGGCTCACAGAATCCACAAAAAGTGTCCTTCCTTGAAAATCCTTCATTCCAACAGGCTTTGAAGTGGACAGTTGCACTTTGAAACAACCCTACAATATAGCAGCCATGATGGTTTTCACTCAGAAATATCCTTTGGAGGCTTATATATCTAGTTTGGAAGCGCACTGGAAAAAAAGATAAAGACTGTGATAAAAAAGGGCAGAGCTACATAAGGTATAAAGGAAGAATGTGACATTTGGTCAGGTATGGTTTACCATACTAGTAATTTGTATTCTGTATTTAACCAATCCAAGTGCATGCACACACACAGCAGTGAGAAGTGAACAACCACACACACACACACACACACACCCGGAGCAGTGGGACGCCATTGCTGCAGCACCCAGGGAGCAGTTGGGGGAACAGTGCCTTGCTCAAGGGTCCCACCTCAGTCGTGGTATTGAAGGTGGAGAGAGCACTTGTTATTCACTCCCCCCACCTACAATCCCTGCCAGACATCTCCCTACCCATCACGGTCAAATAAATAAAAAACAATCATTTCTATCATAATGAAACAATATGATACAAAAGCTGTTCTATTCATTGTGCTATATATTATATTCAATACAAAGGAGAAATATGTCCATGTTTGGGCCAATAGTAGCCTATGTACTATCCCTTAAGAAAAATTATCCATGGTTTTATTGAAATAAAAGTGAAGTAACCATTGTTTTTTGGCATACTGATTATCATTCGTACTGTATAACCACAGTTTTACTAACGTGGTTAAACTATAGTTGGTTTAGTCTAGCAAAACCTTGGTTAATTTGTGGTTACCATGGTTTAACTACTGTATAGCCATGTTGTTGTTTTTTTATTGTCTAACCCACTGACCGATATAGAACCAAACTATTTACCTTATATTTAAAATCATAATGAATAAAGCTGTAATCAAAGACCATAATGCTATTTTGTTACTTTGTGTCAGTCTTTTTTAAATTAAAAGTACAAGGTTTTACTTTTAACTTCAGAATGGCATGCCATGCGCTGCAAAAGGCGATGAGTGGTGAGTCCAACGGTCAAACACGTCAGTCTAGTGCGTTTAAAGCAGGATAGTGGAATCGGGGAAAAAACACATTCTAAACAAATGACTGTGTTGTTTTTTGAACAATCACCATTTTCATCCTCTCTTCTTCGTCCTCTTATAACTGCTCGTTTATTAGCAGGAGGACAGTCCATTTGTGGATCCGTTCTCTTTCTATTTTGGTCTCCCTCTGCCTTTCTTTTAAGTCTTCGTTTTTCTCTTCCACAGCCAACACTGTGTCTGAGTATTGCTGAGGCAGGGTAATGTAATACGGCCTGTAGAAATAGTGAAACACTCTTGCATGGTGAGAGAACAGAGGGTCAAACAGTACAGAGAGAGAGAGAGAGACCTTGTATTAGTCATGTAGGCAGGATCAAGCTACAGTAACAATATTCTGATTTCTAACAGATGGCAAGTGCTGTGTTAAAAGGGAATCCCTAAGAGGAAGAAAGATTTTTGACTCGTCAGGGCTCTGTTTCCTGTGCTGACCCTTGAAAACCATTAGAATACATATTGCATATATCTATATATATATATACTGCATAGGCTGCACTGTATATATATTGCTTATTACAAGCAATTATATGTAATATATTTTCAATTTCATAATGAAAACTGTTGGTGACAGTGTAATTTATGGTTTTCACATTTTTACCTAATTAGTTTTAAATTGATCTTTTAATGTGAAGTGCAAAACAACTACACCAGGATTTTATTGTGTAATCATATAAACCATATGTAACAGTAATCTAATTTAATTTAAATGTAATATAATTCAGTAATTAGCACTCTAAATTTGGAATCTGATTATGTAATCTAGATAACATGTAATCAGTTACTTCCTAGCACTATATAGTAAATAAATAATTTAATATAATGCTGTAGAATTATTTGTCAAATTGTGTCCTATTGCCACAAGTAATGTTTTTCGTACAGCTCCTTGTGTCTCAGCCTCTTTCTTCTCTGCCGTTCCTTGTCACATGAACGGCTATCTGTCTGTCTGCCCAAGAGAAATTCTCCTCACCTGCTAGAAGCCAAAAGTGAAGGAGGGATGAATGTCAATGTTAATCGCACCATACAGAGATCAAGAGTCAGTGAAATAAAAATAAATAAATTTGTTCATCCATACAAAAATCTTCCAAATACCCCAGCTTGGAAATGGAAATCCCTGTGCAGTTTATCATATGTGTGCATGCGTTTATGCGGTAAGTATTTCACATCAGTTAGTTGAGACGACAGGATTGAGTGCCACTTTCCAAGGTGCCAAAGAGAAACTGCTTAGAGTTGACAAGCCCACACAGTCATTCATATTACTCTCCTTACGACAGGCTGCACTGTGACCAACACTGTAAATGTCGCAATACATCATATTTACACAATAATGAAAAACAAAACTTTTCCCAACACAAAGCCCTCCGATTATCAAGCCACATATCCACAGACCAGACCCTGTCATAGAGTGTGGAGATGTTTATGGTCACTCACCTTGACTGCCACCAGATAGAAGAAACGTATAAATTTGGTTTCACTAAGAACAAAAGGGGAAGCAATATGTACACTTGTTAAAGCTCAAGTACTGTACGAAAGAACCCTGAGAAGCACTGTGAGACTTGATGATTTATCTCCAAAGAGAGAAAGGAGCTGAGGGAGTAATGCTAGTATAGCTATAGAAAGTGATTTATAGAACGAGGGACATCTGAAACCCAGCTGGTTTGATATAGATATTCTTATTAATACAGGGTCACATTACGGGGGATCACGCAGGGCTATGTATACCCACCATGCACTGGTGTTGTGTGTAAACATGTGTAAGGAGGTTCTCCCTGTCTTTCGTCAACTGTCTTAAGTATGCGTTAAGTATGAGTGAAACCCAGCCGGGGTCATTTTCGGTGGGGGCACATCACTGTAAATCTTGAACAAAGATATTTCAACACCGGGGCGATGACAAGAACCTCGAGATACGATTTATGGCATGTCACATTGCTATCAAAAAAGTCTGAATTCACTGAACTATTTGGGGAAAAGACTTTAATGTTACCTCATGTCACACTAGAACACTGATGACATGTACAGTAGTTGTCCTGAATTAAGCAAATTTTACAGCAAATTGTACTTTTTTTATGTGGTCAAAAAGCATTTTACTTGATTTACAGCCATCCTTAAGTATTCATGTCCTCTTTTATGATAAAAATCTTTAAACATGTACTTAGCATAGTTTGCTGTATGTTGTGGGACTTTACTTGTTGTGTGGTGCAAACGCATTAAATTATAATGGAATTAATTTTATAAACAAGGGTTTGGTTTCTAAATTTCAGTGTGCTAAGCATTTTAATTGTCAATGAATTGTTGTTAATGCTGAATTCTATCAAAGCAAAATATTTTTTTTTTGGAAATCTGAGTTTATACAGTATTTCACATATTTCACAAGGGGAGAAAACTCAAAATTGTGAGACGCAAATTTAGTCATAATTCTGAGAAAGTTTCGAATTTAGAGTTTATATCTCACAATTCTGACAAAATATAATTCCATTTATCTCTTTTCCATCACACTGCAAAGAAAATTGTTTAGTCAAATTACAAAAAGCAGCTGCTGTTACATAAAATTTACAACAAATATCATAACACCTGATAAAAACATGTATCAAACTTCCTTTTTTTAGTGACAAACTGTTGTTAGAAAGGAGAGTTGCATACTGTTGCACCCGTGGCTTCTCCATCACGTCCTACGGTTCACCAGAGGGAGCCATCGTACTAACCGGTCATTCGGACTCAAACCCATAATGCCTCATACCTGGGACTGATCTCAGACGACTGTTGTTTTCCACGCCTTGTACTCATTACGTGTACTCAGCCTTGTTACAGAAGACTTCACCAAACTCAGATCCAGCGGCGGACTTTCAACTGTCTGCTGAGATGTCTTCTCAAGCATCACGTCTTGCTGCTCATCATAAAACAGCTGGAACAACTCACTAAATTAACTGAGGAGCTCCGGGAAAATGTAAAGGATTCCTTCTTCAATGTTCACTGTTTATTGATTAGCAGCCAACGTTGTACCCCAATGAAAGAAGCCGGATCGCTTTTGTTTGCTCTCTATTGACCAGGTGAGCTTTAGATTGGGCAACAGCAGTGGATGGCTCAACCTTTCCCACATTCAGTGCTTTCCTTCGAACTTTCCGTGAGGTATTCGAACACTCCAATGAGGGAAGGAGTGTTGGAGACCAACTACTAACTCAAACCCAAGGAAAACGCTCTGCTGCTGTAAGTTTCATAACTCTCGCCGCCCCAAACAGAGTGGGTAGATGACACTTTAAAGACACTGTTTCGCAGGGGCTTGTCACATGAACTTCAGTCTGAACTTGCATGTTGAGATGAGGGTAGAATGCTGAGTGAATTCATTATACTCGCCATTCGCATCGACAATCTACAGTGCACTCGTCAAAGATCCATCCCTGTGTGCCGTGAAATGGCTGAAGTCAACACTCCAGAACCCATGCAACCCACAACCTTGAAATAGCTCCAGCATTTATTGGGATATGCCAATTTCTATCGACTTTTTATTAGAAATTCACAGCCATGACCCAATGCCAGAACCAAAAGCTCCAATGGACCACCGAGGCCATTCAAGCTTTCAATCACCTCAAGGAACGATTCACCTCAGCCCCATTCCTCAAGCACCTAGATCCTCAGAGAAATTTTACCGTCGAGGTTGACGCTTCCAAAACTGGGGTGGGGGCCATCTTGTCACAACGCCACGGGGACCCAGCCAAGATGTTTCCATGTGCTTTCTTCTCACGCACGCCCACCGAACGCAATTACAAGGTCTGCAACAGGGAACTGTTGGCCATCAAACTGGATCTGGAATAGTGGCTGGAGGGTTCAATCCATCCTTTCGTTGTTCTTGCAGATCACAAGAATATGGAATATCTTTGATCCACTAAATGCCTCACTCCACGCCAGGCTCAATGGGCCATGTTCTTAACTTGCTTCCAATTTACTAGATCCCCATCTCTGTTCAAAGGAGAGGTGTACCGGTTTAACGAGTTGATCGACTCTCTGCGCAGAGCAGGTGTACTCCAATATTTGGTCGATTGGGAGGGCTTTGGGCCAGAGGAGCTTTCTTTGGTCCCTGCGGGTGATATCCTTGACCCCAGCCTCACGGAGGCTTTTCACCGGACGCATCCCAATCGGCCAGCCCCTTGACCTTGTGAAGGCCTCTGCGCCACCTAGCACCTCATGCCAGGAGGCGTTCACAGAAGGGGTGCTCTGTTGCACCCGTGGCTTCTCCATCACGTCCTCCGGTTCACCAGAGGGAGCCATCACCGGAGTAATAACCGGTCATTCAGATTCAAATTCCCATAATGCCTCATACCTGGGATCTCAGACTCCTGTTGTTTTCCACGCTCTGTACTCATTAGTGGCTGCATAAAAGCAGCATTCTTTTTCAGTTCAGTGCGAAGTCTTGTTCTTGCTACTGCCTGACATTTCTGAGCGTTTTCTACTTTGGTTTGATTACCTGTTTGTTGACCTTAGATCGTTTATCATTTTTGTGATTGTTATCTGCCTGCCCTGAACTCTGCCTGTGAACTCGACTTTGTATTTGAACATCTCTGGTGTTGTATCTGCTCCTCCTTACCCTGCCTGTTTCACTATTCTTAATAAAAGCTGCAAATGGATCCCTCTCTGCCTTCGGCCGCGTTACACATACAGGTTTTTGTGTACTGGGTATTTCTCATTTTCTATAAGTGCGACCCACTGTCTGAGCATGAAATTACAATTTAATTCAGGTTACCTGCTGTTTTTTACTCATTGGTCTAAACCAGGGGTAAGCAACGTCGGTCATGGACTGCCAATGTCCTGCAAAGTTTAGCTCCAACCCTGAAAAAACCCTCACCCTTACCTTGTCTGAAGCCTTAGTAATTCTGAAGACCTTTTTCAGGTGTGTTCGATCAGGGGCTGGACTAAAACTCTGCAGAAAATCGGCACTCCAGGGGCCTGTTCCATAAAACAAGATTACCAAATAAGCCAGGCTTATGGCAGATAGTCTGAATTATTGCCAGTTAATTTGTATAAAAATAATTCAGACTATCTGCCATAAACCTGGCTTATTTGGTAATCTTGTTTTATGGAACAGGCCCCAGGATTGACGTTGCCTACTCCTGGTCAAAACAAATAGCATGCAAAAATCAGACCTGATTTTTGTACCAGATATTTATGCTTGTTATTGTGCAGGCCTTTTGTGCTTCATTTCAGAGCTTATTTTGTTAAACACCTAGAAGTCTTGATAAAACATTGTCTATCAAGAAAATGAATTGAAAAAAAACCCAGCTAGTAGTCATTTGGGTTAATTGTGTGTCTCACCTTCCGTGGTGTGCTGTATTGCTGTCTAGGAGGAGCATTTCAAATTAGTGACTTATTTCCATTTCAGTCAGGATGTAGACAGCAAGGCAGTACACTAGGGTTTGTAACGGAGATTTAGAAGCTGAAGACAGAGAAGCAGACAGAGATTTATTGTAAGGACACAAGAAGTCATATGGGACCTGATTATTAATAGTAGCATTTGATTCGCTTGTGCCACCAAGAAAGTGATCTCAAACACACACACACACACACACACACACAATCCTTCATTCTCCTGCGTGTTGTGTTATGACCCAGTCTATCCTGAAATAGACATAGGGTAAACCAGAGTATATAAGACGCTTTGTGGATCCCCATCTCTCACCTCTGGCTCTCTCTCCAAGTCTCTCCTTCAGCTTTCCCTTCACACAGGTAAGATTAAAGTTTAGACATATCACTTCCTCTGAGAATATCCTAGAAAATGGACATTAATAAAACAACTAAAGTGAGAGTAAAGACGTATAAAAAGATGATGTGAATAGTGTAACTTGGATTATTTGGTCTTGGAAGAATCTGATGAAAAATGTTTGTGTTCATATTGCAATCGATTGTTAACGGATATCTTGAAACATCTAAGCATGTTAGAGAACTTTTTTAGGGAAGTTTTAGGGAAAACTCTTCAGCAAAAATCTTTATTTTCATTCCTGTCAGTAAGCATTTCTTTCTTTATAATGGGCTGTTTGCATAATCTGGTTTACAGTATAACCACTCTTTAAAATAAAGGTTCCAAAAATAGATTGTTGAAGTTGTTCAATTTTTTGTTCCTGTAATCGTTCCTGTAAACGTTATAAATAGAACTATTTTCCTAGCATAAATAGCATTTCACAAATCCACAAGAAACTTTGTTTTCAAAAGGAGCCTTTGGTTCAATGGAAAGGTTCCATCGATGTTAAAAGTTTTTCATAGAACCAAAGATGCCAATAAAGATCATTCACTTTAAAGAGTGCAACAGCAGCCACTATACAAATGAAAAGATACTTCAGGGACTATTTGGACTATACACAGATCTGAACTTTCTAGAGAACATCTGGCTTTTTGAAGGTTCCACAGATATTCTAATAGTGTTCTTTACGAACTTTGCTATATATATTGAATTTACCATTCTTGCAGGAACTTGTAGGTTTTGCAGGTTCCTCAATCAACTGATCATCTCCAGATGGTTCCACTGGTGTGACCCTGAATGATGCATCAGTACTGAGCTTGAAATTTTCATCCAAATTCTTTGCACGTTAAAAAATAAATATGACCTCATGTCAGTCACATTTACAGGTTTGATTTTCTGCATTTTCGGATTAGTAACAAACATTTAGACAGGAAAGGATGACGAATTAAAAAAAAGGCATACAAAAATTTCGGACTCAGTGAGTAATGACTTTTTGTGAGAAAGGCCACAATCCAAATACTCAAACAATATGTTGACAGTCATTGTGCATTAGAACTTTCTGTGTAATTTATGTCTGTTTGGAGTTTTTTATTGGCGTGGCTACTGTGGCAGCTGCATAAACAGTTGCATAGAGCTTGTAAACACCTACTGCGCAAGGATGAATCGTTAAGAAAACACCATCTCATCTGTCATGCCATATATTTTTACATTTGAATGATCGTCGTTTGTTGTACTAGAATTGGCTATACCTAATGGTTTCTTTTAGTATTCAGTTACTTAAGGATAGGTTTTTTATAATTTCCTTGCAAAGTGTAAAGTTGACACCTTAAAAGTGTAAAGACTGGTTCAACATCTGGTTTCAAACACTCTTATTGATTGCTGCAGTTGTGAAGTGTTAGATGAGGTTAAGCAGTCAGATCTCCCTTTGCGTCACAGCGAAGACACCTCAAATGTCACTTCACTTTATAATCTGTGATCTCACTCGGGGGAGTGAGGGGGGGCCCCCACACATATATATAGTCTAAACTACAGAAGGATATAGTTTCTCAAGAGGGCAAACACATTCTTCTCCGAAAGCCTTTCTGCCCAACCCAATAGACTTGGATGAAACATACCTCAACTTAAATAGACAAACATACAAACACATACACAGCTGTCATACCTTGCGCATGCCACCTTTGCAACATATAAATGCTGTAAAGTTATTTACGGGCGACAGGAACTCTTGCAATCATGAGAGGGTGAGATGAGAGCAATCGAATCTGTTCTCTTGGCAGCGGAGCTCATTGTTGGTTAGTGTTCATTACAGCAGTTGCCTGAGCTTGGACACTAATGGATCTAATAGTAAGCTGATACAGCAGGAGGATTTGGTTTAACATCAGTACCTTTGGAATAGTAACTGCCATTTGCCATTTGGTTATTAACAGGAGAATCAAGTTTATCAAGAATCAAATTTCTTGACAGCGTTTGCGGTATCAATACTTATGTTTGGAACACAAACTAATCTAAAAAAAAAATCTGTTTCTTCAATTTATCAACCAAAGTTTGAAAGATCAAGAATGCAAACTCTTCAATGAAATACATGAACACCAAAGAAGAAAATGGTTTATCCTATACTATAGCGCCCCTTGTGGACTCTATTTGCAAATGCTACATGCACCTACTTGGCTTTATAAATTGAGTTTTGGTGCATCAACACATGAAGCCAAGTCTGAAATCACAGCTATAAGGGATTGTATTTGTGGACGTGATTGAAAGTGTGTTTTAGGTTATAGAACTAAAATTTGATATAGAGACATCAGATAAAACGTCTGTATAGTAATACAAAACCTGTTTATAGTTTTAGAACTTTTTAACTTTTAGCAAAAAAATCTTTTAGAACATTAAGAAAAGGTTAGTCATCTCAGAGGTGAAAGACATGAGCAATATAAACAGATATAAAATAAACAGGGCAACACAATAGAATTAGCACTGGATTAGAGACATGACTGTAAAATCCCTAGCAGTAAAAATAAACTCAACCCACCTCTATTTTGTAAGTCTACTATTGCATAAGTGTATTGTGTTATGTATATCACATGCATATAGTGTGATATTTATATATTGTGATAAGTTATTATCCCCTAATATTCCTCTCTCTGTCTTTCTCTGGTTCTTGTAGCTGTCAAGATGGCCATGAAAAACCTTTTGAAAGAAGACAACATCAAGAAAGCCCTTGATCAGTTTAAAGGTGAGTTTAGTAATAAATAATTAATTCCAACACTTTCAAGTTTCATTTGTTAATATTAGTAAAAAGAATAGCTAGCTTAAAAATAAAAACTACCCCATGATCAAGCCATCCAAGATGTATATGACTTTCTTTTTTCAGATGAATACAAATTGAGTGAATGGCAGTGAATGGGTATCAAGATTTTGAAGCACCAAAAAAGTGCATTCATCCAACATAAAATGTGCTCTGGGAGCTAATAAAGGTCTCCTAAAGTGAAGAGACGCATTTGTGTAACAAATATATCTAGGATAAAATATATTGGATTAGATAGATATTTGCCAAAAGGAGAGTGGTTTCCCACTTTTTAAACAAAACATGGTTCTCACAAGACTAGCATTTATTTACACCTCCATCCTACATCATCCACTAAAATGTCAATTTCTGGTTAACCACTGACTATACATACTTTTTTCCATAGTATGGAAGTCAGTGGTTCCGACAACTGTTTTATTACCAACATTCTTCAATATCTACCAATGTCTTCTTTTACACTCAACAGTAGAAACAACCTCATGATGAGCTGCTGCTGACAGTTTCATTGGGTGAACAAAAGCTTATCTGAACTGTAAAATATAATTTGTTCTTTTATTAAAGGGACTACAGCTTTGTTCACACTGCAGGCTGTAGTGACCCAAATCCGCTTTCATATGTGGTCCTAAATCGGATACATATTTAATGTTTTGCAATGCACCTCAAGTCTGAACAGTCATTTTACATTTTTACGTCAGGAGGCGGGAAGATTAAAATAGCAATAGCAGACAAATTCTTCATTTAATCTCCAATTGCACATTAACCTAAAAATCGCTAAATACACTAACACAAGCGGCATTCATGTTTATTTTTGCAAACATTGCATCTGAAGTCATGTCAGGACAAAAAAGACCTGCAGTGTGAACTTTAGTGCCTACTTTAAGACGGATAAACGTATGTGGTTGCACTTTACTGCAGCTACAATGTGGCACAATTCTCTGTTTATCGCCTTTACGTTTAATACTGAGTCATGAAATATTATTTAGGTTTCTATGTTATACTTTCTAAACCATGTATATTTAAACGTATAATACCCCAAACTTACTATGCCTTGCTGTATACAACTTGTTTTGTTAGTTTTTCCAAACTGAGGGCTGAGTCAAAATTGATTTCCGTGATTACCGGGCAGTGCGATATCATCATCTGAGGTGTCTTTCTCATTAACAGCTGCGGACAGCTTCGACCACAAGAAGTTCTTTGACGTGGTGGGACTGAAGGCTCTGTCTGCTGAAAATGTGAAGTTGGTCTTCAAAGCTCTGGATGTGGATGCCAGCGGCTTCATCGAGGAGGAGGAGCTAAAGTGAGATACGCTTTACAAGTAGCTGCATGGTTTTATATTCATGCCAACTCTCTCTGAATAAAATCTTTTGCGCAACAGCCATAAATTTGTTTTATTCTCGTGTCGTTTGGCCCATCTTCAGGGCTGGTGCCTCATTCTGCCTTTGAGAATGAGAGTCTCCTGTTGGCCTCAAGGACACAGAACAACCACAAACAATTCCCGTTTGCATTGATTGGCTCTATATATCTCCTCTGGCAGCATCCCTTGCCCACTATTATTCATTATCAGTACATGACTGTCCATCATTGGCCAGCAGCAGGGAAGTGTGGGGTTGCCAGATTGAGAAAAAGACAAGAGCAGAGAGAGATCAGGAGAGACCTTTTTTGTAATACAACTCCCAGATTGTGGTTTTTAATGGTAATGGATATCTAGTAAATTAGTTAAGTTAATTACGTAAATGAATTATCATTACTGACACACCCTCAAGTTCGTCTAAACTTGTGTAATTCTCTTTCTTCTCTTGAACACAAAAGAAGATACTTTCAAAAATGTTAACAAACAGTTGATGGTAGCCAATGACTTTCAAAGTATTTTTCCACCATACTACAGAAGTAAATGGCTTCAGTCGACTGTTTGGTTACCAACAATCTTCCATATATATATATACAGTTTTCCACATTTGAGGTGGATCATTACATTTCATCAAAGTTGTCCTAAAATCTAAAACCAAAATGCGTTCTTGTCTTAGTATGATGAACATTTTTGATCCACTTCAAATGTTGACTGCTGTATATATATATTTGTGCATGTTCAACAGAAACTCATACATGTTTGGAACAATTGTAGGCGTGTCAAGAATTACAGAACCTTAGTTTTTAGGTGAACTATTGCTCTAAACCCCTCCAAAGTAAGTTGAAACAATTTCTTGTGGGCATCAATGTTTAACTCACACACTAGAATGGTTTTTTAATTATATTATAATATTTAATCACTTGACTGTTGTACCCAAGCAGTGACCTGATTGAGGTTTATCCCTTCTCTTGGCCAGGTTTGTGCTGAAGGGATTTTCTGCAGATGGAAGAGATCTCACCGATAAGGAGACCAAAGCATTCCTCACTGCTGCCGACAAGGATGGAGATGGGAAAATTGGCATAGATGGTGAGAACTGCACTTAAAGAAGCAGTACCTCTTTATATTATAAAACAGCTCTAAAAAAAATTTCTTGAGTGACAAAAATCATGCAGAATTTAATCCACAATTTTCTTTCAGAATTTGAAGCTTTGGTGCACGAGTAAATCATCAATATTTGGCAACCCTTTACACCACTACTCTCCTGTGAATACCTACAGCCAATCATAGTGTACGTCTCTACACATCCTGCCACGAGCCAAGGAGCAGAACCGCCTCATTTATTTATTTACCTTTTCTTTTTTTTATACATTCAAACTCTGTATTTTAGTTAGCATACCACGTCTCTCATAGAAACCTGGAGATTCCTGTACTGCTTTAACCTCCATCTCTTCTTTTTTTTTTATTTTGGCACGTTTCTCTGTTTATGCCTCAAAATGCTCTTTTCTTCTTCTTATCTCGCTCCATCTGTCATCCCTTCCCTTTTTCGCTCCTCTCTTGTGATAGAGCCACTGAAAGCAATGAATACATGAAGAGAAGGATGAGACGAAATGAGAGAAAAAAAATTAAGAGAGATAAAATAAAGCCATGCGTTGAGAAAAAAATACTGCAGTTTTCATTTATTTAATTGACTCATCTAGTGGAGAGTGTCTTATTCATCTAGTAATAAAAACATAATAATAATAATAATAATAACAAATAATGATTATTTGATAAAATCAGGGCAAACTTTTCCAGCTGAGGCTTATAATTAAATTGATGGGAATTTATGCAAAAGAAATATTGTGATTGACTGCATTTTTTGTGTAGATTTTTCTTTTCAATTAGTCAGGCATGAAAATTAAGGCATGAAATTGACAGCCCTAAAAAAACTATAAATAATAATGCTCACCTTGTCAATCACAATCACACACAATAAATATACACGATTTGTTCCTTTGTAATAAATAACTAATTTAACTTAAAACACAAAAACCTTCTGCAAAATTAGCTCTAAACCTATTAAAAAATGCTCACAAAAACATGTACATATATCTATCAAATACACAACATTCAGACACAAATATATAGAAACAAATCAGACTTAACACCATAAAACAACACAAGTCAGTTTTGTTTTTGTGACTACTTTAACACTCTCCCTTGTTTTAAGTGTTCATGTAAAAACTCAAGGGCTGTCATCAATCTGATATCATTAACCTGTTCTGTAACTTTTGGCCTTTTTGGAGGATGCCTTTTTAAAATGTTCAATTTAATTCATCATGATTTAGGTCACTACATTCAGCTGAAAGAAAAAGTAAATAATGGGAGTGACACTATACAGCTGGACTAAGCATTCATATTAAATACTAATTAAGATCAAATAGTGCATTTAAATCAAGTTTTCATTCTAATGTTAAAGTTGACAAATTGAGTTTGACATTTATTATGCTCAGAGTGAACCAGTCATAGTGTAGGTGATGTTTGATTTTTTTGGTAGTTACTGTCAGTGGATTCGTGGTGCTGATCTGTCGTTGGTGACTGTGGGACGGAGCTTCACGGTGGCAAAAGGATTTGATCCTCTAGAAAACAGGAAGAAAACAGACAATTAAGCACAACTGACCCTAAATTCTACTGTGCTGCAATCAATCAATCAATCTAGAAACATTAATTGCATTAACAAAAATGCAATATTTAATTTAAAACAGTATTTTATTGAAATATTGCCAAGACATTCTATGATATATATATATATATATATATATACTGTATGTATTTGTTTATTAACTTTTTTTTTTTTTTTAAAATGCATTACTTGTCGTCAAAACTCTATTTTCTATTGTAAATTACATTTTAAAGACTCCAGTCGTGAAATACCTGGGAAAAAGCGGGTGCTCTGGTTGTTGTCCATGAGTAGTTGGCCTCTGCGAACATCGAGCAGGTTTTATGATAACACTCACATTTACTAAAATACATCTAAAACTTCATTAATAGCCACTGAATAAAAATTAAACATGTTAATTACAAATTTATTTCAATTCTAAATTTTTGCGAAGCAGCTAGTTTTAAACACATTTTACATCATCATGAATTAAAGATTTCACTGACATTTAAAGCTTACAATGAAAGAAATCTCATACAAATTTAGCTAACCAGATGCAACACATACCTCAAAGTTTGATTCGGTCTTTCGCTCAGGCAAAGGAGAGTTTGGTATGGGCAGCGCTGGAGGCGAGAGTTCATAAAAATTTTTGTTCTCTACTTTGCTCTCAAAATGAGACTCCGCCCTCCTGTCTGGGAGGGGAGATATCGGTCGAATATCAGTTGATCCACGGCGGAGCTGTGTGGCTGGGGGCGGAATCTCATGGTAGGTTTTTTGGCTGGACTTGACCTCGTTATTAGACTCCGCTTTCTTTTCAGGGAGGGGAGAGTTTGGGCGAAGATCAGCCGATGCGCGGCGCATAGATACCACTGGAGACGGGATTTCACTGTAGCCCTGGGTGTCAGAATATTCCGATTGGCTGATTGGCTCCAGAAGGTTGTTCATGCTGTGGCTTCGATGCGACGTGCTACTAAAAACATTAAGGTGTTATCATCAAATTTAATTGATTTTTTTTATTGGTTACAATTCATACTTAACTTTACCTTGAGCCCAAAGGTAAAAAGTCTTCAGTGGATGCCACATAGGCAGCAGGAAACCAGCCTTGACTAAAAAAACAAACATACGGTAAAGCAATGGTAGTGTAACTGCAACTTTAATCCATGGTACTGACAGTAGACACTCTCACCGGAGGCTTGAGTCATGGCGTCCATACAACCAACCGTTGCGTGGTTCTGGTATGAGCACAGTCACAATATCACCACGGGAAAATGGCAGCAGGACTGGGTTAGATGAAGCAGGATGGGACACAATGGCCCTCATTGATCGCCCGCCACCTAGACCCAAAGATTCGCCCACAGAGCTGGAGCGAGAACGACTTGGGAGAGGAGACGGGGCTGCGAAGAGGTTTAAACAAAGAAATCAATCTTAACTGGACATGAAGGTAAATTACACACTGACTTAGTTTTGAACTTCTATAGAGTCAAAGTTAGGACTTGAGCCTCCAGACCTCTAGAGGGCACTCTGCCCAGTGGCTCACGGTCCATTTCTCTGTCTCCAGTCTGCAGCAGAAAGCCCAGAGAGCTCTTTAACTGCAAAAAAACATCAGGACAGACCTAAATTTTAGGGTTACCAAGCTTTTAAACAACACATGAAAAAGTAAAATATGAATACTTGATTATGACTAAATATGACTTAAATTGATGTTTGAAGTATTATGTTAGCTTAGCAACAATTTAGTTTGCATGAAATCAAACTGAGTTATTTCATTAGTGCACATTGCTAGTCTTGATGTAAACAATTTATCTGGGCAAGTTTTGAACATTTGCTTTTGCTCTGGAATGGCATTCCTTCTCTGATGATAAACACACCCCTCCAAATGTTAGGTTGCTATGAGTAAAAGACATAAGCTGCGTCCGAAATCGCATACTGCTTAAGTAGGTACTACATTTAAAATTGAACATACTACTCGACCGTTACCAGTAGTATGAATGGAATTTGGACGTACTACATCCGCCATATTGATGTCACATTGATGTCACGTGTCATGCGTCGTCACAACAGCGCGATAATTTAAACTTTCAATAAGTCATCCGTTTATTTAGATTGTGTTAAACAAGTGTGATTTAATCACAATAAACAAAGTTTTTTTTCCTGATGTACTTACACTTTAAATGAGCCGCGTCTCAACTTTCCGCCATTTTTCGAATATGACGCCTCATGGGATAGGAAAGTGTCCATGGTATGCTTACTACAGAATTCGGCCAGGAGTAGTAGGTCATCCGGGTACTTCTCGCCTAATGAATTTCGAATGCTATGAATTCGGACATACTACTCGCCTCGCATGCTGTTTTTCCCGTACTATATAGAAGGGAAGTAAGCGATTTCGGACGCAGCAATAGAGGCGGAGTGCAAAAATAAATCCATTCACTCTATTTAAAGTTTCAGATGAAAATGCATCACTACACTGAAATCAAGTTGGCAATATGGATGGATGGCTTATGCACTATATAGTTACCCATAGAAAAAGTTTCAGCTTAGCAGTAGTAGTATTTTAGCAACATGCTAACAGACTCATTTAGAATCCGCTATTAGTAGATTAGCAATGTGCTAATAACTATTAAAATCAGTATCAGTATTAACATTTTAGCTTAGCAATATGCTAACAACAAACTATTAGAATTTTGTAGAGTCAAAAGAAAAGTCATTTTTATTGGCTAGAAACTTAAAAAAAAACAAAAACAAACAATCAAGTAATTTAGCCACAAACCAAACATTTAAAAACTTTTAAAAATGTGTTACTTTTTTTGATCTACTTTCAAGTCTGGTTGTGAGCCATTCATTGATGCCATTCATTTATTGCCATTCAATTTGTGAGCCATTCATTTATTGTGTCCTCTTTGCAATCTCCTAGTAAAATGTAAAAAATTGCTCGCTAAATGATGCAAAAAAAAAAAACAATTGCATGGCTTGTAAATTCACCCACAATTGACAGATGTGATAAAAAGTTAATTTTGGACCTTGAACTCCACACAAAGCTACCCATCTGTTCCATTATGTGATTGTGGAAATGTCTGGGCTCGGCAGTTAGCCTAAAAGAGTGCGGAAAAGTGGGGGAATATGGATAGATGAGCAGTTACTCTTCATTCCCATCATTCCAGTGTCACCTGAGCTTCTTGATCTAAAGGAGTGGGCGTTCGAGGTCTGGAACTTCTGCTCTCACTGACTTTTTCTTTCCAACCATCTGCTCTCTGCTGGAGAGATACTCCCGTCTGTCAACACACAGAAAGATGGTTGTGCAGTGCGCTGATAACTTTTGGATGGAACTGGAAAGAGGATCTATTTGACTGAGTGCACACTGCTAATGAACTCCAGTGGAAAGCAGCTGTACCTTGTTGATAAGGTATAGTAGTGACTGTGTAAGTCCACAATGTTTTTCAGCAAGGAAACGATATCTCCTCTCTTCCTCTTTGAGAATTTCATGCTGGCTCTGCCTCAGGTATTGCATGTACTCACTGCCCTCCTGCATACACACAAAAACACATGCACACAGGCTCTGTTCCAAAACATAGTGAGCTTCACTGTCGTCACTCACAGTGGCAGTTGCCACATTGCGTAAAAAGTTGAACTCAACTGTGTCATTTTGGCATAGTTCCATGTTGCCGCAAATTCTGATTTTTGGTACTAGCTGTGTTTCCACTACAGATTTGTGTTATTTTATAAAAAAGAATAATTTAAAATGAAGGCATTATTTCCATTAAATGATGTCATGAACATAATTTGTTAGAGTAATGAGCTGTTATCTTAGCAACAAATGGCTATTGGACTAAATTGAGTTTCTTTCTTATGATGATACACAAGGCAACTTTTGGAGCAATTTTGCTTGGGCGCTTTACCATTGAGAATGGGTAACAAATTTCTAACCGGATACTTCAGTTTTGGGCTCATTCTGTGTATCATCAGCCTTTAGAGTTAGATCATTGGTTGTTAGCTTAGCAACATGCTAACATCAGACTGTTATTTTTATTTAAGATTACCATGCCATTTTTTTTAGACGCATCGTGGCCAGGATTTCTATGAGGATACAGGTTTTGGCTTGGTTTGCGTGTGCAGACCGATTGGTGTATGACATTAGTTCCTTAAGTTTTCGAAAGGCTCTTGAAGTACAAATCAATAAAGCAATATAGAAATCCTGGCCAGGACATTTCGTGAAAAATGCCACATATCATCACTCTGATTAAGGCTTATTTTTAACATAATTTGCCTTTATTGTTATATGACAGTGAAGATGAGGCAGAAAGTGAAGTGGAAGAGATAGGGTCTGGATTGAGGATAGGTCCTCGAGCTGGGATTTGAACTCGGGATGCCTGTAGTGTAGTGTTTTCTAATACAAGACTTTTATTTTGAAAGTCGGAAAGCTGTTGACTATGGAAGCTTTATAGACTTTTTATCTCACAATTCAGATTTTTTATCATTATATAAAATCAGAATTGTGAGTTATAAATGAAAGAATTGCTAGATATAAGAAATACAAACAGACCCCATGAGGGTGGTATGGGGGCTCAACGTGCACAGCCCAACACTGTGCAGAACGTTTGGCATTTGCCAGAGAACACCAAGATTGGCAAATTCGTCACTGGCGCCCTGTGCTCTTCACAGATAAAAGCGGGATCACAATGTGACAGACTTGACAGAGTCTGGAGACACCGTGGAGAATGGTCTGCTGCCTGCAACATCCTCCAGCATGACCGGTTTGGTAGTGAGTCAGTGATGGTGTGGGGTGTGGCAGTTCTTTGGAGGGTCTCACAGCCCTCCATGTGACTGCCATTAGGTACCGAGATGAGATCCTCAGACCCCTTATGAGACCATATGACGGTGCGGATGGCCTTGGGTTCCTCCTAATGTAAGATAATGCTAGACCTCATGTGGCTGGAGTGTGTCAGCAGTTCCAGCTATAGACTGGCCCACCCGTTCCCCAGACCTGAATCCAATTGAGCACATCTGGGACATCATGTCTCGCTCCATCCTCCAACGCCACGTTGCATAACAGACTGTCCAGGAGTTGGCGGATGCTTTAGTCCAGGTCTGGGAGGAGATCCCTCAGAAGACCACCCACCACCTCATCAGGAGCCCAGGTGTTGTAGAAAGGTCATGCATGCAATACTGACTTTATTTCTCACAATTATGACTTTATATCATGCAATTCTGAGTCTATATCATGCAACTGTGACTTTATATCTTTTAATTGTGACTGTATGGATTCTGAGATTTTCAGATTATGTCGCAGTTCTCTCTGGAATTGATTCTAAACTTAGATTTTAACTATAAATAGCTTTGGACGGAAGCAGTAGGTCATCCGGGTACTTCTCGCCTACTCAATTTCGAATACTATGAATTCGGACATACAACTCACCTCGCATACTGTTTTTTGTGTACTATATAGTAGTGAAATATGTGATTTCGGACTCAGCACGAGTCTGTAATATCAGCTAAACTCAGAATGCTTTTATGACTTGAAATTAAAGTAAACACAGCCCATTGTAAACACCCTTGTAATGGTTGTAGCGTCAACCATTTTTTCAAATTTAATGAATAATTATGTATGAATGAGTATGGATGTTTCTAAAGCGTGCAGCGCCATCAATAAACTAATCTCAGAATTCCAGAAGAATTGTGATGCATTTGGAAAATCTCAGAAGCCATGCTGAATCATTTCTCGTGTTGTGATGCATCACATGTATCGTCCCAGCCCTACAATACAGTGACACAGTGACATTTAGTGACGTAATCCCAGTCAGTGCAAACACATCTGACGACATTCAATTAGCGCAATACCTGCCAAAAAATTTTTAACATCAACCCACAAATACGCATGCACATATAAATACATAAACTTACCAGTGAGTCTCTGAATGCACCACGTCTCAGCTGTCGCTCCAGTGCTGCAGCCTGATTTCTCACTTCAAGTTCATACACTCTACGGCTGCCCTACACATAAACACAATAAATTAGCTCATATAGCCTACCTACAGTTACGTCTCAATACATAACACATGGTTCCAGACTCACGTCGATGTATTCCTCGTCCAGCTTCACATTCTTGTCCATGGCCTGTAGAACCTCCACATGAAACCAGCAGAACTAAAACAAGACCAGCAATGAATCCAGGTTGTAAATTCAATCAGAGAGAAAAAAGAAAGAAAGAAGAAAAATTATTTACTTACCACACCCTCCACTTCAGCCGTCAGCTTCCGCTGGGTTTCTGATATCTCAATCAACACGTCACCTGGGAGACCAACAAATACATAAATTTAATAATTGACCATAAATACATATTTAATAAGTCCAAAACAGCATTTTTGGACCCCATTGACTTTGAATGTGCAGACAAAAATAAAAACAACTTTTGTGTTCCTCTGAATAAAGAAAGTCATACAGGTTCGGAACAACATGAGGTTGAGCAAATTGCGTTTCATTATTAATAACTTTATTAAAGAAATATATTAAATATTACAGCAATTCAATTGAAAAGGTAATGACTCTTGTAAATTAATTAACTAATCATTGCGAATATTTGTCAATTGCAGTTAGGATTTATTATAATTAAAAATATCTATAATTAATTATACCTAATTCTAGAATTTTTGGAAGTTTTAAAAAGAAAAGTTCCAATATTTGTATGGTAGCTTGTCTAAAAAACATGGTACACTGTAGCCTTTTATTAACATTATTATATTTTCATCGTAATGATGAGTGTAATGTGCTGAGGTGAATCAATGAATTTAAAGGGGTGAAAGAATGAGACCATGCATCAATAATTTAAGTCTCTATGCTGACATGGACACCTGATCTCTAACACACACACACACACACACACACACACACACACACACACACACCTGTCTTTTCCTGTCACATGCAGTTTATAGGCCTGTAGTAATTTTAAAGAGATAAAGACCCTTGTTTAATTCATGCTGATCCATCTTTGAGCCTCTAAAACTTTTGTTCTGCTGTTCATCACTGCCACGGTCGCTCTGAGCGTATGACTGGAACGAAAACTCATTACATGGGCAGTGAGCCGAGGGTTTTGCTGAGCCAAATCTTGTGTTTTATGACAGAGGAGAGGAAGCATCTGCCACTGGACACCGTTTGCTGAAACATCTATTGTCTGAAGTACAAACAATTCTTGTACAGCCAGAAAGTACAGATAAAAACTCGGTGGACATCTTGCTGCACAATCTGCCCAACTGGCATTGGTTTAGAGACACAAAAACACACACATTTTGAGTCTTACCAAGTGATCTGGATGATAATGTGGTAAGAGCTTGCTCGCCCATCTTAGCAAGAGCGCTGAAGTATGCTTCACTTGTCAGAGCCAAAGCTTTAACACACACACATTCACAGACATCATGCATTTAGGCATTTTTCAGCATTTACTAATGATAATAGCAGCTAAAACCAGAAAGTGCTCTCTAAAACCATCAAAACAGACCAGAATATGGCAAGACCACATGACCATCATAGGAGAGCTAAAGAAAAGCTGTTTTTTTTAATTTAACAGAACAAAGAATATAACAAAGACCAAGCAATAAATAAATAAACAAAACAATTCTTAACAAAACAAACACACAAAAGTGTAGCAAAACAAAAACAATATGAACATAATGAAAAAAACAAAGAAATAAAATAAACTTTCACAAAATAAAAAATTCAACAATTAAAAAAACAAACAAAATGTAAACAAACAGTAAAATAATAAACACATATTTTTTTTACCAAATAAAAATAAAATTGATAACTTTAAAACATTTCAAAAATAAAGAAAACAAAACTAAAACTAAACAAACTATCCCAAAAGTACAGTTTTTAACAAACAAAAAAGAATAAACAATATGTTAAACAAAAAACATAAAAGAAAAAACATTTTAACAAAAAATGTAAAACTAAATTAAAAACTAAACTAACATACAATTAATTAAAATTTAAAAAGTAATAAAAAAATTATAATAAAAAACAAAAATAAAGAAGAAAACAAAATAAAAGTTAACTAATTAAAAAAAACGTAATAAACACATTTTAACTAAACAAAAGGAAGAACAAAATTTCAAAACAAAACTTCAATATGTTAAATGTAAAAAAAAAAAATTAAGAAAAAAATGAAATAAAAAAAAATAGTAAAAGAAAACTTCAATACAATTACATTAAAAACATTCTATATTTTAGCAGTCTTTGTGTGTGTGTGTGTGTGTGTGTGTTTTATTTAAAACTAACTAATTACATACATACCTTGAAAAGCCTTGATGTAGCTGTTTCCTAAAGCAACCAGCTTTTGCAAGCCAGGATTAAACTGATCCATGAGGTTCTTAAAAACCCAAAACAACACCATCATACAGTCATTGTCAATGCTTGGGCATCAGAAATACAAGTGGCACATGTACAGTTAGCTAATGCTCTCATAATAAATGGCAATAGGGTGTTCAAGATGGCTGTCTGGAAAATTATAATGGATTCAGATTTAATTTACTGCATCCAAAAAGATACAGAAGACATAAAACCAGCACAGACATGAAACCAACTGCATCGGACAACAATCAATAACACAGTTTAGTGTTTTTTTACTGTGAATAAAAATATGTGACCTCGCAACAACACAAGTGACTAGTCAGAATCCAGTATTCCAGAGAGCCTTGTAATACTGTTAATAATTACTGAGCTTTCTTATTTGATCTCAGCTTAAATGAGGGTATCAGAACACTCACATTATAAACACTCAAGGTCGATCTATGTAGATGGTCACTGTTTGCACCAGACATCCTGTTTCTGTCAGAAAGTACACACTTAATGCTACACAAACCAATAAAGACAATGTAAAAATCCACTTCAAAGCACTGAAGAGATGGCTTTACGTACCTGTGATAGTGAAAGTTTTTGCTCTGTAGTTATACTGTGTGTGCTGACACAATCTCTGTATATCTGTAATGGTTTTTTCTGGTCTTGTTAATACCTATTATAGGGCGGACAGGTTGAGTAAAAGAGAGAGAGCGGGGAGTCCACATCTGATACGGCCTGGTGTTTTAATTATTTACCTGTCCCATGACAGAACGCGGAGAAGGCCGGCCGGCTGTCTGACAGACAGCAGGAGAAACACACCTGAACTGAGAGAACAGCTGTAGAAGTGACGCTTCGGCTGCTTACACCTGACAAGACACTCGACTTACAATCACAATCACGGAACACAAATACTCTAGTTACTGCTCATTTTCATGCAACAATGTGACTAAAAAGTTATTGAATAAAACATTAAATACATGTATGACTTAGCTACAAAATTTAAGGTAATTGGTAAAGAAATATTGTCTTCCTTTGATGTAAAATTATATTTACAGTAATATATATATAAATATATATAATATTAATTTTGACCAATACGTCTTTAAGACACCAATATAATATATAAAATAATAATAAACTTGAATAACACTTAACCATACTAATACATTAAGGCCCGGTTTCACAAAAAGGGCTTAGCTTAAGCCAGGACTAGGCATTAGTTAAGTTAATATTTAAGCAACTTTTATAAAAATGCCTTATAGGAAAATATTACAGGTGTGCAGCTTAACACAGAACAATGACACTGACATGTTTTAAGATATGTCAGAGCAAGATTTTTTCATCTGAGACAGCTCAAACACAATTTAGTCTGGGACTAGCTTAAGCCTGGTCTGTGAAACTGGGGGTATAGGGTTCAATTTAAGTATTTAAACTTTTTTTTTTTGTCTTTTTTTTTTCTTTTTCGAATCTAAAAAAAACACAAGTCTTGTCATTATCCTTACTGTATATTTCTCCTGGTGCTGGTGAATAGACCTGTATTTCTTTACATGTGGACTGTTTCATAACATTCAGACATCTCACGCTTGTAATTATATTTCGCTTTTCACGCTGACAATATTTTTACATTCTCTGTGCCTATAATGTGCTTTGTGTTAAATTAACTCTGATTATTCACAATGCTGTTGCTGTTAAGTGCTCCAGGTTAGCTCATTTATAAAATGTCATCAAACAAATGGCATTTCCGATGATTTTCACATTGTAGGTGCATATTTTCATTAAAAGTTCATGATTAAATGCATAGCATTTTACCAACTATGCTTTCTGAAGTGAGCCTGGTCTTTTGAAGCATGACTCAGAATTGACAAACGTATTCAGTAAGTGCTGTCAATCAAATGTTCTTCAGTTCCCAGCAATCATGTATTTCTGAGCGAAGCTGCTGTAAAATGCTGTATAAATACTAATCAAACACTGCATTGCAGACCTTGCTTTTTTGCAGCTCATGCCGGGATGTTTTTAGGTTCAGGTTCACACATTCCCCTTGTCACATGTTATTCATCCTAATGGTTGGAGAGTCCCAAAGTTTCCTTTTTAAGTTCCCAAAACTTCACTTCACAGACTGGTTGTCATGGTAACGTTGCATTGAATAGTACTGTATGTTTTCTTATTAGATTGGACAGAGCTTGCAAAAACTTGCTTCATTCAAGTCAGAAAAATTTTGTGTACGTTTGCTGAGCTTGTCATTAGGATTCAGGATCAGGACGTGCATCGATGTATTTCCAGCTGTTGAATTTATAAAAGTGGGTAGGCTGTATGATAGATAGAATTTAGGTTTAGGTTTTTTTAGGTTGAATTTATGCGAATATATTACAGACAATTTGCCATTTTAGATAATCACCATTTGCTTCACAGTATTGCAGTAGTCTTGCATTGTACAATAATTTTAAATGTTTTAAAACTTAATGTGAAAATGGCTGTTTAACTGACCACTACAGATGTGTAACTCTCTCTGAATGAATAATTTAGAATGATTAATTCTGTATTACTAAATATAGAGTCATTATATTTTTGTTTTGAGGTTAAAAATAAAAGAGTGTTAACTGAAATTAATTAATCGAAATACCTGGTGTTATTTTAAATACAGCAGAAAAAAAAGAGTAAAAATAAATAAAAAAATGCATAAATAAATTATTTAAATAAATGTGTGTAAACTGGATGTGACATGAACTGGCAGTGACTTCCCACTCAGTTCACATGCTGTCAGGAGCTTTTACCTTATTAGATGACTACTATTTTTTGTATTCAGTGCATCAGCTCCTACTATCATACAAAATGCAATGCACGTTTCATTATTATCGGTCTCAAACATTCTGAACTCCTTTTTAGGTATTTTTGTTTTGTATTTACCTGGGGCCAGTTGCATAAACCTAGCCTTCATTTTAAGACAGTGTCTTAAAAGCTAGTCTGACCAACTAGCAGTTAGCCAAGAGTAACCTGTTTTATTTTTTTGTATTGACCTTAGACCAGGGCTGAGTAGTCTTGCATAGCCAGACCTTCAGACGGACGGCTGAAGGTCTGGAATTCATAGCTGCTTTCTTTGGTCAAGGCCCGCCCATAAGGGCGTTTGACCGACATGTCAAACAACCAACAACAACAGTTTGTTTCGTTCAACGTCACGTTTCAGGGCGTGGAAATGTCCCCACAACAACAGAAAGCTGTGCAACAAGTCATGCAGGTTAGTCATCCTGATGAGACGCTCATGGTAAACATCTGTTTGAAGGATATCCCTGCACTTTTTAACATCCACAAGCAATTCTGGAGAACCGAACACAATACTGAATCGGCCAGCTGCGATGTCAGCGTCTGTTGTTTCATGTTTG
>JAUCMT010000053.1:10503248-10519727 GCA_032357475.1 Enteromius thamalakanensis | reverse complement strand
GCGATGACCAATCCACGAATCAGTTCTCCCGTTCGCGGTAGACTCGTGTCTTCCCTTGGCCCGCCTAAGCGCGACTAGGCTTCCCCCTGCGGGTGGAACTAGACCCTTAGGCATCTGTGTGTGTGTGTGATGTGCCTACGGAAGACATCCCATACAGCGGATCTCCGTGCGCTCCTCCGAGCGCGCCCCTCGAACTGTCAAACTGTTACAACAAAAAGAGAGGATCTGAGTATCCCTCCTTGGGTCGGGAACGCACAGTTTTTGGCAAAACTCCTGCGATGTGGCCTCACACTGGCCCTACGGGTGCCATGGTTGAGTGCCTACGCAGGGGCGAGGGAAGGTTGTGACTTGCTTAGCACCGTCTACAGCGGCGCTATCAGGATCCGGCGGGGCTCTTCGGTGATAGCGCTTTCCATATGGGAACCAGTCTGTCGATACGACATACGTCTTCGTTCCCTCCATCAGGGAACGGGGGTTACAATAGTAACCAAGACGTTCTTATCTCCAATGAAGATCATCCAATGAAGATCTGGATACCAACAGAGGAACAGAATAAGAGATAGACAGACTAATATTAGCGTAGATGCCATTCTTTTTACGATTTAATGAGTGCTCCCGGGTTCCGGTTGATCTAATGAATGCAGCCTAACAATCCTATAACGGATTTGATTAATAAATGTGTGTCAGTGTGTTATGTGTAAGCCAGAGTAAAGAGATGTATCTTTAATCTAGATTTAAACTGGTAGAGTGTGCCTGCCCCCTGAACAGTATTAGGTAAATTGTTCCAGAGTTTGGGTGCTAAATAGGAAAAAGATCTGCCACCCGCAGTAGATTTTGATATTCTAGGTATTATCAAATGGCCAGTGTTTTTAATATGTTCATACTGCTTAGTTCTAGAAAGGACTCTAGCTGCTGCATTTTAAACCAGCTGTAGTCTTTTTATCAAGCGTGTAGAACAACCACCCAATAAAGCATTACAATAATCTAACCTCAAGGTCATAAACGCATTAATTAACATTTCTGCATTTGAGGTTGAGAGCATAGGTAACAATTTAGATATGTTCTTGAGATATGTTCAAATAAAAGATTGCTATCAAACAGCACACCTAGGTTCCTAACAGATGAAGAAGAATTGTCAGAGCAGCCATCAAGAGTTAGACAGTGGTCTAGATTATTAGCTATGCATTCCGTTATTTTTTTAATTTGGTGTATTTCAACTGGCTGATATGAAATATAGAGCTGAGTATCATCAGCATAACAGTGAAAGCTGAACATGTAAAGTGTAAAAAGTAACGGCCCTTGTACTGAGCCTTGAGGTACTCCATATTGCACTTGTGATCGATATGATACATCCTTATTCACTGCTACAAACTGATAGCGGTCAGATAAGTATAATTTGAACCATGTTATATTGGGTTACATTAGCACTTACTACTATTTACTATAATATTAGTCAAATCACAAGTTATACAAAATTATTTCAGATATAGAAAATACCAGACCTAATCCAGTTTATATAGTTATCTTTTTATTTCAATTTTATATCAAGGTTTTAAATCAGTGCCACAGCAGCAGGTTATAGTTAGAACATGAATAAATGCTTATTTTGGTCTCTGAACAACAGATCTATGGGACCAGTGTTACATTATTTCAGTTTTTTCGTAGAAAAATGAACTGTAAATTTGTTATCAATAAACCAAACAAAAATACAAGGCTTAAGAGAAATACAAGAGGTTTTCAAGTTATACTTGATGTTTCATAATTCCTATACTTCACAGGCAATGTATGATGTTTTTAACAACGAATATGCAATACAAGACAGAGAATTTATCAGTTGCAGCTTAAAAATGTTCAAGTATGCAAGGCTACATATGACAGATTTTTTTTTTTTTTTAAATAACACATGAGAGACAGCACACAACAAATAGTAAATGCATAGAAGTATTCTGTAATCAGTTACAATGGCTATACTTTGACCCATAACCCTTGCAAGAAAATTTCAGAAAAATGTACATTTCTGAAAAACTGTCACACATGATAAAATTAACTTAATGCATTGATAAATGATTAAAACACTGCTTCAAAGAAAGCACCTACTTACTTTTCAGTTCACCTGGATGCAAATATCAATCATAGAACATGTTAACAGAGCAATTTAGCATGAGTAAAATGTTAGGCAACATAAAAATATCTCAGTTAAAATTTTAGTGGTAGTTCTTATGAAATGACACCCCCTATCCTTCATTTATGTTATTATATTGTATTAACCTTGGTCCAATTTGGTATATATGACATATGGGAAAAGCAAGTTATAATTCAATATATTTTTTAATAAATATTCTGCTTTTAAATAAATTGAACATGTCAGAACAACATACACACTCTAATGTAAACATATTTGTTACTCATATAATAGAAATCATCTATGCATATTAAGCCACTAAAAGCCTGGTTCATTAGCCTCGTTCTGAAAGTAGTCGTCAGAGCTGCAGCAGCTGCTGGCAGAGGGTCTGTATGACATCTCTGTGCTCATACAGGTACATCTGAGTCTCCCACAGCATGTCAACTAACACGGCATCACTGACCTCATCCAGCATCACCTCCTGAGACAGCTGAGGACTCAACCTGAAGCACAAGTGACATGAAATGTGAAAGGGAAGTGGAAGGAATGACATAAATGATAGGTGGAAAGAAATAAAAAAAGGAAAAGAATGAAGGGAAACAGGAAGAAACACAAAAAAGGTAGGGATAAAAGGGAAGAAATAAATGGAAACATGAAATTAAGATAAACCAAATATAGGAATAAAGGGAAATAAATTATAGAAGATGGAATGGAATTAATGGTGGAATTAAAAGTGAAAGGAAGGAATTAAAAATTAAAATAATTAAAAAAGGGAGAAATGAACAAAAAAGGAGGGAAGGAAGGAATAAAATTACAGCACAAGGGAAAATTAAATGAGAAGGAAGGAATGGTGAAAGAAAAGAAGATAGAAAGCAAAGGAACAAAGAAAATTTAAACAAAAAAGGAAGAAGTGCAAAGGGATGTATGGAAATGAAAGGTAAGAAAAGGAAAAAGTAGTAAAAGATAGAAAGGGAAAATAAGTAAGGTAGGAAGAAGGAAAGAACAGAGGGAAAATGAAAGGTAGGAAGGAAGGAAGGAAGATTGGAAGCAAAACAAAGGACTGGAAATGAAAGGCAAGCGAAAATGAAGCAAGGAGTGTAAAAGGAAAGAAAAATAAAAGGGAAGAGCAGAAGATAGGAAGGAGGGCAAGGACAGAAATAAATGGTAGGTAGGAAAAGAAGGTAGAAAATGAAACTAAATAAAGGAAGGAAGAAGGGGAGGAGGGGAAAGACAGAAATTATGGGTATATTAGGAATGAAGAGAAAAACAAAATTAAAAAAATAAATTCGTGAACAAAAAAAGAAAACAAATGATGGGGAGGAGGAAACGTAATGGATGGAAAAACTGAAGAGTGGTGGGACAGTGGAGGTCATCAGAAAAAAATGATAGGAAAGGAAAAAAACATGAAAGGACAGACAGAAATGGAAAGATTGGTATAAGCCATAACGAGCATTCAAATGAGGCCGTGAATGAAGCTGACCTGTGATAGTTTACATCAGCCATCTCACACCACGCTCGAGCTCTGTCCACTGCACACCCATCAGAGTCAGTACACTGACAAAAACCAAGAAAAACAACGCCTTTCATCAAAAATACCAGCAAGCACAAAAACCAACAATCACTAAAATGTGCCCACAACTTGTACCTAAAGCACGCTAATGCTACTTCTGAACAGGTGATTGAATAAGGTAAACTCACACAGTCCACAAGCATCTTGCCCAGTTCTCTAACGCCAACAAAGTTCTTGACCAGCTCCAGTGGATTTGAAGGCCTGAAGACGTCTACAGAGTTCACCGCCACCTGAGGAGGCTTACCAGTGCCCAAAGAGATGACCGCACTCAACCTGCACACCTCTGATTCACGACCCTGATGGAGCAAGAAAAAGATGGATACTTGAATACAATTGCGTTTCAACTGAAGCAGAAAATAGTAGTCCATTTAATAGACTGCTGGGATAATGTAACCAATCCTGGTCTCAGACCTCCAATATTCTACAGAATCTAGCTTAAATAGTATGTTTGAAGACCTTAAAGCAATAGTTTACCCAAAAATTTAAATCCTGCTATTCATTACTCACTCTCATGTCGTTCCAAACCCATAAGACAAGTTCATCTTTGCAACACAAATGAAGATATTTTTGATGCATTCTGAGAACTTTCTTACCAGAGCAGTAGACAGCAATGTAATTACCACAATCAAGGTTTAGAAACGTAGCAAGGACATAATTAAAATAGTCCATGTGACATCAGTGCTTCAACCGTAATACTACAAAGCTACAAGAATACTTTTTGTGCACACCAATCGTCTCCTCGTATTATCCTATCGCACCATTTGGAATGCATCTACTGAACGTAGTTTTGTCATGCGGATATGTTGTCTACATTATTAATGCTTTGAGCAAAAACAATGTATTTGCATGACGCAGCTGACACAGAACAGCGTACATTGTTTACATATGCGTTACTTTCGTCTTTTTAGTCTAGTCTTTTTAGAGGAGACTAATTGTCTTTTTATTTTTTCTTTGCACACAAAAAGTTCTCGTAGCTTTATAGAATTATGGGTAAACTCCTGATGTCACATGGATTATTTTATCAGTGTGCATACTATGTTTCTGGATGCTAATCGTGGTTATATTATTGCTGTCTATGCAAGGGGAAGAAAGCTCTGAGAGGTCATCAAAAATATCTTGTTCTGATGATGAACAGAGGTCTCATGGGTTTGGAATAACATGAGGGTGAGTAATTAAGCTGACAAAATGTAAATTTTTGTGTGAGCAATTACTTAAATTAGATGCTTCAGGTGTGTTTAATTAGGGTTGGAGATAAACTCAGGACAGTGACCTTCCAGGAACAAGTTTGTATGCCCAAAGTGCACTTCAGTTTTTACGTGAATGTTTAGCATATGCATGCAGCCAAACTCAACAAATAGTCCTTAATTGCTTTTCCTTTGGGGCTGGTGCTGGAACCGGTTCTCGGCCAACAGGTGCATTCGTTTAAAACCAGCTTGGGTTTCCACTGGCTGGAAGCAGAATTCTCTCCGTCGCCAACCTGTTACTTGACTAACCTGTTATCTCTTGTAGAAGGAGAGTGCTGGTGATAACCAACAATGTTTTGGTGCTGGTCTAGAACCAGGTTCTGGGCACTGGCCCAACAATTTTTCTTGTGTGGAACAGTGCAGCCTTTTATCCAAATAGACTCCGGTGGAAAAGCGGTAATAGTCAACTCTAGTTGATAGTTTGTGCAAACACAGGTGGCTGACATATGCACTAGAAAAGTTTCATCCTTGTCCAGTGTCTGCACAGTTTCCCTTCAGAAGTTACAACTTCTCTTTGTACTCTTTTAAACTAGAGAGCCAGAGCTACTCCAAGAGTGGCACTTCTTCAGAACCTCCTTGTGTTTTTAATGGCTGGGAACAAAATCCTCTCTGTCACCAACCCATGACTGGAATCATTTTTATCTCTTACAAAAGAAGAGCACTGATTTCTTCTGCTAACTTCTTCTTGCAGTATAATTTGCTGATGTCATAGGTTCCCTTGTTTGAGACCAGCAAGGTTTCAGTACTGGTTCCGGACCAGGACTTCTTTGAGTGGAAAAACTGAGCCTGGTTCCCAATTGGGCTCTGGTACCAGCCCCAGAAGAAAAGTGTTAATAGTCAACACCAGTTGACAGTGTACGTAAACATAACGACTATTACATGCAATCTTTGTCCAGTGTGTGCACTATTTCTCTTTAGGAGTTATGACTGATAAATATGTTGTGCACTTTTGTTGCCATCAACATGGCCATCTAATGTTCTTACTTCTCCAGTGGTATAAAGTTATATAATGATGCAATATATGATGTAAGTAAAAACTAAAGTATATTTTGGGCTTTGGATCACATCTGATTTTCAAAGCTCTTTTAGATTGCAAGAAAACATGAGGTATTCACTTATATTTCTAGCTAAAAGTGAGTTTTTAAAAGATAGGTCTTGTGAACAAATGTATGTACCAGACCTGTGCCCTCAGGGCTTTGTTGTACTGGTGTATTTCTGTCATGGCATCTAGTGTTGGGTTATTGGCCAGCAGCCCTCCATCCAGAAAACGGCCCATTGGTCGAAAGTACGTAGGAGCAGCTCCACTGGAGCGGGCAGCACGCCAAACTAATTGCTCTGAGAGAAAGAGAATGTGATTAATTAAGTGCACAAAAGAAAGCCTAGAATGCACAAGATGATTAGGCTCTTGCAAATAAACAAACGATCCTTAGTTCCAACGTGAGGTACGACTACGCACCAAACAACAAAACTGTGACCCCTCACACTCACTCTCTCTTTCTGCCTCTCTGTCACACACACACCTTCATCCGTCACCTTCCTACGCTTTCTGGGAGGTCGTGTATATCCTACTACCAAAAGATCTTCATCCTCCCATCCTGCAACAGTGATAATGAAGCTTTACGCATTAATAAAGGATAACTAAGAAACCCAGAGCACGGCATCATGTGTTTTCCCGGCACAAAGATATTAGCATAATGACATCCCAAGAATGAGATTTACCCTGCGGCACAGTGAGGGGTTGGAATGTGGCTGTAGAGGTGTACGGAGGGTCTCTTTGCAGGGCTGGTGGGTCATAATTACGAAACAGATGCAGTTCTCCAGGGTGTCTGTCTGCAAGAACGCTGGTCACCATTACTCTGAGAAAAACAAACAGAAGTCGTATTAAAAACATGCATTGTCTGAAGAATATATGTGATGTTGGCTTGTCCAAACCTACGATCTTGCGTAATCCACAAGAACACTTGAAGTGTGTCATTTGAAACAGGACCAATGTTGCCAATTTCTATTTCGTTAGAGTGTTTGGGGGGGAGGTCTATGAGCTATCAGTACTTTTTTGTACAGCCGTAACTCCTTCACAATGCCAAGAGTTGTTGTTTGGTGCTAGGGTGTTGCTAAGGAGTGTACTGCGTCATTAGGGCTTTTCACACTGTGCATAAACCCGGGTTTTCATTGTTCTAAACATGCTTTTAATCCCCAGACACTTTCCACACCTGGAATTTGAAAGCGGTGTTAGCACCACATTTTACCCAGGTTTTGAAACCCTGCTCCAGAGTTATCACCACATTTATTTTTCTTTGTTTTTAAAGCCCTCTGTAGCCTGCGCACTATGCTTGTGCGTCTGCCATTGATAAGCAACCATGACCCGCACTCACCATAAAGACGTGGAAGTTTCAGCAAAGGATAAATGGATTTCCAGCACTTGCACTTAAATTTACGTATTCATTTAAAAATTGCTATTCCTGTACTGCTATGATCAGCTGTTCCTCCATCTTGGCAGAGTTAAAGTACTATGCAGGAATATTTTATTTTAAATAACCGGCAAGACAGGAAAAGCCATGTACAGTAAATAGGTAGCCTGCTTTTATCCAATCAGTGACACCACAAATGTGCAAATAAGAAGTATAACACGGGTTTAGGAATGCACAGTGTGAAACATTTGTTAATTAATACCCAGGATTAACATTTAACCCCAGGTTTAGTATGAGCAGTGTGAAACGTGAAAAGACTGGTTTTCATTTATTCCATTTATCCTGGGCTTAAGATACCCAAGGGTTTACAAGTGTGAAAAACCCTATTACAAACTACATTCTGGGTTGCTGCTACAGAAAGGCATTGCTAGGGTGTCCTGGGTCACTGCTAAGGCATAGCTAGGAAATTGCAAATGTTTGTTATTCTAGGTGGTTGCTAGAGCGTTGCTAAGTGTTTAACAGGGAGTTCTAGGTTTTTGCTTGGGTACTGGTAGGGTGTTCTAGAGATTGACGGGCAGAGAATGCATTGCAATTTAGTGGCCCAGATTAAAAAAAAAAAACATGTGGAAGGAAGGGCTGCTTCTATTGTCAGGTTAATGTTACATGGGTGTAGTTGGAAGTGTGTTCATCAAGTAAGTCATCACAAAACCATTTCTAAAAGATTTTGGGTGGTGGCTACACCCAAAATGTAGAAAAAAAGTAGGACATTGCAAATGATGACACGCAAAATGAGCTGTTAAATAAAGTGTAGTATAAATGAGCATTCTGTCATTATAAAACTCTCCTCAGTGTCTGTGAAGTGGTGCAGGAGAAATTCCCACCAGTCCCTGTTTCTGATTCTCATTCTCAGACAACATGATTTTTGTGATCGGGGATGTTCGTTTTTTACTGCGAGATAAATATAACAGAAACTATGTTTATGCAGTGATCGGATTTGAATATTGTGAAATATAAACGTGCAGAGCAACCCAAATGAACTTATTTAGTGTTCATGTAAACATTACACTCAGATTCATAGATGGGAATGGATTCAGCTGTTTTACATGTAAACTTAGTGTTGCTTTTAGTCAGCTAACCAATCACAATTGAGGAGGGACAGGGAAAATACACACCAAGCTAGGCATTTCCAACAGAATGCCACATGGCCTATTTGAGTGGTTGCTGGGTTGTTGCTTGTGTATTCTGATACATGGTTTATGGCATTTTGCTTGGCGATTGATAGGATGTTCTGGGTCTTTGAAAGGGATTAGGCAGGAAGTTCTACGTAGTGGCTAGACCAGTGGTCTCAAACTCAATTCCAGGAGGGCTTACAGCTCTGCAGAGTTTAGCGTCAACCAGCTCCAATCCATATAGTTTCCTCTAGGAACTGAGTTTGAGAACAATTGGTTAGACAGTTGTTAGTGTGTTTCAGATGGTTACTAATCTAATCATAAAATGTTCTGATTGCTAACATTTGTGATTTGGGTGGTTGCCAAACAGTACAAGAGTTCTGAGTGGTTGCTAGAGCATAGCTTTGTATTCTTGTTACTGAAAGGGATAGTTAAAAGGATGTTATTTGCAAAATAACAAGTGGTTGCTACAGTGTTCTGGTAGGGGATGTGTTGCTTGGCTTCATAAAATTCCCAACATTAAGTACCTTGGGTGTGTGACATCCGCCATCTTGGTATTTTCTCCAAACTCATTCTTCAGAAATTCCTCCAGAGGGCCCGATTCATATGGTCGAGAACCTTTAAATACCTGTTCCTTCATCCTGAAGTACAGGCAGCGCAGATACTCCATCGATTTACCTACTCACACAACAAACAATTATACTGATGCAGCACCAAGAACATATTTTATAATTATATCAAGAATCACTCGGTTTTGATTGGTCAGTACAGTATCATAAATGTACTTAAAAAACTATATGCTATATAATATACCATGTACAATTGCTAGGGCCAGTATTCCTCCAGTGCTAGTCCCAGACACCCAATCAAAGAGTTCCCTGATGGGCCGTCCTGCCTCCTTCTCCAAAGCGATTAACATCTGGATCAGAACCAGTCCCTTTATTCCTCCACCGTCAAGACACAGCAATTTGTCCGATCTTGAGAAACCGAAAGGCAAGTAAGTGATCGATTCTGTAAAGGCTTGTTTTTAGCCATGTTAACTGCATGTAACATACTTCTTGCTTCCTGTCTTGAGCCCATCAACCTCTGCAAATCCGCGACTTATGGCCGTGACGCCTATTGCCACATTCATGATGTCATCAAAGCCTGTGGACCAATTATGGGAAAGATTATGAAAGCAGTGAACCAAACTGGAGGCATAGATTTGCAATTCCTAGAGCCCACTGTTGTTAAAGCAACATGTCACTCTTTTTGAAAATTAACTCCAAGATGAGTAAAATGAAAATGAGTCTCTGTTTTCAAATCCATTCAGCTGATCTCCAGGTCTGGCGGTAGCACTTTTAGCTGTAGCTTTGCATACAGATCATTGAATCTGATTAGACGTTAGCATCTCGCTCAAAAATGACCAAAAAAAATTTAATATTTTTACTAAAATTACTTTTAATTTTCCATTGGTAATAGTACACCACATAACTAAAGAAGATTCAAGTTTTAAATAGGAAAATTATCAAAACTCTTTGATCCTTTTTGAGCGAGATGCTTCAAAAAACATATTTTCAAAAACAGTGAACAGTTCCTTTAAGAAGCATGATACGCAAACATGTCCGCCAAATTGGAAAGGTCAATAAATGCCCATAAATGCATGCCGGTGATGATGCAACAAGCTTTGTCAGCATTCTTCACTGTGAAATACGACCCTCTTTTGTCTCGCTGGTTTGCATCATAGGCTGTACCGTCATGGGATTCACGTTGGTGTAATAATAGCAGGTTGGTGAGTGAGTGACTGTTTGAGTTCAACCCAAAATGCTGACCTTTCCAATATGGCAGCTGTTGCTAACAAATCTGGGTTAGTCAAATGGGGCATCTAGGTATGAAAATCTGGTATATATGATCACAGGATGCTTTAAATAAAATAAATTGATTTAGAAATATGATTAGCACAGACGTTAAGAAAAAAAAAATGGAAAAGAGGGTGGAGAAAAAAAAATAAATAAATAAAGAGGAAACAATTTGGCGGCCATTAAGCACTTTAATTTCATACATTTAAGTTAATATTTAAAATAGTAATAATTAGCCTTTTAATTCATACATTATGTTCCAAAAAGCAGACAGCATATTTATTATTGCTGTCAAACTATTTTGTTTTTGAAGCTTTTGTGTACATAATGTGTGTGTATTAGGGGTGGGCATAGATTATTTTTTTAAATCTAGATTAATCCAGATTTAAATGGCTCATTTGAATTCTGTCAAAAGGATTCAGAATATGTGTGCTACCTAAATAATGCCTAAAAGTACAGCCGTATTTGGACGGGACTAGTTTTACAGGGGGTCGTTAGAGAATGTTTTGTTTCACAGACGTGATATGCCATAGAAGCTCTTACCACACCCACATATAGTATATTTTGATATATAAAACAAATAAATAAATACAAATAAAGAGCCAGATCACGTAAACTATTAAGACTGACTGTTGTAAAATCAATATCAGGTAAGATAACTCCCGTTCATTCCTGCACTTGGTTAAATACGTTTTAATTATCAAAATTTATTGCTTCCAAGTGCATTTTCTGCATAGCAAATATGAACGAAAAGTTTGCCAGCCACCAGACGTGGGAGATGCGAGACACTCGAGATCTCGTGTGGCAAAAAAGCTGAAGTTATTGTTTACCCAAAAATGAAAATTACCCCATAATTTACTCACCATCAAGCCATCCTAGATTTATATGAGCTTCCGTATTAATTGTTTAAAAACAAAACAAAAAAAGGTTCTGCTTCTTCTGAGCTTTACAATGCCAGTTATTGGCTGTTAACAATTGCAGGATTACAAATTTAAGAATCTGTCTTAGATCTGCTGATCTTACATCCTGACATAACATCATATTAGAAACTAAGGTGAAGTACATTGTATTTAGGATTTAAAGTAAAGGTGTTATCATTAACAGTTTGCAGCCAGAGGTTCCTGCCATTTCCTGTCCCAACCCGAATACTTCTTTGTTTCAACTGTCTCCACCTCTGTGTACTCCTCCCCCTTAAAACCTATAACAACTACAATACACAGCCTTAGTTAGAAGATTGAGAGGAGTCAGACGATACCATTTCCTAGTTGATCTCAATCAAACCGCATTTTGATTTGTTTAAAAAATAACAACAACAAAAAACTAACAACAATAAAAACATGCTAACATAAAAAACATGATTTTTGATAAATGTAAAAACGCATTTATCCATTTTTGCAAATAAACTCTTCAGATTTAAAACTTTATAAACCGTAAACTCTCACTTCTGCTAACTATTGCTCATGTAGTGGAAGATGTAGTATAGCTTCAATTGGATTTGTTTAAAAGAAGAAATCATATACACCTAGGATGGCTTAACTGAGTAAATCATGGGCTACTTTTCATTTTTTGGGTGAACTATTGCACTAATTTACTGATTTTACAGAATATTTTGGTTGCGTTAACTTATTAAAGTCCTATTAATGTTGGCAAATACCTAAACGTTACTGTAATAAGTTTGTGAGAAGAGTCTTGTGTATAGCACAAAGAGTTGTTGCCTGAACGTTGCACTCATTAGGTTGCATTTCATTTAGTATGCTGCCTATGTATGCAGACGTCAAAAGTTTCTCAGAATACTTCTGAAATAACAATATAAAAAGTACAGAAGACGACTGAAGGACAGAGTTGAAGGATAGGGGCAGGAAAGTTGAAAGATTCAGGGCGGGGCTTTACCTATGCCAGGAGGCGGAGCTTTGTTGACACTGAGGACAGGGCTGTTGAGGGAGGGGGGGTGACACCGCTCGGCCCCTACACTACACAGCATGTTCAAGAGCACCTTGCGGTTGGGCCCTTTAGCATAAGCGCAGGATTAGACACACACATGCCGTCACACCCACACCATGCACACGAAACAAAGAAAGAGTGTGTTGACCGAATGCATGAATGACAAAACAAAAGAGCATGACATTTCATTCTTGTAGCCAAACACCTAGATGTGCAAAAGCTGTCATGACATACAAGTTTGTGGTGATGATCTCACAATAATTACTGAAGCCAAACAAAACATCAGGACCTATCAGACAGCTTCTGCTGGTTTTTCCAGAGAATAGCTACTGTTCAAATAAACACTTTCATACATAAACAATTTAAAGAAATACATATATGTTTAACAATATATCTATTTTTAAATTAAAATAAATAAACATATATATATTATTTAATTTACACATAAAAAAATATATCCTTTTTAATAAAATAATACATTTTAAATAAATACATTCACAAATATATATACAATTTAAAAAGACATAAAAAATTGTTTAACAGATTTTTTAATAATACATATTTGTTTATTTTAAAGTAACATTTTATTTATTTTATTTTAAAATAATAACTATTTATTTTATGTTTAAACATTTTAAACAAACAAATACATGCGTTTTTTAAAAATAAATACATTAGTTAATATAAAAAACACTTATTTATATTACAAATATTTACAAATATTTATTTTTAAATTAATAAATAAAATGTTAAACATATTGATGTTTTAAATAAATGAGCATTTTTTATATTAAATGCATTTTAAACTATTCTTACACAAATGTAATAAATGAATTCATTAAATTGTCAAAAAAAAAAAAAAAGACTACTGGTGTCTTGCAACTGAAATATGCAACTGGCTGAAAAATTAGGCACTTCATCTTTTAAGAAAAAACAATGAATTGCACACAAACTTGCATTGTATGCTGTTGCACAGTTGTATAAATGCTTATCAACAAAGTTTATGGTTAGATAATGTTATACTTGCATGCAAACACCTCAAAAGATGTCATGCAGCACACTTAGACAACAGACACTGTTCAACTAGAAATTGAAAGAGCTTAAATACATTGGTGACTGTTCTGCTAGCTTCAATGTGATGTCTAATCTCACATCTCTCTCTCTTACCCTTGCTAGTTCGAGCAGCGATGAGTCCCGGAGTCTCTCCCAGGTCATTGTGAACCTCCACATCTGCCCCAAACACCATGAGAGCTTTGATCAGGTCCATGTGATCCAACTGTGAGACCACAGATACAGCATACAAGACAAAACAAAATACAACCATTTTTTATCTATTTTAATTCAATTTTAATTTAATTAATGTTAACCTTTTAATCATTTTCAATTAATCTGTCAATTACTGGTGATCACAGTTACTTTACTTTTACTTTACATTTTCCTTTTTTTTTTTATCTTTAGCAATTGACCAGTCATAAGGGGCAATTTTTTGAAATTGAGATGTATATGTTATTTGAAAGTTGAATAAATAAGCTTTCTATTTATGTTTGGTTTGTTATGATAATACAATATTTTGTTTGAGACACATGGATTTGTATATCTGGAATCTAAGGAAAGCAAAAAAAAATAAAAACATTTTCAAATCAATATTAAATATTAAAAATTTCACAATAGTACAAAATATTGAGAAAAGTGCCTTTAAATTTTTCCAAATGAATTTCTTAAACTGTATCTTGTATCTTTTCTGCCCATAGTTGTTTTTGATAAATAAAAATACTAAAATGCAATAAAGCTAAAATAAGGAAATATTAATAATATTAAAAAGACAACTACAATGTAACAAAAATTTCAGTCACAACATAAAATGCATAATTAAATTAATAAAATTATTAGTTTTACCTTATAATATTATTGTCCAAAAATTATAATAAAAATTTAAACATTGTACAGTTGGAGTTGGATGCATAAAACTAATAATAATAATTGTATAAATACTTTTCTTATGACATCTTTTATAATTATTTTAATATTTATTTTATGCATTACAAATTAAAGGCAATACAACAAGTGCTATTACAAAACATTTCTACAATATAAATCACGCATATTTTTAAACCGATTTTTTAAAGTGTATACACACATACATATTACACATTACATATAAATTGAGGCGAAACTCGAGCCAGAAGCGTTCATGACAGGCTTAATGAAATTCTCTCTCATACCTTCATGGCGAGGTGTAGTGCTGTGTTTCCATCCTGTCCCTTAATGTTGGGGTCAGCTCCATGAGTCAGCAGTGTCATTGCAGCCTCAAAACGCCCCCTCTTGGTCAGGATGTGTAACGGACTCTCTCCGGTCTTACTAAGGTAGTTGATGTTACATCCTCGGTCCAACAGAACACGGCTCATCTAGAGGGAGAACACACAGGACAGTCAAATGAGAACAATTAGAACTGCTCTGGAACAAAAAAAGAACAGGAAGTATTCCTGACCTCTGCAGTCTTGGCCCAGTGAAGAGGCGTTCCACCGTAAATTGGATCCTCTACCAGAAGTTGATTAGGGCTGCTATTTAAAATTGCTTCAGCACAACTAAAAGGAGAGAAAGAGTTAAAAGCCTGATTTATCAATTAAAGTGCCCGTATTATGGGTTATGAAAATTTTATATTTTGGATTTGGGAGTCCTAAACAACAGGTTGACATGCATGAAAAAAAAATAAAAAATGCACCAGATACAACCATTTAAATATCCGAAATCTATTTTTAAATCAATATTACAAATTTCTGAATATTAAAAATATAGAAAATTGCTTTTAAAGTTGACTTAATTAAGTTATTAGCAATGTATATTACCATTAAAAATGATCTTTTGATATATTTACGATAGGAATTTTATAAAATCTTCCTGAAACATGATCATTACTTGATTTCCCTATGATTTTTGAAAAAAGAACATTTTTTAAAATTTTGACCCATGCAGTGTTCTTATAATATGGTTTTATTTTGACCTAATTTTTTTCAGTTACTCCCAAGTAATTCACTCAATGATTTTTCCCCCCCCTACCCCTTCTCTGATTGGTCAATTTCATTTAAAGCAGTGTTTGTGAGCTTTAAATGCTCCAAAAGCGGCAAAGAATTAATTTGCATTTTCATTCAGACCAATGTGAAAAGACCAACAAGTCGACACTTTCTTTTGAGAAACAATAACTTTATACACGGTGCACTTTCAGATATAAAACTTCACAGGACGTTCATTCACTGTATTACACACTGCATGAAAGATGCATTTCAAAAATCAATGATAGAGGCACTAGCAAAAAAGTGACAAAGATTCTTGCCCCGCACCTTTTCTCACTAAACTTCATGGCAGTGTGGATGGGATAGCCATTGCTTCCCATGATGTCGCAGCAGGCTCCGCCTCCAAGCAGGCCTTTGACTGCCTCCACCCTCCCGAGACGGCATGCAATGTGCATCGGGGTCTCCCCAGCAGCGTTCAACTCGTTCACACCCACGCACATCTGCGCACACAAAACCTACGGGGCGACAAATAAACACAATCACAGATGCCCGGATTCGCCAGATCGTATGAGAGCCCTAAGCTGAGCGCTCACCTCTATGATAACAGCGGAGTCTTGTTTGGCAGCGCAGTGCATGGGCGTCTCTCCGCTCTTGTCCTTGACATCCGTGCGAGCCTGACACTCCTCCAGGAGCTCGCGCACGCAGCCCACATCTCCTCTCTCACATGCCAGGTGCAGAGGGGTCTGGCCCTGGGCATTACGGGTGTTCATCTGACTGCAAGGGGCAACAGGCAATCAAAACATCTCAATATTGATTTTTTAAGTGTTATATTTTTTTTTTACTTTGGGTTGGTTCAGAAAAGTGATCTCACTTGTGCGTATTGTGACAATGCTGCATATTGTTATTATTGCAGAAGTTTGCGAAGTCCTGTGGTGCGACAAGTTAAACTCTGTGGAAAACCATTGTAGAATTGCATTTTGCTAATTATTTCTATCATTTTTATTTCGCTTTATGAGCTCTTAATTCAGAGACTACATCCTGTAGTTCTGTTTGTACAAATGAAATCATGTGACTGTTTAAAATGAACTAATATAGAAAAAAAGTGTGGTAACACTTTAGAATAGCGGATGGTTATAAGTCATTTATAAGAGATTAGTTAATGATGAAATGTACATC
>JAUCMT010000053.1:10491431-10503148 GCA_032357475.1 Enteromius thamalakanensis | reverse complement strand
AAAAAAAAAAAGAGCTCAACTGTTTCCAACACTGAGAATAAAATAAAAAAAATCAGCATATTATAATGATTTCTGAAAGGATCAAGTGACACTGAAGACAGGAGTAATGATGCTTTGTATAACAGGAATAAATTATATTTTAAAATATACTCACAAAGAAAATAGTTATTTTAAACTGAAATAACATTTTACAATATAGTTTTTTCTGGATTTTTTTTTTTATAACGGCAGCCCTAATGAGCATAAAAAAACATTTAAAAACCATTAAATATTTCACTGACCCCAAATTTTTGAACACACACACACACACACAAGCAATTCTCAATCCTGGTCCTTGCATCCCACTCCTCTGCACATTTATATTTCTATTGTTGCTTCACTGGATATTTTACCATGATTCCAGTTCGATGAATGGAAGTTCGCAAAGTGCATTTAAGTGTGCCAGACGTAATTTAAATCATATTCATTTATTTACAGCACAAATCTGAGAATGTATGTTCCGAAGCGAAGTTTCCCCTGCTTAGGGAGCAATGAACACTTTCTAGTAACCATGTCAATTGAAACACAGTTCATGCAAGCTCTCTTCTAATTGATGTTTATACTGTCCCACTCATGTATTTTATTTAATTAAATGTATTTTTATTTTATTTAGGAAAACAAAATAACAAAATTAAAAATGGACATAAATGAATCTGGGTTAATACAAATAAATTAAACAATAACTAAATCTAAAAATCATAGAAAAATATAAATAAGTAAATATATACATTTTAAATAAACTTTTTCCTTTAATTTAATCAAGTGTACATATGTACACTTTTATAAAACAGTACATTTAATATAATTAACAATGGAATGTGGAAGCGTCTCCGATACAGTGTATGTAACCTATGAACTTTGCCCTGTGATGTCTCACCTCAAAACGTAATTGTGTTTGAGACAGTCTCTCAGCCCAGTATCCACGGCGATGTGAGCCGAGCTCCAGTCGGGGTGATTTCGCACACAGTCCACGATTGGCTGGAACATTTCAGGTTTTAGTGGTGGGCGGAGCATCTCATAAAATGGGCGGAGCTTCAGAGCGTACTGAGGAAACCAGTTCATGGCGTCTTCCTCTGAAGCTACCTGGAACATCCTGAGCACAAAGATATCAAAATCATAGTTCCAGTCATTCTGGAAAACCACAAACGATGAGCCAACGAAGCGGATGACAATGAAAAGCCATATTCAGGGCAATGGCTGATGGGAAAGTAAATCTGTTTGAGTGAAGCAATATGGGAGATTTTGCAAGATTATGATGAAATCACAGGACCCTAGTGACCTTTTAGACTAAACCAATTTATTGACTGAAAAGGAGTCATGCTGTATTGGGTCTCACCTCAAAGCCACAGATGAAGACTCAGGGCAGAGAAGCAGGCAGTCCCATGAATTGCTCTGCTGGTTCTTGTACAGGACCAGCCTGCCCTCTTGTTTCAGCAGCACTTTGCCATTGTAATCTGAAAGCTGCACATCCCTCACACGGTACGGGTTGGAGAACAGAGTCGAGACGGAGGTCACAGTGTCCAGTATACGGCCCAAGAACTGCATGGTGACCTGGAGTAAGAGAGGAAAGGTGGAAAATGGATGCACTGATCAGGGCTCTCATATAATTTGACAAATCACATCATTTTGAGATTTTTTGGTTAAGCATCATAAAAAAAAACCAATAATAATAATTAAAAAATGTTTATGTAAAATAATATTATTAGTATATATATTTTTTTTTATTTTTTTTTTTTTAATATTTTTTCTATTTCATCATATTAAGTTTCATTTCAGGATTTAAAGGTCATATTATCTAGAGAAAATACAGTCAAGCTATTTTTTATATAAAATGTACAAATACATAAATTAATCAACTTTTTTTTTTAAGTGTTCATTTTCCTAACCTTTACTGCTTAAACATGCTGTAAACATACATTATTTTTACCTGTTCTGCTATTTAAAAAAAAATGAATAGGCCTATAAATAAATAAAAACAAACTTTGGGAACGCTTAGCCCATTACTTAACATTTGCTCACGGAACTACATATACAGTTACGTTTGAGAAGTAACTGTTTAAAGGGATAGTTCACCCAAAAATGAAAACTGTCATTAATTACTCGACCTCATGTCGTTCCAAACCTGTGAGACTTCCGTTCTTCAAAATTTTTAGATTTTGGGGTAAACTATCTTTTAAGGTGTTTTAGCTGATGCAACAATACACTGTATTCCAATGTCCTGCAGCGTTTAGCTCAAATAAGCCGTTTCAGGCGTGTTAGAAATGAAACGCTGCAGGACAGTCGGCCTTCCAAAGATCAAGTCTGGACACTCCTGCTATTCATCAACTGTATCTGGGATTAAAGTAAAGTAATTTAAGCAGGGAGAAGCGGAGGCTGAAGACAAGGCTACATGATCCAACTCTTGCTGCTGTAACGTGGCTAATGCAAATAAGGCAAAATTAGTGCTGGCCAAAACTGCAATCATAAGCATCCGCATGATCGTTTACATTGACCGTAAACGTTCAATATTTGACTGGCTTGATAATGAGGTTTGTTTTTTAGATGCTTGCAGCCATTCAATTCATATCGCAACCGAAACTGTGAGCTGTTAGCAAAAGACAACTCGCCGTTGATTCGGTGGCTTATCACCATCACTAGAAGACTGACAAAAAAGTTTTGTTTCTCAAAACTGCCTACCACAAACCAGTTTATCATTTAGTCATCCGTGCACGACAACCTGACAAGTTCCACAGCACTCCGTGTTTTATATCAAACACCACAATTAAGTCTCCCTGAAATATTAAACCTCCTTATCGCATATTAAATTGAATCCTTTGCTGAACGCCTTACCTTGTCGCTATTTCATTATCCCGTACGGTTAAGGGTATACAGACTGAGCAGATCGCTGACTTTTGACAGGACACATCAACAATCACTGCATCACAACCAACCTTGTAAGCTTGATTGACAGACGTAGAAGCCAATTAGCAATCGAGTTTCCGCGCAACCGCGATGCCAACCAATGAGGTTGAGGCAAAGTGTATACCCTTTGGCTGAGTCTGAGGGGTTCTGTCAACAAAAAGCAGCTTTCTTTGGATTCACGCATATTAAATGTTACGACCTTGCTGTTTTGTTGCTTTTTGGATAGCCAAGCTTTTATTTGTGTAAAATTGCTTCATCTCCCCCATTTAAATAAAACATAAAGGAAATATTAAGAAACGTTTTTCCCCTCTATGTTGTCACAAGAAATGTCCTGCAACGTTATGTGAAAGATTATAGATATTAACAACAAAAAGAAAAGAACCTACAGTAGGTTCGTTTTCAGAATGTTCTTTCTTGGTTACAAAATAATTAAAGGCTACATTGGAACGTTAGCAGAACGTTCTTGCTTGCTACCTTTTACATACCACTTGAGAAAGCCTGATCTGAACTAACCTTTTTTTCTAGCTAGCCAGAGACTAAACATGGACGTATTTGCAAATTATTATAACTTCGGTAATGACAAATCATAAACTAACAGACAAGCAAAAGTTCGTCATTTTGGACGTTTCTGTTGCCATTGTTCTTATTTCGTTTGAACTGGGAAACACGTTTATCAAAACAGAAACATTTTCGTGGCGCAACCAGAACGCGTGTGCAACTTGCATTTCCGCGACACAGCCGTCTGGACTCGCACAACGAAAAGATGGAGCTGTCGGCGGTAGGAGAACGGGTTTTCGCCGCGGAAGCCATCCTGAAAAGCCGCGTCAGGAAAGTGAGTAAAGAAGAACGAGGTTTTGCGGGGGTCGGGGATGTTTTTCACGATGTAAAGTACACAGAGAGGATCGTCTTTCGTTTGTCTGGCGATGCGGAGCTTCAAGGCGCCTGCAATGACAAGAGAGGGAGGCCTACTTGCAGATGTTTCCCGATTTAGGGACCGAATATATTTGCTTGTATCGATAGATTGGAAATAACAAATCGAATGTGGGACATTTGGATATGCAACTTGAGATTTATTTTGTAAAATTTGGTTGCGCTGTGCTGTGAACTGACAGCAGCCCGCTAAAAAAGCAGCAGCAGGAGGCTAAAAAGGGACAAAAGTGTCTGGCATGAGCCTATTACAAAATCAATGCATGGTGGCTGACCCGGGATTTAAAGATCTTAACAATGCACGAGGGTCGAGTAGTTTCAATACTGCACGGTGTCGTGCCACATGGTTTAAGGTTTTAGATGTGTTTTATTAATATAAACACACTTTACTGAGCCCCCAAAATAAAATAAATGGGCATCAGGTTTGAAGCACAGCGTATGTTGCTCATGCATTTCGTTGGTGTTAAATAAAGAACATTTTATGCTGTTTTTTTCTCTTTGCAGGGTCGAATTGAGTACCTGGTTAAATGGAAAGGTTGGGCACTAAAGTAAGTTAAATATAAATAACACAATGGGTGTATTTTTATTATGTGCTGCTTGTTTCAGTGTGCTACACTGTAGCTTTTTGTAAAGTTTGAATGGAAAGAGACTTTTTTGGTTTCACTTTAGGTTTGTGCACAAGTAGTGTGCAAGCGAAGCGTAACACAGCTGCGGCTTCATGAGCTCTGAAATGATTTGTGTGTTACTTATTAGTATAGGCTAATTCCTTTAATAAATGCCATAAATTCTAAAATGGTTATACAATTTTGGTTGTCAAATCTAATTTAAACAAGGATCATGTTAAGTAAATGACAACAATAATAGACTCAAACCACAGCTACAAATGGTGTGCATTATATAAAATCGTTCTGATTTACAGAATGGAAAGCGTTTGTGTGCCGATTCCTGCATGTCACTTTAGTGTGCGTTGAAAAACAGGAGTTTATCATTGCAGACGTGCATTGTGGGTAGCTGAAATGTCAAGCAGCGTTCTGACTCAACATGCTACTAACCAGTGTTGGGAAAGTTACTTTTTAAAAGTAATGTATTACAATATTGCCTTACTTCCTAAAAAAAGTTACTAATTACGTACTTGGTTACTTTTTATGGAAATTAATGTTACATTACTTTTGCATTACTTTTTGAATATGGGCAAGAGCTTGAGTGTTTGTTTTTAATGTAAGATGTTTTATTTATAGCAAATGTAAAATCGCACCAAAAAGTGTCATGAATAAACCTAAAAGAAAATGAATTCACATCTGTAAAGTAGAATACAGAAGAAAGCTCAAAACTCTTCAGCAATAAAAAAAAATAATTTTGATGATTACTAATTCTGTTTTTTTAAAGTGAGATGAATTAATGCACATTCACATTTAGTCTAGAGCTACTCTGTATTCACACGACATGTATAATGCCTCTGTATTTCTGATTTCTCCCAACATGTCAGGAGACTCGTCAATAAATAAGAAATCAAAGTAACTGGCGTTATGTTTTTTGAAAAAATAACTTAGTTATGTTACTCTAAAGTTAAAAAGTAATGCTTTACTTTACTAGTTACTTGGAAAAAGTAATATTATTATGTAATTTGCGCTACTTGTAATGCGTTACCCCCAAAACTGCTACTAACTACGTGTCTTAAACTATTTTGTTACATTTTTGATTTGCTCTCATTATTATGCATGCTGTTTTGATAAACTGATTTGAGTCTGTATATAGACTATTTTAAAAATCGCATTTATTTGTATTTTTGTTACATCATTGACCTAACTTAAATGAACTGCATAAATGCAGTACAGTAAAAATACAACATTTGTCACTGTTTAAACAGATAGTACTCAAATCTTGATAGGGAAAAGAAAAATAATTGCATTTCTTAAATACCCATTTCCATTTAAAAGTTTTTAAATGTTTTGCAATGTAGACATAGCACATGGGAACCAGAGGAGAATATCTTGGATGATCGACTCATCACGGCCTTTGAGCAAAAGTAAGTGTCACTCTTAAACTCCTAACTTTATTTCTATATTAATTTAGAAAACAAATGTAGAGAACAAAAATATTTATTCCTTATGTATATATGCCTAACAGTTTTCAATGTAAGAGCCAGGAAAATATTGTTTATGATTATTATTTTTTTCCTCACTTGGTTTAGTTTTGCAGCTTTATGCTGTTAGTTTGACTGGAAACTAGCCTCTCTGATGGATTTTTAAACAAAGATGACGAGCATTATGCTTCTAAGTCTTCCATTTGGATTGTAATGGTTTGGGATTGACGCAAAAGTTATGTCATATTTTCCTTGGCTTAAATGGTGCTGTCCTTCAATTCATAGGGAGCGAGAGCTGGAGCTCTACGGCCCAAAGAAACGTGGACCTAAACCGAAAAATTTTGTACTTAAGGTTAGAGTTTTCCTAAAACATTCTTTAAAAATGTATCCATTTTCAAAAGCTTAAATGTGGAGTGTTTCAAAACATATAAATACATTTTCAGTCTGATGCATTAGTACCTCCCAATCACATTTTCTCTCTGCCTGTCTAGGCACGGGCACAGGTGGGTGATAGACCTCGGAGCTCAAATACCCAACGCACTCCACCTCGTGCCACTGCAAAGCCTACAGCCTCTTCCTCTTCTGCAAGTGCAGCTCCTCCTCAGCCTTCATCGTCCTCTTCCTACAACACTGCTCCAACACCCAGAGTGCACTCTCTTGCCGCTGCTCATAAATTGAAGAAAGACATCCATCGTTGCCATAGGATGTCTCGGCGACCTTTGCCTCGACCCGACCCCTTAGGCGATCCCACAGGATCCACGTCCTCACCCCGTCCACCCATCTCTCCATTCTCTGAAACTGTCAGAATCCTCAACCGCAGGGTCAAACCGCGGGAGGTTAAGCGAGGACGCATAATCTTGAACCTGAAGGTCATTGACAAATCCGAAAATGGTGGAGTAGCAAGTAGAAGGACGCCACAGTCGTTTGGGGGGCGGGCGAAAATCCCATCCCGGAATCGCATCATTGGGAAAAAGCATGGGGACATGCCTTACAGGCCTTTCCAGCATCCTATGAAGATGCTGGGCTTCCCAATGTATGGCCAACCATTCGGGCTTAACCCCTGTGGGTCAATGTCCTCCATTGCCAATGAAGGATCCAACACCGGAGTCAATCAGAGAGGTGGAGGCTGCTGTGATGGCCATTCCTCTGCAAATGTGCAGAAGTTTCAATATCAGCCTCCACATTCTCCATCCAGCTCCATTGGGTCCAACAGTAGCTCCCCTTTAGCTCAGAAACAAGCAATTCAACCCGAAGCTCCAACTAAATTGGACTCTGCAGCCTCATCACGTTCCCGAGATGCCTCCCAACCTCACTCAAAGTCCAGCTCTGCGCCATTCCTGCCTTCCTCACCATCCTATTCGTCCTCCCCATCATCCTCTCTAGATGAAGACCAGGGCTCTCCGAATCACGCCACTTCTCGGATCGGAAAACGGAAACTTCGACATCGAACCCAGGTGGGTCGAGCTTCGGTCTGCCAGGTTAGTGACCGCACTACCGCCCCACTTCCTGAAGAAAACAGGGTGCCAAAAGAGGGGGATCCCAATTGGCATCCTGAAATGGCACCCAGCTGTGCCAATGTAGTCCTGACTGACGTCACTACAAACAATTCAACAGTCACCATCAAGGAATTCTGTCATTCAGGAGCTGGTTCTGAACCCTCCTCTCCTTGCTAAGCTGACAAACTACCCTATCCCACCACAGCTGCCTCTTGAAAGTTCCCCTTAAAAGTCTCCAATAAAAATATCTGCCCACTAAACCCCAGCAGAACTTACCATAATGATATAATGAAAACAATTTCCTGTAATTAAATTAAAATGTATTTTTTGGGTAAAATTAAGATCTATTAAGTAATATTTAAAGGCAGGGGTGCTTTCCTTGACCTGTACTTTTGAAAAAACATGTTATGATGGTTTTGTAGTACTTCATGCTTTTCTTCCCCCTCTTTTTTCCCCAGTGATCCTGTCTTTCCACAGCCTTTTTTCCCAAGTAATTGCACCTCCATTCCTATATCTCCAGACCTAAAGCTCAGAATCCACCCCAAGAAATGTAGATTTTAACAGATTTCTTGAACTGGAGATGTTGCACCAGGACATTTGTAATCTTTTGAGGTCCATTTTCATTGGGAGAGGATGCTTTGGAAGTTCAGCCAGTGTGGTGAGGATCCGAACACGCACTTGATAGATAACACTTGATGTGGCACAGCTCATATTTAGGCATCCAAACCATGCATTGATCTCACCAACCTTCTCCTGTACTAACGAAGAACCTTGCTGATGAAGAACCCAAGTCATTGTGAAGCTCGCTGTATCACACGGCATAGATATGACTCTATTTATATGCTCCAAGCTGCAAAATTCTGAGGACAGTTAAGTTATTTACGTCTGCTTGAACTCCACTCTGATCCAGTTGTCTGCCGAGACTCTAAACTGACTCAAGTGTGAATGCTGAGGACTGCATCTGTAGTGTGGTACTGTACGTTAAACCTTCCTCATACTCAACTACCCACTTGGAGAAGTACCTTCTCATATTTGCCTTCTGACTACAATAGTTTGTGTTTCACGTTATAGTTACTGTATTTTTGGGGGCTGGTAACCAGAGGTTGTTTCTATATGAACTTATTTGGAGGAGTTTGAATATCATTTAGAGACTTTTACACTAAGTGGGTGTCAAAAATACCAAATATAACAGATTGCCTTGGTTGACGAAACCCTCTTTTGCACTCTCAAATGATATAGTCCGGGACCACCTGTATTGTGTGTTATGCTGGTGACTGCATGTTGTTGGCCCACTGACAATACAGACCTGGGATAAAGTTAGCTTGTCTGGGTAGTAGATGCTAGGGATGTGTCAGTACTTAAATTTTGGAATTGGTCAAATACCGGGTACTCATAAAGGTGCTCGAAACATCTATCTATCTGTGGAAATATTGAAAATGGTTTCTGTACATCCCTAGTAGATAAACCACTTGCTGTCAGTTGTAGTTAAATGAACATTCTGTTTTGGAATTTTCATTCATTTAGTCACCATCATGTTGTTCCAAACCTGTACAATTTGTGATATGTTTACCAGAATGTTCCATACTATGAAAGTGGATGGCGACTGGGGCATTTACACTATTGCGTTTTAGTTTTAAAACTGCTACGGTTACACCTATTGTTTACACTATTATATCCTTGATGAGCATATAAACCATAACATCATGCTTGTTGTTGTACCTATAGATATGCATTGGTAGATTCCGGATTAGATCATTTCAAGCATGCAGACGTGTCTGTTATTTAAATAATAGGGAATCTACATATACTTATCTATGGTTGTACATGCATGAGCGGTCATGGTCTTGACATGCGTTTAAGGTTGTGTGTTTAAACGGAGATCTGAAACGCCAGTGTAAACGAGGATCGTTTCGTATTCTAAAGCTAAAACGCACTAGTATAAACGAGGCCTAAAGTCAAATAACTTGTGCGCTGTATTCCAAGATGTATAAAGCCATTCTAATTCTAACTGTGAGGAATGGGCTCAAAAAAGTTGGCTTGACAGCCTTGTCCACCATTCACTTTCATTGTAGGGAAAGGAGCAGCCTGAACATTCTGACGAATAACTCCTTTTATGCTTTACTGAAAAATGTTTCAGAATGCATGATGGTGAGTATGTGACAACGTTTTTGCATGAAATAATTTTTTTTTTACCTTTTATTGAAAGCTAAACTGTTTAGTTGGTGCATGGCATATTTTTATTATTTTAGAATTTATTACAAATAAGTTGTGGTACACTTTTCGCTTAAATGTTTTTTGGGCAGTCCAGCAAGCAATATTATAACCTGCCACATCAGGGCTGAAGAAACTAGCTAACACACAGTTTATGGCAGCTAAACTGGTTGTACTGAAGGATGATAAAATGTCAGACTCCACCGGAGGACAAAGGCGAACCTCATTATAAGATTTAATTATAGAACACAATTAAGTTCCACTTGTAGTCATATAGTCGTCTTCTAATGGAGCATTATTACTCTATCACTGTGCCTTTAGGAAGAAATTTAAACGTTTTTTTAAGCGTTTCCCCAATTTATTTACAAATATTGAGCATTTTTAAGTCTTAAAATATTTTTTGTGTGTGTTTATTATAACCTTTTCTTTCAAACATTAATGTGAACATATCTAGCCTCACGCTTATTTTATTTTTTTCAAAGTTTTTTTAAATGCTTTATCATAGTCATACGTTTATCCCAGGTCTGAAATAATTCATGTTCTGAACATATCCCTGGTGCTGCCCCACGTAGGGCGCCATGTGTGGTGCGTCTGTACAATAATATTTAATATCGAAGCATGTGTTGCCTTTAGCTGCTCCATTCAAAATCCCATGATGTTGTTACCTTTGCATACAGTACAAATTGTTCCACATACAAACAGTCAAGCCCTTGTTTACCTTTATATCCTCAATGTTAGAAAAAAAATAGATGTCACTATGGTGTGAAACAATGCAAGATAGTTTCTCCTAAAGAGGTAGCTTAGCACTATGATAATACTGTATGTGGCCTACATTTCATGCAGTAGGGCTTGTGTAGGATGTAGCCGCCAGGGACCATCACTGCACAGACAAGACGAGATTATGTTTATAAGGTAAGGATGAAGGTATACTGGAGGTTACATCCTCAAATTTCAGTGTCTGGTGTTTTTGTTAAGTTTATGAATTAATTTTACAATGCGGTAGAAATGAATACATGCTGCCTTTATTTTATAGCCATTGTTGTTAAATTTTACTAGTCTAAAACAGAACAAAGTGTGATTTATACAAGTCATTTCTTTAGTAATGTGTAAGGTTAATGCCATTGATGAAATAATGATTTTGTTGTTATGACATTGTAATGTAATGGATGCATGATTTGAGAACCCTAATTATACAGGTCATTTAAATGTCATGTGTTTGTTGCTTTTTGTGTGTTTCTTGAATGAGACTTTTAATAAAATCACTTTAAAGACATTTTATTTTACTGCTAAAGTTACTATGTTCTTTTGTTGCTCACTTTTTGCATTTTTTCAGCGACTGTTATATTTTCGTTGAGTGAAACAGTGTGGCATTATGCTTAACCCTCATAAGGCCCTTATTTCCTGTTTACAGATAGGGTCTTTGAACGTAACCGTGAAAAATAAAAAGATTAAATGATAGAAATAATATATCATTTTGTTTGTTTACTTCTCATCTATACATTAATGCTGTGTTTTCAGCGATAATTAAGTACTTTGGGACCTATTTACCACAAAATTTCTCAACTACGTTTTTAGTTTGCATGTAAAATATAAATTTTTCATAAAAAAAATCACTTAAATGATGGCCTAAATTTTATTTAAGTTGTTTCTGGTATAATTCTGCCATCTGTTGGTTAGAGATAAACCTATGGGGGTTACAGTTTACGTAATAATTAGATTTGACCTATAGAGGGCACATAGAGACCCATTCATTTTACTGGTAATGACCAACTGATTTTTTTTCTGAATTTATTTATATATTACCATTAGAAAATACATTAAAAATAAATGTGTGTGTGTGCGGGTTTATGAGGACACAAATTTGTATAATGACAGGGGTATGACATAGGTATTACAATATGTAGGTGTTTTATGAGGACATTTTCAGTGTCCCTGTCATTCAAAAGGCTTATAAAACATACTAAATGTTTTTTTTTTTTGAAAATCTAAAAATGCACATAGTTTCCTGTAAGGGGTAGGTTTAGGTGTAGGGTCAGTGTAGGACAATACCACATACAGTC
>JAUCMT010000053.1:10476343-10487214 GCA_032357475.1 Enteromius thamalakanensis | reverse complement strand
TACATTGCTTGATATTTGTAAATCAACATAAATAAAGTTCAAATGTATGTCTTTAAATGCAATGACAAATAAATGCTTAGCCATAAACAGAATTCAGTGGAATTCTTCCTGAATTGAATTCCACTTCCTGTAATTCCAATTTAAGTGAACGTTTTGCAAACAACGCATTTCGAGAGGAAACGGGATACGATTTAATCAAACTCAGCTGTTAGCCATCAGCTAATTATCCTCAATCAATCTCGCCCAATAGACTCTTTCCCCATTCACTATAAAAATCCCAAACCTTCAACCCTTCCACATCTCACTTCAAGCATCCCTCCTCCTCCCCTTCTCCACCTAAATTCCTTTTCACGCCCAGGGGGAGCAGTACGGGACCGATTCCAGGAAGTGAATTGGAATTTACCAATTCATTCTCAATTCAATTCATGAATGGCCCCAACCCTGATGAACATAAACTTTCCACATTTCAGTTTTTTATTCATTAATTTATTTACTTTTATAATAAAAGGGCTTAACGTAACGTAATAACAGAATAAAATTAAAAACCCAGTAAATACAAAATAGAAAATTACAACAATTTAAATTGATACAAAAGCTTGCCTACTGAACATTTCAGAATGACATATTTTGGAAAAATTCTCATTAAAAGGCTTATATTCTTTAAAAAAAAAAAAAATTTTTGGAAAGAAATGATCTTTTATTATTACTTCTTAAAAAATAAAATATTACATTATTATTACAATATAAAATATTTGCAAAAAATAAATAAATAATATTTAATACTATTAATAACAACTTTTTTCCACCAAACAGTGGGTATAAATTACTTACAGGAAGCTGTTTAGTTGGTATGTTGACAAGAAATTCACAAAAAATGACATCATCACAACACTGACCATAGTACACTCTCATGACTGTGTACGTCAGTAATATATTTTTATTATTTATATAATTTTGTCCTTTCTCAAGCTAAATCTATTGAGTTGATCCATGGTTGTTATAGCGCCATTTATAGAGTAATACAATTGCAACTTTTCAAAATCGATTTTCTTTTCATCATCACAGCCCTTTTTTTTCATTGAACAGCTAAACCAATAATGTGTTATGAACTGTCACTGTGTTTTTTGTGTGTGTGTAGTTCCTGGATCTCCGTGTGGCTGTTCTGGGTAACGTGGACTCAGGGAAGTCAACTCTGCTAGGGGTGCTGACTCAGGGCGAGCTGGATAATGGACGGGGCCGGGCCAGGCTCAACCTCTTCAGACACCTGCATGAGATTCAAACCGGACGGACATCCAGCATCAGTTTTGAGATCCTAGGCTTTAACAGCAAAGGAGAGGTGAGACATATAGTCATGACCAACAACCTCCTGCTTGCTAGCATGTAAGCATGTTGCTTTGAGAAATACTGGTCTTTTTCATTGGTTTAGGTTGTAAACTACAGTGACTCCCGTACAGCAGAGGAAATCTGTGAGAGCTCTTCTAAAATGATCACTTTCATTGACCTGGCTGGTCATTACAAGTACTTGAAGACCACTATTTTTGGCCTGACAAGCTACTGCCCAGACTTTGCCATGCTGGTGGTGGGAGCCAATACTGGCATTGGTTTGTATTTATATATGTATATATATATAAACATTTATATTGCTTTATAAGGTGTAAAAATTATTGAAAAGTGTAAGTAAGCCATAAAAAATGGAACTAAAGCTGGCCGATATATGTAAAAAATGTTTTTTTCATTATTTTACACTATTCAAAAATGTACACTACTGTTCAAAGGTTTGGAGTCTTTAGAATTGTTAAAATATTTTAAAAAGAAACATTTCTTATTATTATCAATGTTGAAATTTGGAATAGAAAGTTCAAAAGAACTGCATTTGTTGGAAATATAAATCTTTCGAATCTTTTGATGTCTTTACTGTGACTCTTCCTCAATTTAATGAGTCCTTGCTGGATACAAGTATTTATTTATCTTTCAAAAACAATTGATTTTTTAAATCAAATATATAAAAATGCTTGATATTATAAATAATTAATCAAAACCACCCAGATAGCTCCAACCCTACTTTGTGTCATGATATATTATACGTTATTCCCACATTGTAAAATTCTCCCAGCTGGCACAACTAGAGAGCATCTGGGTCTGGCGATGGCATTGAAGGTGCCCATATTCATTGTGGTGAGTAAGGTGGACCTCTGCGGTAAAAGCACGGTGGAGAAAACGGTCCGTCAGTTGGAAAGAGTGCTCAAACAGCCCGGCTGCAACAAAGTCCCAATGGTGGTGTCCAACCCTGATGATGCCGTCACGGCTGCACAGCAGTTTGCACAATCCTCCAGGTACATTTGTTTATGAGAACAGATGGGTTATTTCACATTTTCCACCTGAAGTCAGTTAATTTTTCCCTGTCCACTTTTCACCTTCTTTTTGAGCCTTTTACATTTAGTAAAACAGCCTATTTATATACCCTACAAAGTAGCTTACCACTGATGGCTTTCAAAACACTAGTATGCATGTGTGTAATATATTGCTTTCCCTACAGTGTGACACCCATCTTCACCCTATCCAGTGTGTCTGGGGAGAATCTGGACCTTCTGAAGGTCTTTTTCAACATTCTTCCTCCTCTGAGCAACAGCAAGGAGCAAGAGGAGCTTATGCAGCAGCTCACAGAGTTTCAGGTACATACACATTCTTACCAACGTACATATCTTGTCTTATTTAAGATATTCCAAGATATCTGATGTCAAATTGATGTGCTCTTGAAGGTGGATGAGATTTACAGTGTTCCTGATGTAGGAACAGTAGTTGGCGGAACACTGTACAGGTCAGTTCACTGTCTGTTCATCTGTCTAATAACTGCCTATCGTTCCACCTAGCATTGCAGTAGCAACCATACATCTTTCTCGTAGTAAGTATATAAATATAAAACCATGGTCATTACACTTTCACTATAATATCAATTTCATATTTCAATTTGATATTGACATGTCAATACCCTAGCAACCACTCAGAGCACCTTAGTAATCCCTTAGCACCCTAGCAACATCTTAGCACAAACCTAGATCATTCTAGCAACAAAGTAACATACTTGTAACTGCTCAGACTACTTTAACATTCTTAGCAAACCCCATAGCAATACGCTCAGAATACCTGAGCAATGCCATAGCAATGCCTTAGAAACCATGCACTCTTCTGTCTCTGAAATGCTTAGAACACGTGAGCAAAACACCCATTCAGCGCCATAGAAGCCACCCACTCTTCCTGCTGTCTCTCAAACGTTCAAAAAACACCTAAGCAATGCCCTAGAAACTCCATAGAAACCACCCACTGTTTCAACTGCCTCTCGAATGCTCAGAACTCCTATACACCCTATCAACTTCTTAGAAACCACCCACTCTTCTAACTGTCTCTCCAATGGTTGTAACACAGAGGCAATGCCCTGTTTCAGTTTTCTCTCAAATGCTAATGACACCTGAGCAATGCCCTAGCAACTCCTTAGAAACCAGCCACTCTTCTAACTGGCTCTCAAATGCTCAAAACAGGCAGCAATGCCCTAGCAACTCCTTAGAAACCAGCCACTCTTCAGACTGTCTCCTAAACTTTCAAAACACTTAGGCAATGCCCTAACAACACTTTAGAATCCTCTCACTCTTATAATGTTTTCCCAACCATCTGAAACACTCTAGTGACTGCTTTTCAATGCCCTTGCAACCACTCAGAACAACTGATCAAACCGTAGCAGGTCAGAGCAATTGTCTAACATTGTAAAATTTCAAGGCTTTTTGTAATTTTCATGTGGAAGTCTTGCGCCCTATTGTGGAATCCCTGATCTCCCAGTTTCCAGTTCGAAATGACCCAAAAAAAATCTGATGATGGTTAATCTGATCTTTAATTTGTCTTGACAAACGTTCTTTTTCTAGTTCATAATTGACTGTGTTTCACACAGTGGTGTGTGTCGTGAAGGAGACCGGCTGGTTGTGGGTCCCACCGATGATGGGCGGTTCCTGAGGTTGAAGGTGTGCAGTATCCACAGGAATCGCTCCGGCTGCCGCGTGCTGAGAGCTGGACAGGCCGCCACGCTTGCACTTGGGAACTTTGACCGCTCGTTACTGCGAAAGGTCTGATCTTAAAATGAGAGCAAGAGGAGAAAAGACAAAATTAAGTCTTTATGTAGCTTTATCTTTATGATGTCTTTGATATTGAGTTTTTGTGTGTTTAGGGGATGGTCATGGTGAGTCCCAAAATGAACCCTACAATTTGCTGGCAGTTTGAGGCCGCAATAGTCCTCCTGTTCCACGCCAAGACTTTCCGCTGTGGTTTCCAGGTCACCGTGCATGTGGGGAATGTGAGGCAGACCGCCACGGTGGAGTGTCTCCTTGGAAAGGTGTGGATTTTTTTAACCTTCCTGACATTATAAGAATCAAGTCTTTACAAACCAACTTGACTTATTTTCCTCTATAGAACACAATTATCTAGGAAGAATTATTTCTAGAAATAAACTTCTTTATTGTCATCTTCTTCCATGAGGAACCTTAAATATCAATGGGATATTTCTAATCTTTTTAGTGAACAAAAGCTTCTTCATATTATTAAACATTTAACTTGACCACCCCTTAAGACTTTTGTTCATCTTCAGAAACAAATCAAGATATTTGTCCAGGAAGGCAGTAAGAACATTGTTAAAAAAGTCCATGTAACACCAGTGGTTAAACCTACAAAGCTACGATGATATTTTTTGTGCAAAAAGAAAACTAAAATGACTTTTTCAATGTCATGTTAGACGCAATGAAAAGATGTCTTGTATTTACGCTTTTATTTGTACAAACAGCTGTGTCAATTTCAATATTTCAAATAATCTTTCAATTGCATCTAACAGAAGTGGATAGCGTCCACCGAAAGATCTCCAAAATGGTGCTACGGTGACCATGACTTCGCGGGGCCAAATCGTTAAATAAATTAATCATTTTTGTTTTCTTTCCATAGAAAAAGTATTGTCATAGCTTCAAGTATTCATTAGCCACCAGGTTTTCATCCGTGCTTTCTTATCAGGTGCTTTCACCTGAAAATATTCAGTAGCTAGAAGGAAAACAAGGACGAACAAATTCCTTGAAGTATAACTTTTCTCACGATATTATAGATGTGAGTTTTTGCTACACTAAATATATTTAGTTATTTTACGGGTCGTTGGTATGAATTGTACTCGTGGAGCGATCTTGGAGCGAGGGAAAACCATGATGCTCAGATTTAAAAAAAAAAAAATTCTCCTTGCTCAAAATTATACCACTACACTCCGCTGTGCTCACATACCCTGGTCCATAGATAAGGTCTGATGTGTTTGGCATAACATGAGGGTGGGTAATGAATGACAGAAATCTCTTTTTTTGGTGAACTAACCCAAGTGGATTTTTTTACAAAATGTTCCATGAAAGGTTCTTTGGGAAGCAAAAATAATTCTCTTTGGCACCTTTATTTTGCAAAGTGTAACATCACAGAACAATGTGTGTGTTTGTCCTCTAGGAGGAGCTGCGGACAGGCGAGAGAGCCGTAGTGTGTTTCAGATTCTTAAAGCACCCCGAGTACTTGCGCGTGGGAGCCAAGCTTCTCTTCAGAGAGGGGGTGACCAAAGGCATCGGACACGTGACACACCTTCTACCCTCAACTCAGAACCACGTGCCTGATCAGAACCGCAACCAGAACCACAGTTAGACCCATTGAGAGTGACACGATTACTCAGAAAAGGACATTTGACATCAGTTGTTTCCTGTCCTTGCCTTGAGTTAGCATCCCCTAGTTCAATCATGCACATTTTATTTCCACTCTGTAGATTTGCCTATATTAATAGCAGATTTGCTTTGTGCAAATGCTCTCGGCTCCTGTGACATTTGGAGGGTTGATTAGAGTATATGTCTGCTGGGTGTTATGGAGCTGGAAAACCTCTCCTGTTTTTGCACATGCACGTTTCAAATCTTAAGTTAAAGCTGTCTGACCTTGAGTGAAGCATTTGGGAATCGCTAAGTTGGGTTTAAGAAAAATTAAAGCTGCGTATACGAGTTGAGTGGACAGCACTTGGTGAGAAAAATACTGTATGCCATCATTTTCATTTATATTTTGGGGTGAACTATTCCTTTAAGTGAAATTTTTGAATGGAAGAACTGTCACCGAAATCATACAGTAATGTGAAGCTGTCTGTAGTTGCAAAAGAAGATTATGGTGGACTAAAGTATTTTATTTAACACATAGTTTTAAAATTGTTCTGTTATGATTGAACGAAATTGAAAATTCAAAAATTGGAAATGTTTAGTGAATAAAAAACGAGCGTAACATGTTAATTGCAAAGAAAATTAATAATTAAAATTATTTGATTATTAATAATTTAAACGAATCTGACGATTCACAAATTGTTTCACAAAAAAAAATTGAATTTTGTTTAAGGTTCATGAATAAACGACTGCAGCCCTGATTGTTCACTTACTGTTGTACCATTTCGGTGAATTTGTTGGAATATCGCCCCCTATCTTCAGTAAAGAAGAAGTAACCGAAAGGGAATTTTAGGAGCTCTAGGGTTGTAGGAACAATCAGGCATGATTGTTTTTTTCACTAGCTTGATTACATTGTGCCTAATTCTAAATGCACTCACAGATGACTCCAAAAAAATTGTGCATATTGCACAATTGTAAGCAAATATAAGGTTTAGGTCATTTCCGATGGCTTACAGGGTTAACTGGGTTAAACTTATGGCAGCTTTGTATGATGGGCATTTGTCTTGAGCATGCACAGGAACCCAGATAACCTTTGTGTTGTGTGTCTCATTTGCTTCTTTTCGAGATATTGTGCAATTGCAAAAATATTGAATGTACTGATCATAAATGTAACTGTAACCTTTTAAGTTACTAATGTGACCACTATATGCTCATATTATTTAACAGTGTTAAACATTGAGCGTCACTAATGAAGCTCGAGCAGAACGCATTTACAAGTGTAAATCATTTTGTAAAACCTTGTTTTTACAATTTTTACGAAGAAATTCGTTCTGCTTTTGCTTTATAAGCGAGGCCCAATTGCTTTCATAACTTCCGCTGTTGGTCAACAGTGCATGTTGTGCTTACACAAATAATAATTAATGTTGTACGATGTTCAGCTGGTGGGCTTTAAAACATTTGAGATGTATCTTCACTTCATGTACTTCTGCAAAAAGGCTTTAAAAGCCTAGAAACCAGACTAGATATCTATTGCTTTGCTATTAGTTCCGATGTAATAAAGGACCAGTTGTTTTATTGTGGAAACACTTTGTTGTCTTTAATTATTTAAGGCAGGAAAAACTATAGTCTGTCATAGAAATTACAAGTTAAAAATATGTAAAGCTCTTTTCAGCAGACCCTACGGTATATGATTATTTTAAACCGTCTTATATTTAGGAGTTAAAAAAACAGAAAATGGGTTTACAGTGCCCTTGTTAGTGTATCTGCAGAAATATAAAGCTTAGGCAAATAATATTTGTACATAATGTACATGGGTTTGACCTTATGTCTGTATTTTTTTTATTTATGTTAACTTATTCCAGTGCAATGCCTTGCCGCATAGCCTTCCATAGTAAACATATATCACCAGAAATGTTTTTTTTAAACCAGAAACCAAAAGGGAAAAAGCCAAAAAGAGTGAGTCAAGAGTTTTGACAAGTTTTATTATGATAAATGAAAGCTGTCTTTGCGCAATAAATGGTTAATTGTTCACAGAACACACTGTTGTAGCGTAGCAGCAAGCACCATAAGAATAGGTTTACGTAACATGGCATTATGAATAAACTAAAAAAGAAAAAAAATATTATATAAAACTCTTATTTTCCTTCAAAAGACGAATGCTTTTTTTGTTTTGCACTTCAGCATTTGTGAATACGGACACTTTGTTCAAAATGATGAAAAATTACATCACTAAATCTGACATCCTTCATATGAGACATAATACTCAGATGACTATAAATGCATCTGTACCATTCTTAAATTCTTCATTCCTCTTTTACTTAACTATACATGCTTAAACCTGCTTCTGAAATGCGCATCCAAGCTTCTACCAAAGCTTTTAACCTTGAACACGTGTAACATACCAACATGAAACTATTCTCATTTTTTCACCATTTAAATGTGATGGCTCATCTTCAAAATGTCTTTTTGCTCTGCAGAATTAAGCGACTGTTGAAATGGTAGACGAAACTCCAGGCACAGCAGCACTGAATTGGAGAGTTTATGCAAGGCTCCTCTGTCTGGGCTTGATTCTGGGGTATAGCTATAAAGAGAAAAACAAATATGAGTAATCTGTAGAAAAAAAAAAAAGAAAAAAATATGCAATTTCCCCAAAATGCATTTCCTCACCCCAAGGAGGTTGCGAGGTATGTAGCCCTCATTGTCGGCACATCTTGCCCACCACCACTCTGTTTCTTCACTGTCCTCTCTTCGTAGGATGGTCAGACAGTCTCCTTCCTTAAAGGACAATTCGTCTGGGCTCTCAGCATCATAGTCCCACAGGGCATAAACAACGCCCCTGTTCATGATGCCCATCTTCTCCTGAACACCTGTGAAAAAACATCTCTTTTATTGCATAGAAGTACCAGTTGAGGTACAAGAAGTCCTCTTTTGTAAAGGCTGTCGCACCTTTTCAGAACTTTTGGCTAATTTTCTCGCTTTTTGGGATGTTCTCAATGCAAAAGCTGGGATCAAACGTAGTATTGGAAACTCAGTCGGTTCTAATTTAGGTCCTACTTCAGAGTAGGGTCTAAAACAGCTCTATAGGAATTCCCATCGACGCAATCGTACGCTAATCGCCTAAACAAACAAATTTTTAAAAAGCCATGTAAAAAAACATTTCTCCACAAACATGGAAAACACTGATACCTGTTCTTTTTCTGAGCGTCGATAAAAAGTAACCCACTTCAGATTCAGTCAGATTTTTGTGCTCTATTAATTATGAAATTGTGCGTTTACATTCCATTTGCGTTATCGCAAAACCCATAAAGCACATCAAAAACAGTTTCGATCACATCATCCAGCATTAACCGTTTAGTGAATTATGCTAACGTTTGCCAGAATGTCGCTATCGGTGCGAATGCTACAACTACTACTCAGTGTGGAAGCACCTATAGTGGGAGGTCTGGTCTCTCACCATAGAGAAACTGCGAGCATTGGGCGTAACCTTCTTCCATCTCCTCGCACTTGTCAGCCGCCGTCTGCATATCGCTGTAGGTTGTGGCGCATACGGCAGCTCCCGATTCCACCAGGAACTTACATACTTGCACGTTATTACAGGAAGCAGCGCAGTGCAGTGGAGTCCTAATACAGAGAAAGACATTTCAATTTGTTGTATTAAATAATGGACAGAAATTGTTTTGGACAGTAAAGGTTTTTCGCTCACCATCCATCACTGTCTGCGGCATTCACGTTTACTCCAAACTGCACCAGGAACTTTACGATTTCTGTGTGTCCAGCGCACACAGAATTGTGCAGAGCGGTAATGCCCTCATCATTGGGTAAACTGGGGTCTTCCACCTGGATATGATGAACAACATATACTTGAAATCCCAACTAGCTATATGTCTATTGTTATATTACCTATCAGTGTACCGAGTGTTGAGAGTACTGATCTTGGCCTGTTTCTCACCTCATATATGATCCTCTGGACGAGGTCGTACTCGCCCTCTAAAGAGGAGTCCAACAGAAGGGCCAGAGGGTTAAAGTGCACACGCATCCCGTGGTTAATGCGCTCTGAACCAGTCTTACGCAGGTTTGTTCTTTTGCTCTGTGGAGAAACAGGATGGATGTATAAATATTTAGTTATATGCTACAAGGAAATTCTGTATTTAATTGCTGCGTATCTTGTGGTAAAGTTCTTGGATATGAAGTACAGATACGAGGTGTTAGCCTGACATGAACCACTCTTTCATTCCGCATATTAAAAGCCCATTGAGGGTCACTGGTTGCCACTTCTGCTCCATTTAAATGTTTAATGAGATCTGTGTGGAGTGCTCAGAATCTTAGTGTGGCTAGTTGCTAAGCAACAGCCCAGAATGGGATAGTTTGATCGGAATCTCTACTGACCTGACTTGTCTTCAACCTCTTTCTCCGTCTCTCCCTCTTTTCTCTCTGTGGCCATACTTATGTAGGCTAAATGACTTTATAGTTTTTTTAAAAAGAAAAGAAGCCTATATCAAATGTCTCCTCAATCCCTGGAGTCTTCTTCTGAGTCGAAACTTCAGATACGTAATGCCATGTAGCTTGCAGATTCATAAAATGATAAATGGGACACCTTATGTTCTCGTGGACGTCCAAAGCCAAAATACCATATAGTGTCCTAATTGCCAGTTTGTGAATCAACAGACATCTGATCCACATCAGGTACACCATTTCAGACACCTTCCATGACCTCCTGCATAATATCGTCAGGCTCCTTAGTGCTTGACTGTAATAAACTGCTCACAGTTGAGTCAGTATCTGACTAAGCTTAAATGCTTGCACACCTTAGCGCAGCAAAAAAAGACTTTCAGTTTCAACCCATCCATCAAGTACCCTGCTGCTGGGACACTCTTCCCATCAGTGTACATTTTAGATTTATACCTTATCTGACTCACCTATTGCAGGTGTCTCTGGGTCTCTACTATCTACAGGTTCTTAACTATGTGTTTTATTTGAACTTTTTCTGAAAGCGATTGACTTTGGGTCACCAGAATTTGATGTCAGTGTAAATGTCCCTTCGGTCCTTCTACAGCAGGAGTCATCAAACTTGATCCTGGAGGGCCGGTGTCCTGCAGAGTTTAGTTCTCACTTGCCTCAATACACCTGCCTGGACGTTTCAACTATACCTAGTTATACCATAATTAGCAGCTTCAGGTG
>JAUCMT010000053.1:10430402-10476243 GCA_032357475.1 Enteromius thamalakanensis | reverse complement strand
GTTTAGTTCTCACTTGCCTCAATACACCTGCCTGGACGTTTCAAGTATACCTAGTTATACCATAATTAGCAGCTTCAGGTGTGTTTGATTAGAGTTGGAGCTAAACTCTGCAGGACACCAGCCCTCCAGGACCGAACTTGGTGACCCCTGCTCTACAGATAAGGTTTTAACTTTCGGGAATGTTGTTGTACCTACCGGTGGTAGCATGACCTGTCCTGTGACCTCTGGAGCCTTCATATTGATGCTGTCATCGCCTGGTCCCTCCGACTCTGTCATGCTGGGATATGGAGGTGGAGGGTAAGGTGGGTACTCCTCAACATACGGTTCTGGAGCAGCTGGGCCATATACTTCCTGTTCTTCCTTCAGCAGTGGTTCCTTTGGTACAATGCTAGAAATGGCACTGTCCTCCAGTATAGGCAATCGAGGTGGAAGTGGTGGAGGCGACAGCTCCTCCTCCTCTTTATCACACTCAGGTATCGTAGCATCACGGTGTCCCTCGTGGGGTCTAGTGCTCTCATCAGCTACTGGCCTACATCCATCCTCACCTTCTGCCTGAAAGAAGGCAGCTGGGGTTATAGTGGTCTCCATGGCTGCCAACGTAGTCTTCTGGTAGAGGAGCTTCTGTATGTTTGGTCCACCAGGCCCCTCAGATTCTGTGATAGAGCCACGCTTTTTAAGAGGCCTGGGCGCATGGTGCAGTCTCTTCCTCAGGGCCTCCAAATCAGCATCGCTCTGGAGCCGATGGGAATTTGAAAGGAACGGGAGAAGTTTGGTTGGACTGAGGGGCCGGGGAGCACGTTCTACCTCCTGGCCCTCAACAGAGGTGGATGCAGGTGCCATATTGTTTCCCTGGTCCACTTGGTCACCATCCAGACCAGTTTTCTCAAGATGAATGCTGTCCTGGATAAAAGACTGCTGGCCTCCACTGGATGGGATGACTGGTTTACCATATACTGTGAGATGCAAGCAATGAAGATCAGTTACTTTATAAAAACATCTATCGAATAAGTTAGGTGTCAATTGGCATATATGTTAAACAACCACTAAAGTACTAACATATGGTACATTACTGAGCTAAAATGTAACCAATACAAGGGAGTTGAGAATATTTAGTACTTATAATAATAATAATAATAATAATGCATTATATGACTATATCCTCATTTGACTTTTTTCCGTGTCTGAGCCACGAAGTGTAAAAACTATTTGCCTATGTGCTCAGAGTTTGAAAGATATGCAAACCAGGGATGGAACCAAATGTCTACAAAGTTATGTAACAAAAGAATGAGCCTTTGCTTATCTCTTTGTGGTAGGTGAGCACCACAATGAGCCCTTCACAATCATATATTCTACTTATATTCTCATTTGTACAATTTTGATACGCATTATGAACTCACATATGGCACTGACATATGGCTTTTATCTTATAGTATTTCTTTGAAAATAAATCTGTAGATTCAATAAAGCTGTTGATTTTATAGCAAATAAAGCCAAATATGTTCTCCTTTGTGTTTTTAATTTAAACTGTGCCATCTCTCCATCTGGTGCTTCTAAAAAAAAGTGAATAAATAACAATAGCAGAGCAATGCAATGTCCAGTCGCTACAGGATCATTTAAGGACACAAAAATGCTATTTGGAATTCTCCCAAAATCCAGGTGAAATCTGGTCAAAACAAGTCAGACAGACTTTCTGTTGTAATAATTAAACAGCTTGATTTAAATACTGCATCCAACTCGGAGGCTGTAATAAATCCACTGTTCCTAATTAGTTTCTGCCCTGAAAAACTTTCAGCTAAACTAAAACAAGCCTTTGAACTGTTCAGACGCATGTCTGGATTAAGACTAAGAAATAAACATGCTTATTTTAAGCCTCAAAACCCTGTAATTAGACTTTCAGCAATTTACACAAGTATATGGAACACAGAAGCATTCACAAAGAAATGGTATCTTGTCTATCTGTGTTGCAACAGCTTTTATATCTCAAAAAAACATTAATGAATTGTTGTTTTTGGGTGAACCATTCTTCAATGTCTTTTTTTTTACAGTTGGTTCTGTGTGCTCTTGTTGATTTGGCAGAATTATCAGTGTAACATTACATTTTGTGAAATACATACTTATCAAGTTCTATCACAAGATACCTCTAAATTTGTTTGGGTGCCTAGTAGGGTGTGGGTACTCACATCGAGGCTGTGAACGGGTCAGCGTACTTTGCCCTTGATAACCTTTCCCAAGAGTGCTTTGTTGGGTATACATAGAGTAAATGGACCTCGCTGCCACCGTCTGGGGTTTGTGAAGAGTAGTGGGAGTGGAGGTCTCTTTCCCTGCCAAACTGTCTGACGTGAAAGGACGTACTGTCGCGGCAGGTAAGGTGTCCGGTTTAGGGGGCAGAGGTAGGGGTAAGGTGTTGTTGTGGGATGGAAGGGGCACTGGGGGTTTCTGATTGGCTGGTCTAGCTTTGCCAGGGAAGGTGCCTGTGCTGTAAGGAGGTTTACTGAAGGTGGACTGGCCTGGTGGATGAGGTTTGGGCTTGCTTGGAACAGGAGGAGGAACCTTCCCAAAGGTTCTACCTGCAGACTACGATTAAAGAGTTATTAGTGTTTTTAAATATCTATGAGTTAACATTGATTTATTGCCAATATTTGGATACGGTTAACATCAGTGCAGTACCTGGGTGTCCTTCAAGAGGTCCTCACTACTCTGGTTCTTGCGTAAGGGCAACGGCGGAGGTTTCAAATCTGCTTCAGAATCTGAAACGTACATTAATCATAGATTCATCATCACATTTAAAACATTATGATGCTTTAGTGAAAGCTGACTGGATTAAGACATGGCAGAGGTGTCCAGTCTTGTTCTTGAAGATCTACCTTCATACAAATATCTCACACCTAGTTCACGCCTGACCCAGCTAATTAAGATGTTCAGGAACATCTGATAATTACAGACAGGTGTGTTGGAGCAGGGTTAAAACTGAGCTCTGCAGGTATGTAGATAGATATCCAGAAACAGGACTTATCCCAGTTTAACGGAGACACATTTTTAAGTAAGCCACTCGTGGCGCACTCCTGAAGAGTGTAAACACTGTGGCTCTGTCAAAACATTGCTTTGTTTGTTTAAGCGGTCTGATGTGTCAGCTTCTAATTGCTTGAGTCTGAATGTGTTTCTTTAAAGGTTGGAGAGAGGCGTACCTTTCTCCTGGGATCCGTGGCTGGTCATGCGGGGAAGGGTGGAGGAGTGGCCGTGGGTGTTGCTGTTAGTTTCTGTGTTGGAAAACAAATCTGACACCTTGGAGATCTTACTTGTCAAGAAACCAATACCTGTCACATGGAAAGAGAATTAGGAGAAGATGAATCAGGGTTTACTGGTGCAGTTTGTGGTAAATACTGTACATATACACACGTACCTGTGGTCGGTTTAGGGAGAGGTTTGGGAAGGGTGGCTGTGCCGTCGGGATAAGCAGGCTTCACTAGAATCTCCTGCCTGGGAGGAACTGGAGGAGCTGGGGTGGTCTGGATGTACGGCCCAACAGCGGCAACCCTGGAAGGGCCGGTGGGCTGAGAGCTCTGCCCTTCAGATGGCTGCTGGAAATAGAAGAGACAAAGAATAAGAGAAAGAATTTCCTGCGCGTCACAAACAAAATTTGTGTCTAAATATCACAAGAAATGTAAACGTTACAAAGCTGCTCACAGGCAAGTTCTCTTTCTGCTGGAGAGCCGCTTTTTTCTTCCAGAGCCTCTCTCTCAGTTCAGCCACTCTTTTGTCCATGGCGGCCATTTCTACATTCCTCTTGTTTAGATTCTCTCTCTGCTGCTGGAGTTTGGCACTTTGCTCCTGGTTCAATTTATTCCTCAGCTGCAGAAAAGAGAAAACGTCCGAACAAAAGAGGGACTGTTGAATTTGTGTACGGGACTACAGCTTTTCAATGCTTCACTATTTTTCCACATTCAAAAAACAGAGTGTATACTTGTTATATTTATTCTCAAATAAAATACACTTGGTTAACATTTTTCTTTTATAAATGAAAGATATTCAGACCTACTTTATATTATATGGCCTTAACTACATGTAATGTACTCACATATAAATTAATCATTTGATACTTTTACTTTGTACTTATATATTTTTTTAAATATCTGCATATACTGTAATTTCATCTGCAATTAATTTGTGTATTTTCATGTATAGTTACTCTGTTGACCCATCCCTTACACCTAAACCTAGGGCTGGGCGATATATATCCAACGATATATTATGCGCATCTCATCAGTAAATCCAGTTCTTTGATTAGTGCTAAATCTCCGTGATGCGCATAATATATCGTATTATATATATCGCCCAGCCCTACCTAAACCCACCCCTTAAAAATACACAAACCTTATGCATATCCCATCTCAATAGCAGCAAAAGTATCACTATATGATTTGACGTGATTTTATTGTAATGATAAAATAAAGGAAATAAACAATTATGTATGAATAGCAAGATTGTGTTATAGCAAGCTGTAGACCAACAGGAAAAAAGCTACCTGAAGCTCTTTGTACAGTCGCTCTAGTTCCCCACTCGAGCTCGGTCCAGCTTCATGTGAGACGTCCATTTTGCCGCCACGTAACATGTCCAGTTGTCGACTCAACTCCTCCACCCTGCTGACAGCCACCACCAGCTCCCGCTGCTTCTGCTGGAACAGACCGTTCATCTGCTCGATCTCCTCCACTACAGAGAGAGAGAAATGAGGTATATTACTTGTTAATTAACTTCCCATTCCCATAAGCAAGATCGTTTGTTGTTGTCTCTGTTGATTAATTTAGCTGCTAATGGCATTTTTCTATAACAGAAACAGAAGCGTAAACTTTTCCATTAGCGGGCAAATGATCCACAACAAATGACGTCTTCGTAAATGAATCTGCAGAAGGTCCTAAAACACTGCTAAGCGTAAAATATGGATCAATGTCTAACTTTTAAATCACACACCTCAGTGTAGATCATAATTAAAGTAAATCTGATTAACTAAAAAACTAATTAGCTGATCAGATCAATTGACTAGGACAATATGTAAAATGTTACAGTGGGCCACATAAGTCACATAAGGCTATTTTTGTAGCAATAGCCAATGGGTCAAAATGATTTTCTTTTATGACAAAAATCATTAGGTTATTAAGTAAAGATCATGTTCCATGAGGATATTTTTTAAATATCCTACCATAAATACATTAAAACCTCATTTTTGATCAATAATATGCATTGGGAAGAACTTAATTTGGACAACTTTAAATGTTATTTTCTCAATATTTGGATTTTTTTTGCACCTTAGCATCTCAACCAAACATTGTCCTATCCTAACTAACCATGCATCAGTGGAAAGCTTATTTATTCAGATATCTTTCTTGGTCCAGGGTCAAAAATAAGATTTTTTTAAATTTATTTTAAAAATATTACAAAATCATCTTTAATTTATTATATAAATAGTCTAACAAGATTAATTCATAATAATAAAATATAAAACTAGACCTTAATACAAAAATAGCAATGATATTAATAATGGCAAATTAACAAACATGCAATAAAAATCTTTTTAGTAAACGTAAATGCTTTTAATGAATCTTACTTTGGTTTACACCACTACATTAAACAACATTTTATAAAACAAAATCTAAATAAATAAAAAAAATTCTTCAAAACACTTCCCCTAATCCAGCAAACAAATGGAACGAAGCACTATTTTGTGCTACATTGGTAGAGCAGAAATGGCAAACTTCACCTTGAGCTAATATCCCTCAAATAAGGTCAACGTTACAGCCTTTTCAGCGCTCTTAACCTATTTTCTCTCATGAGTTTACAGGTCCTGACCTAGTTTACTGTTACTGATGCGTTTCTGTTCAACTTGTCCCTTCAGAGCTCGAACCCGCCGCAGTTTTGCTTCCTGGTTCTCTGCGTTCTCCCGCAGCAGTCGCAGTTTCTCCTGCTCAGACGCCTGCTGGTGCTGCTGCCGCTGGTCCTGCAGCTTCAGGAAGCGCAGTCGCTGTTCCTGCGAGGAGGCGTTGGGTCACAATCTCAGCAAAACTCATTTTCAAACATCATTAAGTTTCAGAACTATGTGCCTGCTCTTTTCATTCACGCTTATAATGGACAAAACGGTAATGGTTTTGATATGGAGATGACTTTATGGAGTTCAAATGACCCTAACGCAAAACTTGGTGCGCTAGCAATAACACCATTTCACGGATGACTTCAAACCTTATATTTAAAGGAAATGTTGATTTCAGCTAACAAACTGGAAATGCTGCTTTTTTTCATTTAATTAAATGGTTGCCATTTATTTTTATTGTATGAAAAATAGCAGCTTGATCATTCTGCTGAATATTTCTTTTGTGCTCAATGGAATATAGAACGACATACAGGCTTGGAACAAGTAAATTAATTTAATTTTGACATAGTTATTTTTTAAAATGCATTGAATAATACATTATGTCAATGGTTCAGTAGGCTACCTTTGTGGCCAGGAGCTGTTGTTGTGCATTGATCTGTTGTTGTTGCCGTGATGCCATCTCTTGCAATTCGCCGAGAGTGATATCCATATGCGGAGCTGCCATCTAAAAAAAAATATATATATATATATAAATATATATGCGTGTGTATGATGACTATGAAGAATCTGTATGCTTGGTCATTTTTTTCAGTTTTCAGTCATGTCAAGACATAACCATTTTTTTAAATTATAAAATAATAAAAGAATGTTTTGCAGTGTCACAATTCATTACAGTCCATGTAAGAATACTTTATATTAAATATTTTTCTTTGCACAGCTTACTGACAATTTCCAATTCAAGTTAGCAACAGTATCCAAGGGGGCGGATCTTAACAATTCTCTGAAGGGAATTCATACTCACTCCATTTTCCATGTGTCTGTCTATTGTCCCCTTCACTGCATTTCTTCTGGCAATAGACTCTGGAGCTCTGTGGCCTCCTGCAGTTAGAGACAGAATTAGCGGTGTTGGCTAAGCTAAACACATTATGGCTTATTGTAGGATTAGGGATTTGTATTAAAGTTTGACAGCTTATTAGTCAATTACATTTTGTGGTAAAAACACAAATGATACCTCAAATCATGTTGCTTTTTGAGGAGAAGTTTAGACTTTGACAGAAAGTTCAACAGTTATTATTTAGCAAACTAGCATGTCAGCATGCTAACAGTGGAGTCCAGGAACATTTAGGTTGAAAAAGAGTTGCTGTGCTGGGGTAAACCTCATTACATAATGACTATTTGGCTGGGGAAAACAACTAGCGCTCAATTATCCTGCATATGACTGCCTGTGCCAGGGTCTCACTTACATAACATCAACACTGGCACAGCTAGCGCCGCTTATATGGGTTACCGGATAAACCAGTCTAAGAGTGAAACAATGACCAAATAATGTTCTTGGTCACAGTCTGACACCACAGGGGTTCTAATCAGGGCTTACTGATTACACAAGCATAGGGTTTTACCTCAATTCCGTGTGAAAACAAACCACAAACACAACAGATACAAGTCAAATTGTGTGTAATTGACATAATTATTCTAAACAGAGAAATAAGGAACTCTTTGTGAGGTAAAGCCAGGCGTACAGAGCCGATATCACTCGCATTGTTGTGTAACAGCCGGTCTTTGTCCGGTGAAGAGGGCCAAAGTCACTCAGAGAAATCTGAAACCTCACACATGGTTTCACATGACTGAGATGTTTAAACTTCTTGGGGGAATAGGGAGGATTCACTTCAAACATACAGTGTAAACAAACTAGCAGAAACTGTGACAAAGGGGATTCATGAGTTAAAAAGAACTTGCAAAAAACTACTTTAAAACTGTGTGAGTTCTTATATATTACATGTTTTGATGTCTGAATACAAATAAATAAATAACCAAATGAAAATCCTGTGGTACCATAACCTGCAGAATAATAGGAAATAAAAATAAATAAGTGAGTACTGTCAAACGATTAATCGTGATTGATCACATCAAAAATTAACTAATATTGGCACTAATATTGGCACCCTTGGTAAATCTGAGCAAAGGTGGCTGTGAAAATTAATCTGCATTGTTTATCCTTTGATCTTTCATTCAAAGAAAATCTAATATTTTCTCCTGTAACGCCTGAAGAGTTTGGAGAACACCATTCATCCAGAATCACTCCAGACCTTTAGATTACCAGCTCCAAGTTGGTTCGCCTCACTCAAGGTTCAGGTCAGAGGACTGGGCCAGCGATGCTAAAAGCTAAATTTTGTGCTAAGTGACTAATTCTTGTATTTATTTTGATGTTTGTTTTGGATTATTGTCCCAGTGGAAGTTCCAACCATGGCCAATTAATACTAATAAGACTAACTAATAAGAGTTCTAACAGAGTCTGTAAATTATTGATTTTTATCTGCGAGTATTTGATAGAATCCATGATGCCATGATGTCCAGGACCTCCAGCTGAAATATAAACCCAAAACATCAAAAACACAGCAGTTTTGGGTTCACCAAACCCATCTTGAGTGATTGCTGCTAAAAAGCTAAATGTTTTCATTTAATCTGATCGTACAGTAGAAGCCAGTCCCACTTGTAGTTCCATGCTGAACATGCTGGAGATTGTTTTTGGATGTGCTGATGTAGGGGCTGTTTATAATTATAATTGTAAATACATTAGAATTGAAAAAGAACCAAGTAAATATTCTGTGGTGCCATGACTTACACAACGACAACAAATACTAAAAAAATATAAATACGTCAACTAAAAAAATTATAAATAAAGTAAAATTTAATCATTTCCAGGGCCACTTTTGTTACATGAATTATGTGCTATTTAGGGGTTTGATTATGTAGGAGTGGCAAAAATGTACAAGAATTAGAGAGAACGTGCAAGTATTGAATGTGTGTGTGTGCGGGCATATGTGTTAGTGACTGTATTTTTGGATGCGTTCAGATGGAAAGTGAGGACTCTCTCTCTCTTTCACACACACACACACACACACACACACACACACAACATGAGCAGCCGTGTTTGGACTGCACCTGTTTATTTCTCTAACACAGGTGTTACTTCACCATATGCACTCTGCAATATGATATATACATATCAGTATTATCTTTATTGTTTCTCCTAAACAGAATTATGATTTTGAATGGATATCAGATCCCATTCCATTAAATTTCATTTGAGAAAAAGACCCTTTTTATCTCACATGGGTCTCCTCTGGAGTTTCAGTACAGATGCCAATGATATCTGAAACTTGACTCAGATTTGCCAAGATACCAAATTATGCAATTAAATGCCAACAACTGTATCATTCATGACTGTCTTAATTTGTTATTTTAGACAAAACTTAGTTGATACCTAAAAAACATTCCTATACATACAATACAGTTTTCCATTCTGATCTATACCAAAGTACCCTACCCTTGGGCAGTGCCTACAAAACAAGTCGTTCTGCAACAAATAATTCATGCCTCAACACAAGCCATAACCATGTCAATTTACAACCCCTCTATTCACAGTCTCCCATAAAAGGAAATGACATTCACGCCTATCTGCCACAATGGCATGTCCACACTGACAGCAGACTGCCGAGGGGGAAAGGATGTAATCGAACGGGTCCGTGATTTAGCATAGAAAATGAGCCAGTCTATATTAAAATTACCATCCAACCATATAGCAGAGAATAAATTATCGACAAGATCAAATATTCTTTACCTCTTTCTTATTGGGACTCAGTATTTATAATCAAGCATCAGACAAGCTAAAAGTAGGTAACCTAGCTGCCTTAATTGGTTCCTTTTTTTAACATAGATTTACACAAATTTTTAAAATTGTAACAGGATTGATGGTAACAGGGTTGAAAGCTTAATTTGACACTTAATCTTTAATGTTTCCATCCTTTATGAAAGGGTAATTGCATTACTTATTACTGAAAAATATATAACTATAGCATAAATAAAATATTATAAATATTCACACACAAAACTAGTAATCGAAAAAGCACATATTCCTAGACATTACAGGATTAAATTCTCTCAGGATTACATTCTCTTTGTAAGAAGCATATTTTAGTTTCACTAGTAAGTAAGTAAAGTTTATTTATATAGTACATTTATCACAGCAAAGCTGACCAAAGTGCTGAACAGAATCAAAAAGAAAACACAGACATAAAAAGAGCAGATAAATTAAAACAAAACAAATAATAAAAAAATAATAAGATCCAAAATCAAAATGCTTGGGAGTAAAAATATGTCTTCAACTTCATTTGAAAAATGTTGTGTGCAAGGCGGATGTCTAATGGTACTATATAAAATGTTCAAAATTGTCAACCCTGTTTATATATATAGAATATGAACTAGAATATACCTTTTACAAAGATAATTTAATCCTGAAATGTCCTGAAATCCTAATCCTGAAATTATTAGTAGTTTACTGCACAAAACCATGGTAACAGGGCTGATATTTTAAGATGGTTCCCAACTAACAAATCTAATAAAACTAAATATAAATTGATAAAAAAGTAGACTTTAAGTTGTCCTTTTAGAGGCCAATAATTCTGTATTTTATATATATATATATATATATATATATATATATATATATACACACACACATATAATAGTAACAGGGTTGACAGTTAAAACGATTTATTTTTATGTAGTGAAACCACAGTTTGTTTTTTACATTAAGAATTTAATGCCTAGAAATACATCCTTTCCAATTATTGATTATTTACTATATAAAACCATGGTAACAGGGTTGATATTTTAAAACAGTTAGGATAAAGTGATACAATGAAGATAATAAACTGCCTTGTATAGAGCTAATTTTACACAAAGATAATGCAATTACAACAAATGTTTTATTTTATTAATGGAATAGTTCATTCCATTCCTAAAAAAAAAAAAAATTGACATTGACACAGAATAGTGGCATGCTCTGAAATTACAATATGCTTCTTACAAAGAAAATGTTATCCTGAAATTTCTAGGGAAATATCATTTTATCTGTTATTTACTATACACAATTATCATAAAAGGGTTGACATTTAAGACAAATGTCTGACTAACAAACATAATCAAACTTTAAATGAATTTAAGATGTCCTATAAAGCTCAATTCTTGAAAGAGAAAAATATAATTTTAAGGAAAGTTTATTGCTTAAAAATATAGTGGCAACAGGGTTAACACAATTGAAATATTAAATTCTAACAAATAAAGTTTAATAAAAACATGACCTCTTTAAAAAAAAGTTAATAAAAAAAAAAGTGCATTTGTTGGACATAGCAAGGAAAATTAAACAGGTATTATATACAAAGATGGGGACAGGCTGAGAATGCATCCTCATAATGAAAGGAAAAAGGTGAAATCTGATTAACACACTGTAATATGAGAGACAAAAATGCCACCAGTTTTGCAAAATGAGCCAAACACATTCTGCGACTTCTGAAAGCACGACTGTCCTTTTGACTTCTCTCTCAGTCTCTTTCTCACCTGTATCGTGGCCAGGTACTCGGTCATGGCGCAGGAAGAATCGCACCTCTGCCCTTTGCTGACCCCAGCGCTGCAGTACTTCAATAATTCGCTCGCTGTCACCAATCACACGCTCTAAAAACGTCACAACCAATAGGAAACAAGGGATGCAAATTAGGTGGCAAAGATCCATTCTAAAGTGATGCATCACTGCACTGCACCTGTCCATATGAATTCTATACATTTAATTATTCATTTTATTTAGTTCATTCCGAATGTTTCCTTGGGTAGAACACAAAAGGATATAGTATTACAAATGTGTATGCTGCTCTTGATAAATAGTGACAGAATTTAAATCGCTGGACAAACTTGCTTAAAAAAACGACGAAGCATATCAAGATAATATTTTGAAATTAACTTGCTCAACAGGCAAAAAAACACAAAAGGTGCAGGTCAGCACATACCAGATCCTCTCCACATCTCGGCCAGATAGCAGTCCACCTCCCCCGGCTCTTTACACATGTCCACCACATCTCGACACAGTGTCTCTGGCGTGATGGGAAGCTCGGTGAAGTGCTTGTCACTATTGCTGAGGTACACCGTTAGGAACATCTGAGTCAATGAAAAAAGACAAAACAACAGACATTGTTTTAACAACAATAATTTTATTACTTAAACCTAAACTTCCATGTGCCAAGGCAACATATACATTTTAGCATAATTTTGTATTTATTTTTATTTTTTTTTAGTTAACTGCTAATGCAAATATATATATTTTTATGGTTTTCATCTAATATTTAGATTTTATTTTTCAGCTTTTGTCTTTTTATTATTGCAATTTAGCATTTTTATTTGTAGGAATTTAACTTAAAATTATACTATTTTAGTTGTTTCTGATTTTCTTCTCTTTTCTTTTTTAAAATAAGTTTAAGTTTTGTCATTTTCTAATTATTCTTTTTTATTTCAGCTATATTTCAATAAGAAAAATTAGTTTAGATATTTTTAGTACTGGGCAATGATTAATTGTATGTACATAGTATATGTATGCGTGTACTGCATATTTATTATGTATACATAAATACAAAAACATGCAAGTATAACTTTTTTTTTAAATTACATATGATATATATATATATATATATATATATCATGATTAATCGCTTCCTAGCACTAGTTATTTCTAGCTAACAATATAAAATCTAGTAAACAAAACAGTGATTTTTCTTCTCAAGATCCATACAGACAGTAAAAAACTCTATACAGCTAAAAATGTTAACTAAACGGGTTCTTGCTTTTATATATTAAGGCAGCTTCATTACGAATGCTCTCAATCACCCAGACTGTTTATTGATGTGCGATGTGACTTTATGCCAGATGCCCACGTAATCTTTATAATACAGCTGTGAATGTGGGAGAAAATGCCAAGATGGACTGTTGACAGCAAAAGATGCTGTATTTCTGTCTTGGCACTTTAATTGCAGCCAGCACAGATGGCTGTCACATCAAGAGGCTTCTTATCCAGAAATAAAACACAAGCATGGGGTAATTAGTCAGAGAGCAAGGAGGTAATTGATTTGTAATTCCGAAGCGAACAGCAGTTTTGGAAGAAAAAGACAAGGTCACTGTCAATGTGGGTTACATAATTAATGTAAATTAAGGATAAAATGAATGAGATTGTTTAATAAACATCAATGAAGAGAACATAAACTCAGTGTCTCAACTGAGAAGGAGTAAGCATATTTTTGAAGGACAATTCTGCTGGTGTGTGTTTATTTTCAGACTATCGGCAGCAGAGTTATTATCACTGCTGATAGAGTGCAAAAACACTCAGCAGTTCTCTGTTACTATGTCTATGTGTGTGTGTTCATGCTTTGCCAGCCGACGCTGAGGTACTACTGTCACACCAGATGGGTAGAGACAAAACTCAGCGGCTCTTCTACCTTAACCCGAGTCACACGACGGGACAGGGAACAGTGCTGCATAACCATTCTTGAACGCACTTCATTTATTACATGATTTTCTTAAATACTTGACTCTGATTGGTCAACTGCTACATCATACAGTCAAATAGCAATGGCTACAAATTTTTAACTGTTGTCATATTAACCATTTTTTTACGTTGTATTGCTGGCTCTTTTATTCACAATAAAACTATTTTAACTAAAAATACTGTTTAGTTTTTCTTTTTTATTTAATTTAATTAATTTCTATATATTCAGATCAATAAAATTTTGTAAACCTAATGAAAAAAAATAAAAATAAAAATAAAATTCTCAGATTTAACCAGCTGAACACTTTAATGTGAAATTAACTTAACAAACTTACTTCAGTGACTAACTGAAATAAAATAAGTACTAACCAAAATTCCTAAAAACTAAAATACAAATAAATAAAATTTAAATCTTATTTTTATATAACTCATATTAAAAATAACATTAAAATAATGGAAATTATTTATAATGTAAATATAAAATAAAGATTAATTCAAAATATTAATAAATATAATGGAACATAAATAATATAAAAATATTATTATGAATTTCAAGAAGGTAAAATTATATGAAATAATTTAAAATGCTAATGCACTAATGCTATTTTAATATTATTTAAATTTTTTAATAATATATATGTCAGCTAAATGCTAATACTAAAATGTTAAAGTAAATTAACATTTTCGCTAAAAATAATTTTTTCGATTCAGATTTGGTTGTAGCTGCAGAGAAAAAAAGAATCTGCAAAAGAATCTGAAGTTGACATTAGCCTTTACTGCTGTTTTTAAAAGAGCTAGATTTGTTCAAACGTTTATCAGTATTTCCTGATCTGTACAATATCAGCGCCGTGACATTTGTGTGCCGTCACACACATAGCTGTGTGAAATGGCTTTAAGAGGCTTTCTCTCCTTCAGTGCGCACACACTTACATACATTCCAAGTCTAATCTGGCTTTGGATGCGCACATGACTGCTAAAGCACTTGTATCCATGCCTACTGTCATGCTGCAAGCATGTATGAATGAATGTTTGACAAGATTCAGTCAGGAATAGCTAAGGTTAGGGCTTTTAATCCTGTAGTCTCTGAAATAATGTCCTGCTAATCCAAACAGATCTGTAAAAATGAAGCCTGTTAAAGACTGCAGATCAAGACTGCAATGGTTGTGAATCACAATAAAATATTGTACATTTCATCTAATAGAAAAAAATTCAAAAACGTAATCACTGTCAACATTAAAAGAATAGTTTACCTGAAAAATAAAATTCTGTGATTAGTTACTCTTTGATTTATTTTAAAAACCATAAGACCTTTGTTCTTCAGAACACAAATTAAGATATTTTTGATCAAATCCGAGAGATTTTTGACCCTGCACAGACTGTAACACAACTGACATATTCAAGGCCCAGAAAGGTCTATTTCAATAAAATCTGCTAAATCGTTTTGCTAATCTCTTAAATATTACGTTTCTTTTAATGGTTTCAATGTATTTTTACAATGATGCCACAGGCGAAACAGTTTAAGTTTCCATAAAGAACCTTACACAGTACACAGTTCTCAAAAGAACCATTTTCTTTTTATTCTTAATGTTGAAGACCATTTTAATCATATGAATCATATTATTTTTTTCTTTTTCCACTATAAAGAGTCTTTTGTGGAATGAAAAGGTTCCACAGTTGTGAGGTTTTTCACAGAACCAACAATTCTAATAAAGAACCTTCATTTTTAAGAGTGTTTATTGGAATCCGTGGTTCCATAAAGATCCTTTAACATCCATTGAAACGCTCCATTGCACAAAGGTAAAATTGTTCTTTAAGAAAGATCTTTGAAGAACCTAAAATGGTTCTTCTATGGCACTTGTGGAAAAACTACTTTTTGGAAGCTTTATTCTTGGGGGTGTAGACCGTATAGCCCTTCTGTTTAAGTTAGATGGATGATTTTATTTCTCTCAGGCCATTCTGTCTGAATCTCTTGGGCTGACCAATGGCAGACTTAATTAGATGAATGACCCTCGATGGAAATTGAATTCCATTAATCTCTCTTAAATGTATATCTTCCTCTAATGTCCTTACGCTGTAAATCTAAAAGCAAACGAAACGCTAGCCTTACTCGTCTCTGGGTTATGGTTTATAAGATGAGCTCTTAAAAGATCCAAATTGAATTATGGATGGAGCATATTGCCTCATGTCTACTTAAAAACCACAGACTCTTATGTAGTATTTTCCTTTGTGGAGTTGTTAATTCTTCATTAAATGCATATGGTGGTAAATTCTTCCTACGGTGATATGTATATGTTTTTTTGGAAGCCATTCCAAAACGATGCTAAAATATTCAAAATTAAACATTATTTTTGCCAAACCAAATTGCTAATGTGACTATTTTCCAAATTTCAGATACAGATATTCTTTGTATTTTGGTCTCCTGTAATGTTTTTAAGTAGGGCATGCGTCTAAAAGTCTGGCTTAGTGTCCATAGTGTGTTGAATCCTAGAGAGATCGCACACAGAAAAGCCCTTTTGCCAAAAGCCAGCCTGCGGCGGTGATCCCACACTTGATCCCCAGAGTAATATTTCTGAGAAATCTTAAGTGACATAATGCTATCCTAGAGCTTGGGACAGAGCTTTAGGATCACTGTAATGAAGCACTATTTTGCAACAGGACACTGTTTATGTTGCCACAGGTAACCACATGTGATGTAATGAATTTGAATAGCCAAACATGCTGGCATTTACCATTAGCTGACAAGCGCTAAACTCTCACTGAATTTCCTGGAGACCTCATTTGTTTCTGAGTTTAAGGAGAACAAAATAAGCTAAGTGTGTTTTAACTGTTTTTGTCCATGTCATGAAAGTATGAACATACAAACACCTGGAGATTACATGCTGGTTGATGTTGGTCTAGATCTGAAGATCTGAAGACAGGTTAAGCTGATGGCTGGATAAGCTGGAGAACACAACATATGCTGTTACCCATCCATGCCGAACTTCTCAGCATCTAGAGTTTTTTATCTCCAGTTAATACTATGACAGAATTACTCTAACTGACCAGGTTTGACTTACAGTATACCTTTATACATTATGTTCCTTACACATTTCTATCAAGAATCCATTCAAAATGTGACCCAGTTCATTGGGTCAATTTGAGTGGACAAGGAAAATGTACACCATTCCTATTCAAAGTCCAGGGGTGTAACCCTTGGCAACTTTGCATTTCGTGCATCAAAAGAATAAACATTAAACAAAAGGTTTGATGACTAAACCGTGCCTTTGTCAACAGTCCATTTTCACAGTGCACAGCTTTGACGCAATGATATTCAAGTTAACGCCTACAATCATTAACCCTAAAGAGTCTCAAAACTAACCAAACCACAAAACCTCATAAATAGCATGGCATTTGTGACATGTTTCCATTCTTAATTATTTTTCCTGTTTATAATGTTGAAAACAGTAGACGCATTGTTCAGCTCAAATGGATAACTAATGACATTGTCTGTTCTGCAACATACAATGTACAGTCAGTGCTCGTACCACATGGTTTCCATTAACTGTAAAGGTTCATTGCCTTGACTGTTGGAGCTTGTGAAAGGTGGGCAGAAATCACATTCGACTGGATGAATGAAAAGCAGTCAACCACAAAGTCGAAGAAAATCTACTATGCCTACACAAAGAGGTAATCCAACGCAGGAGAGCTTCAATTATTCAGTCTGATCACTACAAGAGCATCTGTCAATACATGCTCTGATCGGACAACACTTAGGATCATGGTTTACTCTATAATGTGGGTTTATTTAAGCTCTCACGATTTGTTTGGAAGTAGCAGCTCGGTACTTCTGTAAGTCACAGGACAGAACCCGCAGATTCAGCAGGCTGTCAGCCCGCAGTGTGTGTGCGCTTATACGGGCAACAGAATCAGCCATATGGCCCCTGTAGTGGATTGACACAAAGCACGACTAATGTGAGGATTAGACTTGAGTTCATACTCTACCCTCCTACCCACACACTGACCCTACGAAACCCCTCCGGCTACCGGGAGAATAAAGTTGATTGAATAAAAATGCTGAAGCTTCAAAAATCTAGAGTGGACTCACTCAAGGTCCTTGACGGTTTAATTTGAACTAAAGAAGAGTTGAGCCAACTGCATACGTCCTCTGTTCAGCAGTACAGACCCTGCTTACTGTAGCTAGAAATAGCTTAAAGTTCAAAGTTAAAACATTCCGAATGCCTGATTACCGGCTGGTCCTTGGGAGCCTGGTTTTCCAAACACGGGCTCCTCTGCATAGCAGCAATGTTGTGGTGTGGAATGTGATCTTGGCAACAGTTGCCGTGGCAACCGGCCGCCGCAATTCTGGTCATTGTTTCCCGCTGAGGCCTCAGGTGGCTGAAAGGGCCCGGCAACAATCAGCGATATTTATAACTCCTAATGCACAGCCTTTGAACTGAAGTGGGCTACGGAATTAAATTACTACAAGCTAATCTTATTCCACAAGTGCTCCCGGACTAAGTCATCTATTCACCTGTCAAATCAATTTAGAGTCTTGAAAATAGCTGCTCTGGGTACTTACACAATGGCAATTGCACAAAATACACGACCACATGAAGACCCTACAATACCTTTCAACAGGGGGAAGCTATGCGACCAAAATCTACTTCCTCTAGAGGAACTTTAAACAATGCCTTGATATTCTGACTGCAATTTAAGTTCGAACAGCAACAAGGACAATGCAGCTTAGTTCTGTAAAATGTCACACTGAGAGGAATATCCCACTTCTACTTTTTTCAAACACAATTGTTGTTCCTTTGAGAATTAAGGGAGCTAGTAATTCACAGGAAAAAGCTATGAACTCAGCGTCTGAGGTAGGAAATGATTTATGGAACAAAGAACACAGTCAGTATTCAGGCAGTTCTCAATGCTGAAAGAATACGCTTCATCACAAAGCTCAAAAACACTGTGGTTCTCTCAAACACAGAGTATGACCTCAAATAGCTGCTTTAGGAGATTATGGAGGACCTAAAACTGACCGTGACTCAAACTTAAATGATGATTCATGAAGACAAATATTTCTTGGCAAGCTAAATATACAATGCTGTCGTATTTATCTCACACACACCAGTGCTACACTAAATGGTTTCAAAATAGAAACAATACCTAGAATTTAAAATGCCTGAAGATGTGTCTCTGCCTCTTTCATTATTCACATTTGTAAATTCGTAAAATGAAAAATCAGAATATCTAATTTGGGTTACTACACAGGGATTATCATTTACATTAATGCAGAAAAGCTATAAATCCATGGATATTACTGATGGTTCATCCAGATTGAAGGCGGACATCCGGTGACAAAGCCGGTGGAGATTAACGCTTGCTTGAAAACGAACCTTTATATCAATGAGTTTTTCCCAGGACTGGAGGTTTATTAGAAATGTACTACAATATAAAGGTCAAAAAGATAAATGGCCCTTCAATGGTCATCAATATTGGCAGAGGTGGACACGGTCATATGTTTTTACTTGGACGATGGGGTGTATGAATGTGTGACTCACCAACACCATAGTGACTCACTCGACTAGTGACAGCAGGTGTTTATCACAAACTAAAGCCTATATACGTATAATCTCAAATACTTTGTTAACCTCAAAACAAGCACATAATCTCTTTTATAGGGTCTACATTATTGAATATTTGGTTACGTTCTGGGTGTATAATGTAATGAATGATTTCAGTTCTGGTTGAAACCATTCCTGCATTTCACCCTTCCTTACATCTTTTTTTTTATTAATTTTAGCACCTGTGTTGAGGTAATTCAACATCTCTAAGGCACCATTTACTGAAGTTAATTAAAAAACACACAATGTTCTGGATGTGTGTTTTTTATCAGAAAGCAGTATATGAAATCTAAACAGGAAAACAGGTAATTCTACCCATACCTCCTATTTATTTCACTAAATCCCTATAACACTGCTTCCTAGAAATATATCGAATCTATCTAAAACAATCAAAGCTGCTTAGAAGAACACAGGAAGTAACATTTTACCAATGCATTTGTTGAGTACATCAATAACAAAGAAGCACTGGTGATGCTTAGAGGTGAAAATTAATGTATAGCAGCGTAGGCTATTATACACTTAATCTCGACTGAACTTACCGGCATCATATTGAAAAAGACCTCCAGATATTCGGTATTCCTTATACAGAAGAATATAAAGACCTTTCCCTGGCCTCCCAAGAAGTGTTTCTTATTGTTGTTTTATGCAGGTAAATTATGCACGTATTATCCTCTTCTTTTACGTACCATTATTTTAGATTAGTCTCTTCTTATATTCTGCAACAACTTTGTAACGTTGATTTATTATAGAAACCTGTTGCAGAGTGAACCGAGATGAACTCGGTAAATACAGTAAAGTTTCTTATACGAATCGCTCAGACGTGGGGAACCGCAGACCACCGATCACACCGAACCATTTGTATACGCAGAGATTTGCGACCGCTATAAAATAGAAGCGAAATAAAGATAACGGTCGTCCGCGAGCATATCAGCTACGGTCCGCTAAGCTAATTTCAGGTCCACATTATATCCGTGCGGGCGAGGTTTTTCGCTGGATCAACAAACGCAACCCAACCCAAGATGACGCTGCGCGAGATCCCGAATATCCCCGGCGCGTGCATGACAAACTCCGCCTCGCGCCACCCGCGCGCTTCCCGCCCACTTCATCATCGTTATCTCAGAGGAGACGTTCGCGTTCAGCTAAGATCCGGTTTGAAGATTGTACATGGCTTTGTCTTATTTAACGTGTCTCGCACTCTTTAAAAGCTTTTAAAACGAATATTGAGGAACATAAAGGACCTGTCGGAAATATTGAAAGCGATAAATGGAAGACCTTTGCTGTCGGTACAACACTCAGTTTCATTGTACGATGCACACAATAACTAACGTAACGTAATACCCATAATAGATTAGAAATAACCAACACAATAATGACTTAAATACGAAAAGGAACAGAAATAACCCATACGAAAATTAGCCTAAAATTGGTAACGTTAGACTAAGTAAAGTAGAGACACTTTCTGCTTTTTCTTAATCACCACACAAAAATACTGATATTAAGTGATTTTTTAATAATATTTATTTTGCTTCTGTACTACGATATTATCAATCGAAAATAGCCATAACTCGTTTGGATTTTCCACAATTAGCTCATAAACATTTTTGTCTTACATATGTGTAAAGTTGTGACGCCCATTAATGCTCTTAGTCTGCCTTTATTGCAAATGCAATAAATAACATAATTACATTTTAAAAAATATATATATTTTTTTGCTTCATTTAATTCAGATTCAGTTAAACAAAACATGAACACATATTTAATACTAGAAAATGTATGAAAATCAGTACTAATGTAAACATAACAGTACAAATAGCAATATACATACCTGTATATTCTATAACCTGACCACTAAACCAATGCATCACCCAAAATGTTCGTTCTATATGATATATAAGCTTGTTTCTTCATGGGGACCTAAAAATATTGTAATTTACTGGAATTTTATTTGTTTAGTCCCCATAATGTATGTAATACTAGTACACAAACACACACAACCTCTGAATGCATTTTTTTTTTGTATGATTGAACTGTTACCGTATGCAGTAAAGAGTGTCACAATTGGACTTACTTTACCAACTTGTATATTTCTTAAAATGCTATGTAATCCTTTTAATAATTATACTAGAAATGTGTCCATTAATAATAGACAGTTGAAATATACCAAATATATATTTTAAATAATTTGCATTGTATTTTTTAAAATGTGACACTGTACAACTGATCCAGCTTGTGAAGCAATAGGACACACATCCAGGTAGAGTTGACACTTCGTCTTAACCGTACCGCTCTGACATGCTCGCTGATTTCTCTAGATAATGGAAAGACCTCGCATGGCACAATATCATGTACGTCTATTTTTAGAGCAAAGAGTTTGAGTTTTCATACAAAGTGCAATGATGTATGTTAAGTTAAACAAAATAATAATAAAAAGCTATTCATTGCCGAAGGGACATGGTGAAATGAAAATCTCACCTTGGAAAAATATTTTGCTAATATCTTTGGTGTGGAAAGATGCACATTCAAATTTCCCATGATCAAATACACACGTGTGGAGGAAAAATCACAGCATGGGGTTCTTGTGTATGCAAGGTATTTAAGGTGTTTTAGTGGTACACATGTCTCAAATGTACTCCCCGTAGACTAAACATCTTTGGGATAGGGGATGGTGGTATTGTTTACCATTTGTATAACCACAGCTTTTTACACTGTGGTTGTTGTAGCCAAGCCAAAACCAGGGTTCCTTTCTGCTTACCGTCGTTTAAATGTAGCAATCATGGTTTTATTTTGTAGTAAAACTATGGTTAATTTTTGTAAGGGGAGTTGCTGGACATGGTACTCTGGTAATGTATTTTGGGCATGTTATGTCAATATGTGGATATTTCCTGCAACTGTATGACAATCATTCTGTCGATCTTATAGACTATATGTGACCCTGGACCACAAAATCAGTCATAAGGGTAAATTTTTTTAAATTGGAAGCTGAATAAATATGCTTTGATGTATTATTTGTTAGAATATTATAATAGTTGCCTATGATACAGCTATTTGAAAATATGGCAAACAAATCTAAATATAGAAAAAATCTATTTTAAAGTTGACCAAATGAATATATTAGCAATGCATATCAGCTAATCAAAAGGTTTAGATATATTTACATTAGTAAATGTACAAAAAATAGTTGGAACATGATCTTTTCTTAATATCTTGGATAATTTTGACCCATACATACAATGCAGTTTTAAATCATTTTTTTGGTCATCACTTCACTGGTGTTATCAGGTCAAACCAGAATACACATGGAATAAATTAAAATATAAACCAGACATTTGACAAGAATATAATATGTTGACTAGACCTTTCTTACCTGACCGGGTAAATGCTGACGTGGTCCATCAGCGGCTAGACTGTAATGGCAAAAAGAGATAACTCAAGTATGATCCAAATACCTCTGGCAGATCTGTTATCTTAACTATAAGCAGAATGTCCTTTCAACACTGTGGCTGAAATGATAGCCAGGTGGGGGTCTGTATTAAAGCACTGTCTGAGAATGCAGCTGAATGGTGTTATGTGGTGCAAACCACTGCCATAAAGACAAGAAACATCTTGAGCAAAAGCTGCTGTTATAGTGGTTCAACTCCCTGTAATGAGGGAGAAGAACTACTTACAGGAACTTACAGCAATAATCAAATATAGGGATTGATCCAGAACTGTGGTCTGGCTATGAGGGGGAAACAAACATAAATAAGATGTATTTGGTTTCTTAGAAATGTGGTTGAAATTTTTTTTGCTAGCCACACCTAGTTGACCTTATTAGCAGTAAGCCAGCAAGATACCACCTAAAAGACTCTAAAAATGTGACTGCAACTTCTAGGTTGGCCAGCACCACAAAAAAAAAACCACACACTTACACACTGTATATAGAATCCCCTTTTAGTGCTTGCAAAGACCTCTTCGTTTCGTTTTCTGTTCTGTTTCTTTTGTCTTTTCCCATCTCGCTCCCTCCCTCTCTCTCTCAGCATCTTTCTTGACCTTGTGGAGCACCCATGATTGATAGGTTGAGGACAATGTTATGGCAGGTTCCTTACATTCTAGATTAATGATGTTTGGCTCAGATTTACAGGGATTTGGCTGTAAAACTGCCCCTGTTGAATGAACAGTACAGATTCCAGTGCAATTTTCAAAGTAAAAGCTGCCAAAAGAATGTTCAGGATATAGGACATACTTAATCTGTTTCTTTTCAGTACCTTTGTTTTTTTTGTGCTTACATTTGTGTGTGTTCTGTCCTCTACTGGACAAGAGCAGTTATGACAGATGCCTAACCACTCCCCAAAGTAAGGTCCCACCCTGTCAATATTAATGGACAACACATCTCTGACAGTCATTGCTGATCTAGGATCAGGCACGATTTGTCCTTTGTTACTTCACCTTAAAATACAAAACTGATCCAGACTCTGCAGTTCTAGTTATACAGTCACCAGGGGGTATGGCATCAGACCTTATTTAGTGTCTGCTTCAGACAGGGCGGTGTATGTTGTGACGGATGGTCTGGTCTGGTCTGGGGTGAGGCAGGTGGAGGGATGTGTTTTTGAGTACTGCCAGATGACACTTGTCCCCGAATGTCCCAAAAACACACAAACAACCTCTGAAGGCTTTAAGTAATTTTAAAGGGATAAGGCATATTGTCAACGTATTATAGTATCATTAATTAAATCAACATTGGCAAACATTTAATATTATATTTTCTTCATAGCTTTCAGTGGATCAAAATGCATTTATAAGTGCAATATTAATTGAACATGATCTTAAAAACCTTTTATTAATGAAATGCTTCTTGTAACGTTTTGTAGCATCCAAATTATATGAACTTCTAGGGTTAGAAAGTTCAAATGAAAGTGCTTAATGAATAAATAAAGCTAAAAAATAATATAAACATATTATATAAGTATATAAATATATTTTTTGAGATGATAAGTCAGACAGGCAGCCAGCAAGTTCCTGCAACATTTTCTTCAATACTCTTAAGGTATGATATTATTTATTTTAGACACATTTTCAGTATTTCACATGTAAATAAAATATTTTTAAACACCTGCTTAACATGTTATTTTATTAAATATATTACACTGTCAAAGTAGGTACTAAAATAATATTTCCATCGGTGAGGAAAAAACGCAGGAAATTATGGTATTTATGACATCTAAAGTGTTTAAATCTAGATTTTGCAATGTATTATTTTTTTCACTAGATGGCGCTATGCAGAAACATTTGCTACAGGGGAATGGAACAGTGCTCCTTTTCGTGATGCAGTGAACCTGTGGTCATGGTTGCATGTCATGTGCAGGAGCTCACTGCTTCTCTCAAACTGTAACGTGCCATTATTGTCCACGTAAATTTGTATTTACTAAGCTTGAGACTGCTTGTGATTGCTTAAGAATGTGAAGATCAAGGAACTTACACTACTGGGGTCTGTACATGCTTTAAAACTGATCCAATATTTTCTTAATCATTTACACGTTACAATTTTCATAATTTGAGCTCTGTAGACATGAATGCATTTATTCTATAATCAGAAATGTATTATCAGGGGTGCAAAGCAGAGTTATCCTTTCTAAAAAAGAATGTCACCCCAATTTCCACAAAGCGTGAACCACTGCCCATTGTACTTGGTGTGTTTGTGGTGTGTGTGAGGGAGGGAGTGTCTTTTTACAAACCCCAAAAACTCATTATAGTTTATAAATTTCCAAATCAATGATGTGAATGAATGACTTGAATGCTTGACATCATATGTTTCCTGATGCACGTTTTGTCTGTTGCCACAGGGAAAGGACAGCGGAGGAGAAAAACAGAGCAAGGGAAGCGAAAAATAATAGGAGAGTGCTTCTTGTGCTGTTTAATCTCCAGACAGTCCCTAATTTCTCTAATTATCAAGCTGCTAAGCAAACAGAGGCAAGCAGGCAGGAATTGGCCGTCTCCTGCGGCTTACACTTCGGGGGGTCGTGTCTAATTTGAGGGAAGACCCGGTCCATCTCTTGCATGAACACATCTAGGGCTAACAAACCCCTACCAGTGCGGCCCCTCCCAGTCGACCCCTACCCACACGCACCAGCTTTATGGCAGATGGCGTAGTTCACCCTCCCTCCGAACCTCCATTCCACCCCCACCCTCCGCAGCTTTTGTGCCCCTGTGTGTGTGCAGTGTTAGGGGGCTGCGACAACAACAGCCCTCCCCACAGCTTCCACTCGCCCTTGCCCTATTGTAAGCAGGATTCAGGCTTCATACATGGCGCCGTGATCAGGTGCCCTAACAGGGTTGTCAGCACCCGAAAAATCGTTTTAATCCCAGTGGTTGTGCATCAGGGCCACTGGAGTTTGCCGTACTTTCCTGACGCACTTGACCGGGTTTGATCTTCAGTTATTGTCAGAAGCACAGGAACACTTTGAAGGCCTGTCGCAGAACTGAATGTTTTCAAAAGCTTACTATTGACATCTTTGCTTAAACGTTGAGCTTAAACATGGTTTCACAAAGTCATAAATTACCAAGTTCTGCTTACCATTAAAGCTTCTGTGGTTTGGCTCCTTTGGCAAGGTTCATTGACTGCTCTTCACCACAGCTATGTACCTGATCTAGGTCACGCATCAGGCAAAGACTCTGCTTGTACAAGAGTGTTGGGCTGTATAAACTTTGAGCAAGGTCAGACGTTAAACAGTTATACTCAATAGAGGCTTTGACCATTGTTGTCTCTTCGCCAGGGTTTGTTCTTTTTTGTAGCTGAACACTTGATAGAAATGGCAAATGCGGGCAAACATTCTGCTTGGTCATGAGTGTTATGTAACTGCTAAGGGACTTCTGTTTCCCTGAGGTTATCTCCATGACAACAGGGTTCAAGTCTCCTGGGACTTTTGGCACACGCGACCCTTCTACGGGGCAAGACCCCAGGGGCATGGGGGTAGGGACACGTGCGGGTTAAAGGTCGCTGGACACTGCGGACACTAACAGCGAATTGGGACAGGGTTATGGTGACACAGGCCGAGGTCGCCTCAGAAAAAGCCTCATATCCATAGCATTAGTTGCGGTCAAAGAAGTCTTTTCTGGCCATCAAAACCGTGATGACCCTTGGAGCGAATGGCACACGCCACCAATTTAATCTGATGGACAACTAACTCACAATCCTGTTTCTGCCTCAGTTTGGCTAGTTTCTTTCTTGAATAAATCTATGATCTTTTATGCCAAGTAGGTGAATCTTTGCTTATGTTGCAATCTGCAGCCCCTGGAGATTTTAGCAAAGGTTTGCCAGAGTTTACAGTTGCCCCTCTCCAGGACCATAAACTCCTTCTCTGAAATTCACCTTCGACAGTGAGGAGGACATGTATGACTCAGTGTTTTAGTAGGAAATGGATTAGGGTTCAACATTTACATTTGGCTACACCCTTGACCCTTTCCATTCAGTTTTGGGCTACTTTTCATGGTTTGGTCCTTACAGTGTAGGCAACAGAGCAAGGAGCCAAATAGAAAAGGTGGACAAGAAAAAATCAATACTTTGTGTGTCCAGTGGCGTATACAGATGACAAATGCAGCAACAGAAGACGCCAAGATCAGTTGGCCAATGTGGAGAGAGAGAGAGAGAAGAATGAAATGAGAAAAAAAAAATACAAGGAATGAGTTCGGAAAAGAGTCAGGCCCCCACTCTCTCCTTCCTCTTCCCTTTGTTTTTCCCTTTTTCTTTTCTTGTGAACTGTAACGTGTTCTTCAGTTCGTATTGTTATTGCCTGACAACCTGCTGACACTCATCCACCAACTCCCCGAAATTCTTGTTGCCTCTCCCACAGTCACTCGTTCTTGGTTTCACATCCATATTTCTGTCTCGCAGCCTTGCGTATCGTATTGTATAGTTACTATTTATTACTTTCTCCACAAGTTATAAGAGTCAGGGAAGGAAAAGAAGAGAGAAGAGAAGGGCGTCGGGTTTGAGATTTGTGGCTGTGGTCATTCCAGCAGCTCTTGTCCCACCTGCCATCCATCCATGATGGAGGGGGTGAAAGAAGAGTAGAGTGGGGAGCTGCATCTCTCTTTCCCTCGGCTAACTCACCCTGACAGGCGGGAACGCAGACTGCAGAGAGGAGGAGGACGACGAGGAGGGGCCTCAGCCCCCACCCTCCAATCAGATGCTCCCTTTGCTCTCAGCCAGTGGCAGCAGGGCAAAAACAGTAGCAGGGCTAAAGCTAGTGGTCCTCTCTTCTCCTCTCCTCTTCTGCCTTCTCTTTTCCTAACACTCTAGGCATGGAGTACTATTCCTCCATCTCCTGGGCGTCACGCCTCTCTCCTCCACCCTGGCTGACCACTGCAGTGCATCCACGAGGTACTCTCTCCCTCTCTATCTGATTTTCTTTCCTTCCTTTGGCTCTCCCTCACATACATTCTCGTTGGCTTGTTGCTATCGTAAATTGTTCAAAAGAACTTTTTGGTCAATGCAATGCTGTCGGTGATCCTACTTTGTCCAAACGAAATAGGACCTGTTAATGTTGGAAATGACTATGTATTTCATTGCAAAAAAAGATCTTCACTCCACTTTTAATGCAACTGATCATCCTAAATTCGTTATGCTGCTCTTATCGGGTTAAGTTTTGCCTTGCATATTTTAAGCACCGCATTGCTCTCTGGGTTGTAAAGTAGTAAACAACCGTTTATGTATTGACACCATCATGAACAGCAGGTGCTGTGGTGCAAAATATTCCCTCTCTTCACACTTTATCGTAACTTGGTAGAATTCAATTGCACAACTTTTTTTTTTCTATTTCAATGCGTATTCTAATATATTTAACTGTGCTGCCTGTTATGCGTTAAAAAAGAATCTCTTGTGATAGCTGTAGAAATGTCGCAAAAATAAGTGGAACGGCATTTTGCATATATAAATATTCACGCATGCATTTCTGCACCTATTTCTCAAATGAGCATTTTAGGGACTGTTTTTAATACTGCTGCCTAAACAAAGTTCAGATTTTATATCCGTATAGAGCAGCATGGCACACTTACGCATGGCCTCTCAAATGGAGAACGCATTTCCAGGCTGCACATTTCTAAATCCAGTGTGTCCACCCCCTCTTCTGTCTCTTGTATTGATTGGTTAATGGCATTATTTGTGGAGTGTGCCTCTCTGGACGTTAGCCCTTTTTGGCCCCCTCGCTGCATTTGTGTGTGTGTTTGGTCAATGGAAGGACATTGAGGCCTGACCGATGGTCATCCTTCAGCGTTATTTGCTTTCACACCAAAGGTCAGGGGGGGGTCATAAGAAGTCATAGGGTAATAAGTTTAACCCTGATAGGGCCAAGGTCATTCATAGCGTGACTCCAACGAAACCTAATCAATACTCCCCTCACACTATCCTCTTCCTCATATTCTAGGCAGGACTATTACCTTATTTTTAAAAAAGTGATAAACAAATACCATGTGGAGAACGTTACAAACGTTCCTTGAAATATCTTGTGAATGTTTCATTTTAAGTATTACGCCTTTTGTTTTAAGTCGAATGTTTTGAAAAAACAAAAAAAGTGTTTAGTTTTAAAGCAATTCAAAGATGTTCGTGTCGTCTTAGGTGCAGCGAGCCAATTGTTGGAGGCAGCGCAGGGCAACACCCACCCGACAGATTTGTGAACCTTCTGGAAATTATTCACTCTGCGCTTCTGCACCTGCACATCTCGTTCTTAACCCTCATTCTTAAACTGATAATACTTTCACAAAATCTAATATCAGTGTTAAAATTTCATATCCAAAAAAGACACGTCAGTAGAAAGTCTTTATATGCACTGCGGTTTGCTGTGGATTTTAACTTTTTAAGTCCTGAGAGAAAGACAGCTGGTGTTTGTTCACCATACCTTGCGATAGAAACCAACTAAATGTTTAAACATGAACCAAGTACGAAAAATGGTAGTGTGGGAAGGTCACCGGCTGGGCCACTGCATACGATAAGAGCCTCCATCTTCACTGAGTCAGCCATTTTACTCCAGAACTAATCATCTACTGGTTATCCAGCCTACACAAATTGATAGTAACCCTGTTTTTTTTTTATATTTTTTTATTTTTTACAAACGTACACTCAATTTTGCCAAGTTACGGTAAATTTCTCAATCTACAATAATCTACGAATATGCTGTCCGCTATACAGTATACAGTATGAAAACCAAAAGGCGTGTGCATGCAGCGTGATCGCCAATGCAGCTGTAAATCTCCTTTAAAATTCATAGTTTTTGCGAAAGAAAAAACAATGATAATGACAGCATTGTACGGTAGTAAATGCACAAACTAATTTTGCCATTTTTAATCTGAATTCTGCATGTCAAGAATTCAATTAGTTTTGCTGGCAAAATTCTGAAAAGCTTGAGACACATGAGATAAACTGCACACCATTTCAAACTCATTTTTACGTATTGCGCTAAATGTTGCCAGGGTTGTTTGCACTGGGTAATTTAACCATATTAGATTATTTTATGGTATGTTTGCTAGGTATCATCTAGCCTTGAAGCCAGACTGACGAAATATACGCCAGACACCGCCAAAAAAGACAAAAACTAACCAAAACACAGACATAACAATTGCGCGAATTCACACGAATCTTTTGATCATTCCGTAGTGTTAAAAACAGGTTGACGAATTTACAGCACCCCCTACCCACCCAAAAATATCACCAAAATAAAATACGAATTAAAAAAAAAAACCTGCGTACTTTGTACACTTACATACAAGTGGTATGTTAGTGCACAGCATGCTATCAAAACAGATGCGTTAGCTCATTAACCTGAACTCCTTATGGCTCACAAAGGGAAACTTTGGAAGATCTGTACAGGCTATGTGAGATACTTCTGTAAACATAACCCTACTGAATAGTGTCACCTCTTTTACCAGGCCAGATACACTCAGTGCTCTTTAACACGCACATACTACATTCCTCCTGTCCCGCTGGACAGAACAAGGGGTAAGAGGGAAAAGGGAAGTGCTTTTTTTACATCTTTCCATCTCAATAAAGTCTCCTTATGATAGCAGCTCTCTCAAGAAAACCAAGCAATGGTTAAACAGGAAGAAGTGACCTGCAGGGTGGAACGCCTATCAGGCAGGCAGAAGATAGATCAATAAAGGGGGGCCATTGGAAGAAGGAGAGCCGTGTGCTGTTAGACAGTCAGAGAGATAGGGTGGGATTTCACAGGCTAGCAGCACATGGTCGCTGAGAGCTGAAAGACATATAGCACACATGTGTGTTTGCAGTAGAAGGCCATGGCGTCTTGGGACTGTCGCTTTTGAGAAAAAGGCAAGGTAAGAAGCTTTTTCAGACAATATTCTGAAATGATCCCACTGTTGCACGTGCATGTTAAAGCAAGGCTCGAATGATAGATCTCAAAATCGAAAAGCGATACGCAAAAAGTGTTTAGCGCATACTGTACAATATTACTTCAAACTGTACGTTTCACAGATTTGCTTTGCTTAGATTTTTTTTTCCCGCAAAAAATTATGCTTTGTCACCATGGGCCCCTGGCCCATATGGCACCGCCAGTAATTCAGTTGATTACAGTAATGCATTCATTGATTGATCACTGAAGCCACTACTGTACAAGCACATCTGCTGATTTCTGAATGAAACGAAAACGAACACTTGTTTGTTTGTTTTTTGTTAATAATAATATAGATAATTTACAACTACTAATAATAATATATTTTAATATTATACTGCTAAATATTTTATTATTTTCAAACGTTAAACTAAAAATGAAATTGATTCCGCCCATTGCGTGCTTTATGTCAATTTTAATTTCTAAAAGTTATTAGTTTTATCAAATATAGGAATGGAAATACATTAAAATACACATTTATTAATGTTAAGTAGACAGCAATACATAATTTTGGCTTCAAAACATGAGAGGTGTGTAAATGTACTGGTACGTATTACTGTGTGCAATATACAATATATGTTATAAATGTAAAAAAAAAATAGTTTGATTCTAGAGTGGTTACATTTAAGCAGGGGCTTGTTCACAAAAGGCTTCTTCTGTCCATACGCTATCACTAATTAAACATGACTATTGCTCTAATTACGAAAACGTCCAAGACGTCCAGGGTACCAGAGTAGGAAAACTTCAGAGAACACAATAAAGCAGTCCTCATTAATGAGACAAGTGCAACACCATGGATCCTTCTGTCAAGGGCTGGTCATATTGTCTTTTTTTGTTTTCAATTTTCTACTAGACAATATGACGACAGAGGGGGGTCCCAGGCCACATCCACTGCCGGAGAAGCTGTTCCACTTTTTCAATTGTTTTTTTCCCCTCTCGCCCTCTGCCCCTGGTGGGAAAGTATTTAGGACTTTAGGTCTGTGACAAATAAAAATGTCATCCCTGCTCAAGTCTGCTGTGATTGTTGGTGGGCAAACTGGTGCTCAGAGGTTTTGAGATGTTGCCTTACAGTGAGAGGAGATGCTGGGAATGGCTCCGTCCTCTTCACATGCCACCTTTGGTCAAGCCCAAGTTCTGGAACATCGCTGGCCTTTCCTTAACAATACCAGTCGCCACACAGGGGGTCCCCCCTCGAACCTAGAGCTCAAACAAATTCACATAGAAACACCATTGTACAGTAAAAAGCCTTTTGAAAAAGACCACCAACTGACACATCTCATCTCATTTTAAGGGGGAGGAAAGTTGCTAGAGAAAAGTGACTCAAAAACAAGTAACAGTTAAAATAAAAAGCTTTAAAAAATGGAACTGCGTTGATTAGGCATAGTGAAAAAAACAACAACAAATTTCTATATCTTTTTAACTAAAACAACTGTGTTTTGGAAAATGTCTATGTTCAAAAAAACATTCGCCATATTAGAGACTTAATGGGAGGGGCACGGTTTTTGTTTTGAGACAAACGATTTTTGAAACACATCGTAATACAAGCTAACGGATTAGGCTGAAGCTGTAATGTTTTCCTCTTTTAATAAAAAGAGCCATGTTCAAACCCTTTTTAATATCTTTTTTGTCAGAAAACATTCAAGGAGCACAAAGCAGATCGACAAAAACCAAAACGATATTCGTAACTGAGTATCAGACGTTCAGCTTATCCGTCAAACATAAAAACATCTCACTTTTAGCAAACATAATTATAGAGCCATGGGCAAATGTTGTTTCACTCTTTAACCCTTTTATTTCCGACATTGTTGACCTAATTTTCCCTAGTGAAAAACAACAATACATTTACACGTTTATGTACATAATAAAATTCCCTGCAATTATTCTGTTTGTATACTAAAACGGTATACTTGATGCCTACTAAACTGGATCAGCTAATTTTGTACTTAATGCCCTTCATTTGTGCAAAAGTAGTGCTGAAGCCATTATAAAGATATACTGAGGTATATTTGATTGTACTAAGTGGAGCTATTACAAGTGCAGCTACACTTAAGTGCATATTTTACACTTAAAAAACATTTTTATTGAAAGATTATACTATCGTCATCAACAGTGACGATAAAACACATTTCGGGCTTAATAGTAAGAAATGCACATTGTGCACAAGTAGTAATACAAATAGTAGTACTACAAAACAAATGTTTCAAATTTTTAGCGAGTCTCGAGCAATATATGAGTAAATAGATTTGAACTATATATACGTATACAATAAATGTATTCAAAATGCATTTTGCTTTTTTTACAAGGGTTGGCTGTCGGAAATATCTTGATTACGCAAACTTTGCTAATACAACACACATGCCATATCAAATTTCCTTGTGCCTGTGTGTGTATATATATATATATATATACAATTATTAAATTAACAAGTACAAATAAGGCAGTAGATGTCCATCAAAATTTCTTAACAGATCGATAGATAATTTTTATTCTAATTTATTTCAAAACTTACAACAAAATGCAATTGATCTTTAATGTACAACCCTAGTTTGTATTCATTTTGGGGTGTGTTCAATTAAAACTATAAACTGCAACATACTGAGGTGCTCACGTTTTCCTTTCACATTTCTTTGGTGGGCATTAGGTGTTCGGCAATAAACCACTTTCTCAGCAATAGTTGAAATGGTCAGTATACAACTCCCACAAAAGCTAAGCCCCTCATGCTTTGTAAAAGGTCTGCTAGGTTGGGAAGAACTGGCCTTTGATCTGGCCTACACGACTTAGTCTAGCAAACACACAACGGCTACTCTCTCTCTCTCTCTCTCTCCCTCCCTCTTTCCCTCTCGCTCACTCCTTTCTTCCGTCTTTCTCAATTTGTTGCAGTGTTCAGGGGTGTCAAAGGACCCGAGCTGAGAATCTAAAGAAGAGACGACGAGTGGGACATGCACATCGGACTCTCTGACAATGCCGGCTCAGGTTCCTGTGAGTTTGCCATGGCGACCAGTGGGCCCTGACAGCAGCGGGGATCACAGTATTGCAGAGGAAGGGTGTGTATGTGTGTGTGTGTTGTTGAGGGGGTGTGGGGTTATTGGGGGACACACGCCAGATGCCTTGGGGAGACGCCCTTCGGCTCACCAGCTGGGCGAGGCTAAACTGCCCCTCACGCGATGGTTTTCGGCCTTAACGGATTAGCGTGTTTGTTTACGGCACACTTCAGCTAAAAAAATATATATAATATAAAAAAACATATTTTAGCGTATAGCGGGTGCAGTAAACGGTAAAACTGTTTGATATACAAACCAGTGTGTTCATAATTAATATAATACACTAAAGTAACATGATAAAAACAAACCAATTTATCAATATCAAAGTGTTTTGTACAACTAAAAATAGCTGACGCATTTGTTAAGAATTGACCTTTGACCTACTTTTGGGTCCCGATCCACTATTTGAGAACCACTGATGATGCTCAGTTTAAACCCAACATCTTTGTTACTGACTAGCATCCCAACGAAGACGCATTGGACCGACTGGGTAATCTCTGCAGGCAACTGTGATGTGATTACAGTCTCACATTGACCTGTAGGGGTTGAGTAGTCTGTTTACACCCAAAACCTACATCTGCTGCACCTGAATCTGTGTTCTCCTTCAAAACAACATCTGTGCTTATCTCAATGCTAATATGCTAATGTGTCGTTGCGCTCAATTCACACTGAAGTGATCAAACACGCATCTTATACTGTACAGAGGAGCTCAAGAAGTTCGTGAATACATTACCATCTCTGAATCTGAACATCTGCGCCCCCCCTGCTGGAGGAACACGGTACTGGTGGCTGAGTTTTGGCATAATCTCAGCTGGCAACTGTGAGTAGTGTGTCACCCCTCTCACAGGCACTGCTGGGGTTCTGTCACATACAGCACTCGCACACCATGACCAAATAACATTGGTCTCCATCGGACAGAAGAGAGCAACCTGTGGAAATGAGTCATAGCGTTATAGAATTTTGATGGAAGCTTTGGCAAGGATGAAATGTAAATGTTTAAAGTGTTTGTTATTCATATATCATTTGCTCACCAATTCCTAACTACAATCCATCCCTTCATTTGCGAGAACTTTCTGATGTTGGTGATACTGCATCAGGAACTGATTGGATGATATCTAGGAGCCATCAGTTCTTGATGCACTCCCTTCAGCATCGAAAGAGACACCTGTGAGTCTTAACTTTAGTACATGGATGTCAGTGAACAGTATTAAAGTGTAAAAGAGATGATACTGTAATTGTTTTGAACTGTTTATCAAAATATTAAAGATGCAGAATGTAATTACTATCCGCTAGCGGCAACAAACTGCATTTATTGGCCTAATCTGTTTGAGCAGCCAGATATAAATAGTTATATCGCTGTTTTATTTGTCTTACTTATAGACTTAAATACATCATGTGACACATGTTACATTGTTTTGTGCTTTACTTTTACATAACAGGTTTTCTACTGTTTTCAATAAAGTTATACTTGACTTTTTTCTGAATATAAATGATCTCTGCTCCTCCTTATGACACTAGACCTTTAACTGTAACTAAGAGACATACAGTCAAACCAAACCAGTTATATTTTTTACTAGTGGGTGTAGGGAACTATAGTTTATTAGTGAGTATATAGCAAAATAAACTGACATATTATACACCCCAAAAAAATCTTCATACAGTGGACTATCACTAAAAGACTAAACAAGCATTGCTTGTTGAATATCTATTCAACCTAATTCTTTACATACCTTTCTATAAAAGTTATCTGACATTATCATTATGTTTGTTCTGACACAATTTAGCTCTTGCCATATTTTATTCCCATTGTCTAAACAATAGCGAATAAACTGAGAAATGCTGAACCTGTCTAAACACATTTTGACTATACCATTGTTCATATTTTTGCACATGGCCTACAAATAGCCCCATAAATATCTATCTGAATGTTACTGCTTTAAAGGTTAATATATATATATAAATATATATATATATATATAAATATAAGTCATTTTTAATCCATTTGCATTTTCCATTTCCATTTCCATGTTATTGGTTCGGCATTTTAAGAGTTGTCAGTCAGTTTTTGGCTGAGAAATGGTACAGCGCCCTCTGCCTGTGAACTTCATTCATTGAAACGGTCTGAGCTGTAAAGGCCTTTTAAGTAAACATTCAAATTCTGAATTTTTATATTGTTGAGCCTGGTTGGTATAGGCCTATATAAGACATATAAATATATTAATGAGAGAAATAGCAAAACGATGGACTGCATCGGTCATGAGTTAAAAAACTTTAAGTAGCTTGTGCTGCTGTTTATAGCCTATCTTAGTGGCCACCAGTTGCCATTACCACTGATCAGCACATGGAGCAACTCCTCTTCACTCTGGTTATTGTATGCCGTTTGAGAGCATCAAGATTGTGGCATTGACCTTCAAACAACATCAGTTGAACAACTGAAGAGTTAAAAACACCGACTGCTCATATGAGCTCGAAGGGAGGCAGAATTAAACGCACTAAAAACGTGCGTAATTTGGATTCGGATGATGCACCTTCACTACCGCAATCAATAATCGATGAGCCGCCAAATATTATACATTCCGGGCGACAGTTAGACAGGACGCCTCCATCTAAAAGTGAAAGAACAAAAACAAGCCCTTCCATCAAACCAGACGGTTCTCCAACACCCGAACAAATGGTGAAAGATGAGTCATGTGGCCAGGTAAACAAACAAACACAACGCTAGTATTTTATCAGTGTCTTTCATATAAAAATCATGGGAATATTTTTGCCTGTACAAATGTCCTGAATATTATTCTGTTTCTAACATACAAGAAATGAACTGATAGACTTCAACTCTTTTGATGAGCAAAAATTTTAATATTATTTCTGCTGTATGGCATATGAATAATTAAACAACCCTCAGATTTGAATAAAAAAAAAAAAGTCTGAATATTGATATTGTTTATAAATGAATAGGCTACTGAAATATAATATTATAAGTCTTAATTATTAATGTTATTCAAAGTTGTATTGTTAGTGGGTTTAATTGTTAAGCTACACATTTATCACTTGAGAAATATTAAGCAAATAGTGTTTTTTAAAAAAAAACCCACCAAATTCTTTTAATTAAATTGACAGTTGTCAAAATCAGTCAAAAAAGATAAAGAAAACGAAAATATTTACATAAAAAAAATAAATATGAAATGATATGTAATTGGTTATATGTGCTAATTGGACTATGGCCAACATCTGGCTTAGGCTATAAGCCCTGTCTATGAAACCAGGCTTAAAATGTATTAATAAAATGTCATATAATTAATAATCACTTCATAAAATATCCTTTTGTTGTGTACTGAGTTACCTTTAAAGGAAATAACTAAACTAAAATCTTTCCAAGGACATAAGTAATCCCCTTTCTTGCAATGGATCAAACGAAGTTCTCCAGCACCCTAAAGTTAAAGATGAGAGGATGTCGGTCAGGAGGTCTAGTTCTCCTGCTGCTTCAGGTGATTTCATACGCTCACAGACATGATCAATCATATTCACACCTCTCTCTATGTTCTCGTCTTTATTAGTAATGGTACCCCACCACATATACTCACTGTTTCTTGTTCAGTATGATTTGATTGCTTCAGTATTCACTTTCTTGACTGTCCAGCAACCCCTGGGAATCCCAATCCTGAAATCTTCATCCAAGGAATGCAGGGATACAAATGGACTGACACAGACCTGGAGTTTGTCTATCAAACCAAATGGAAACGGCGAGTTCAACAGGCACAGGTCAATGAATGCATATTTCTGGATGGAATATTAGTGTTCTGGATAGTCGGCAGAAAATATTGCATACAGTTTTAATAATTACTACAATAATTTAATTAAACATTTCCAACTAAATGCTCACTATAGTTATCAACTCAGAACAATCTAAGGTTATTTGCTGTATGTTGATTACGATATTTACATTAAATTTAGTTTAAAACTGCTGTTTACTTTACTTAAACTTGTGAAAATATATAAGTCACCTGCTATATGCACACATAGAAATTTAGTATATTGCACACAGTATACATACAATGTGTCACATCCCCTTTTTATTTTTCCAATTATGCTTAAATCAATCATTGTCATTAACATTTTTTTTTTATTGTGAGAATTACATTGAACAAACATGACATTTTCATGACAACTTCATTTACAGCAAGAGTTAAGCGACTTACAGAAGTCTCTGAAGAGCATGAAACAAATGCGGGAAATGGGCCTTGCTGCGCTTGACAAAGTACAAACAGAGCTTTCTAAGGTAATATGTGACACTTTTATAATGCATTTTGTCACTTCATATCCACCATTTTCATCATTGGAAACACCTTTCTGATCTCAATATTTGTGGCTCTGGTTTTTGAGGTGGCGTCATGTGAACGTTTGCAGCAAATTTCCATGGAAATACTTCTGAGGTCTCAGAGCTCTGGTCAGCTGGAAGGGCTTGATCTTAAAGCTCTGCTTGCCAAGCTAAAGGTTTCTGATGTGCTCTGCACTACTGCTGAGGAGAAGGTAGAGGTCAGCAAACTCAAGACAGAGATGGAAAAAGCACAAGTATGGAGGTATTAACCAGACAGCTTACAAACAATGAAAGAAGGACTTTTCTAGTGGTACTTACCTATGCTAAACTCACTAGCATGATGCTAAAATGTTGCCATGTGGTTGCTGGGTGTCTTCTAGGTGGGTTTCTTACCCTAAGCCTTCTGTGTCCAAACTAGTATGTCTGTAGGATGTTTTATTGTCCACCAGAAGAAAAAGAAACCTTATCTCAATTGCTAATTTGGCAGTTCTACATCTCTTGACCTCAACAAAAAGTTGTTGCTGCAGATAAATGTGTCGATTTTAATATGTCTACCTTAATTTTGTTTGCAGAGCAAAGGAGGAACGACTCATGAAGGACATTGAAAGCTATAAGGAGAACATCAAACAAATCAAGGTAACTGCTAGCAAGAGCACATCCTCAGTCATTGCTTAAAATGTGTAAATTTTGAACGTTTCGCACTTAAGATGATCCTTTTTGGTGTGGAAAGGTAAACGTAGATGTGCTGAAAGCAGAAATGTCTGCTCTGGAATCCCAGCTGTCCAGTAAAAAGGTTAGTGGATCACTTTTGACAACCGCTTGCTATGTTTTAACTGATGCTTTTAGCAATTAGCACTTAGTAGGCTGCTATGATAAATAGATGCAGAAACAATTTGTGGATTCTCGATTTTAACAGAAGATTAAAACACTCTAATCTAGTTTTCATTTGCACACTCAAATTCTCATGAAGAAGAGCGTTTTTGCATTCATGCAATTTCACCTCAGCTCAGAATGCTTTTATTACGCGAGATTAATGTGAAAACAGCCCACTGTGAACGCCCTTGTAATCCGCTTCAACCTTCAAGCAGACTGCTGTTGTTTCTAAAGCATGCAGCGCCATCTGCTGTTCAGAATTAAGCTCAGATTCGACTCGAGAAAGAATCGTGATGCATTCAGAAAATCTCACAATCCACTTAGCATATATTCAAAAAGAATAAAAGGCCTGTTATGACAATAACAATAACTAAAATGTCAACAAATAATGATACCATAGAAACGGTTGCATAAACTTATTTGCTAACTAATAAACCCACCAAAAAAACACCTGAATTTAAAGAGTTTGAGCAGTGACAGATGGCAAAACTGCAACGTGCTTCTAACAAAACAATATTTCTTGTTTACGAGAATGCTAATTTATAGTTCTTGTTGTGAAACATGCCTTTAGTTTATACAGTGCCTATACATTTTTAGTAAATTAAATTTGTTTTTGAATTGTGTAGGAGACAACACAGTCAGCTAAACCACGGCAAAAAGACCACAGAGGAACCAAACCCACTACTGCCCCTAAACCCCCAAAACCCCGGTCAGACCCTAAACCTCCTGCCTCTCCTCATGCTCCAGAAACCACCAAAGCTCCCCCTGCACCAAAAAGCTCCAAAGCTCATCCTGCTTCAAAAACTTCCAAAGCTCCCCCTGATCCAGAAACTTCCAAAGCTCCTACTGCACCAAAAACCTCCAAAGCTCCTCCTGCACCAAAAACCTCCAAAGCTCCTCCTGCTCCAGAAACCTCCAAAGCTCCTCCTGCACCAAAAACCTCCAAAGCTCCTCCTGCACCAAAAACCTCCAAATCTCCTCCTGCTCCAGAAACCTCCAAAGCTCCTCCTGCACCAAAAACCTCCAAATCTCCTCCTGCTCCAGAAACCTCCAAAGCTCTTTCTGCACCAAAAACCTCCAAAGCTCCTCCTGCACCAAAAACCTCCAAAGCTCCTCCTGCTCCAAAAAGCTCCAAACTTACTTCTGCTCCAAAACCCTTCAAACCTCCTGCAACCCTAAAAGCCCAGACTGCCTCCAAACCTACAATCACCCCAGAAGCCCCAGAGGGCGATGTCAATAGCCTTCGTCGCTCAAAAAGAATCGCCAGTAAGAAAAAGTAGTGAAGAATCTGGACGCTCAGGACGTTGTCTCCATATGTTCTTGCGTTCATTCAGGACAGACCTCTTATTGAAAATGTTTTAATTTGCAAGTATGTAATTTACAGTTGGCTTTTAAACTTGGAGGGAGTAGTTTGATGCCCTCTAGTAGATATTTTTGTTTAGCATTTATGGACACTCGATGGTGGAAATCAGTTGTAGGTCTGTCTTTAGGTTTAACCACGCGTTAATGTAGTTTTTCCATTATTCCACGTATTAAGAGTGTTTTTTTTTTCCTTTAGAGATGAATAAACATTTTTTTCAACCCTTTATAAAGCCATCTGGGTTGTGTGTTGTAGAAGAAACATCTGAGAGTTGTCACATTAAGTGTTGGGAAGTGGCAAGTAATACGTAACAAAATGACACAATTTAATTACATAATTATAGCTCAGTTACAGTACAATATTTTATAGTACAGTATAGTACATTTTCACACAGATTTTTATTTATTTATTTTTTACTTTTACAACAGTTAAAATCAATGCAAACAATAAACCACAGTCCTGAGATCGGGCCCGAGCTCTCAACTAAAGATATATATGGTTACAAAAAAGATAATAATAAAATTAAAACAAAATAAATAAATAGACAAACTTCAAGCAAAAATACAAACTTAAAAGAGACATAAGTGGCCTATCCAACAAGGCTTTGAACTGGTCTCCATCTTCTTTCAAAGATGTGAGTCTTCAGCTGTATCTGTGCTGTCAACTGTTCCATTAAATATAACTGTGAGGCCGTGGGTGGTTCAGATTTCAACCAATACATTTTTATCATTTTTCTTTCAGCCATTAGTAGGAGATGTAGAAAAGTTATCTGATCATGGGACAGATAATCCGGGAATTTGTCCAATAGACACGTTTTTTAATTTCCTGTTTTGGTTGATTTGGTTTTATTTATTTATTTTTTAAGATTAACTGTTTTTTCCCCAGAGGCATTGTAAGATGACAGCATTACCTGTCACAGCTATGCAAAAATAGGTTTTAAAAACTGTATAATAGCTACTTATTTCTTGTTATGATTTTAAATCATCTCAATCTAAAAGGAGCTGAGTCAGAATTTTTTGTTTTTATTAAAAATGTAGCCTACTTAAAAAGTAATCAAATACAATCTTTAATAAAGTAATTGAAACAGTTACACTAGTTTTTACATTTTAAATAAGTTACAGATTACAAGTTCCCCTATTTCATTTCCAAAGTGGTCATGGGGAGCTTAGGGACACAATTGCTAAAGTGTTGTTGTTCACTTTATGGACACCATGAGCCATTTTAACTTATACAAATTGTAAATCTGACCCCATTTGTTGAACACAAGGTTGTGAGTGATAGTAACTTGTCTTAGCAAACACTGCTAATTATGATTATAAAAATGTAAACCATTAATGTAGCATGCAATGAGACCATTTTCAGCACCTTCGGTGTCTGCAGAGTTACTCTTCTAAAGTTAGTTTTAAAAGAATGTTGTTGGAGTTAATTTAACACTGATTATTTTGTGGTATTTTTTTATATAAATATTTTTTACCACAGACTGGAATTCTACACAAGTATAATGCATACACACACAAGAACGGTTGGAACATGGAGGGTCTGTAGAGGAAACGAATTAACGCTTTGCTGACTTAACCAGAGTCACCCGTTATTGTTGGCTTGAAAATAGTGGATGAGAGACCAAATGTGGTTAACATATCATACGGCAGGGAACAACTTCCCCCGGGCTTACATCAACAGATTTCTGCTGGATCAGTTAAAATCGGTGTTGAAGCTGGGTACGCTTTCAAAACAGTTGATTTTGGAAATTTTGTTTAAGATTTCTCAACAACGCTAACTGCTTCCAGACCTGCTTCCTAACTGGTTTCAGACTGTATTTCAGTGTTCGGAGGAAAGACATGTTTGTATTTCATTAGTATATACCAAAATTAAACTTTGTACACCACATTCATAACACTTTTGATAGAGTAAACATTTGAATCAGTCTTTTTTTACACATAAATCATCATAATATGATACATCATATCATATTACTTCAAAAGACTTTGAATATCATTCACCAGTAAAAAAAAATGGTTCACCAAAAAAAGATTTGTTTAAAAATTGACTCACCCTCCTGCCATCCAAGATATATATCATTGAGTTTGTTTCTTCATTAGAACAGGTTTGGAGAAATTTAGAACTAAATTATTTCCACAACAGTAGATCCTCTGCAGTGAATGGGTGCCGTCAGAATGAGAGTCCAAACAGTTGATGATTAATCACAATAATCCACAAGTGATGTCACATGAACTATTTTAATGATGTCCTTACTACCTTTTTGGGCCTTGAATGTGTCAGTTGCATTGCTGTCAAAGCTCTCAGATTTCATTAAAAATATCTTCATTTGTGTTCAAAAGATGAACAAACGTTTAACAGGTTAATAATGACAGGATTTTCATTTCTGGTTAAACTATCTCTTTAATATTAAATGAATGTACTCTAACTTTAAGAGGTTAGAATATGACATCACACTTGGTCTGCTGCTTACAGACAGACATTAGACAGACCAAGATAGGATTCTTAAATATTTAAGGGAATGATGCAAGCTGTCCAGCTGCACCAACAAGCGTTTTCCTGTGTCCAGACTCACCAAAGGCCTTTATAGAGACGAGACAGTGGGAACACACTGGCATTAAATCACACATTATATATATATAAATATATATATATAACCGACATAGTAGTCTTTTCAAAGTATTCTTCTGGCCAATGTCTCGAAAAGTAAACTCGAATGCGACACATGTGACCTCATTTTGAGATGGAAAGGTTGAGATGGAAAGATTTTGTTCTGTTTGCTTTCACGAGCTCAGCCATCTGCTATTCTTTCTTTGATTTCAGCAATGGAGCATTTACACAGACCTGGTTAAAAGGTAAATTCCCGGTCTTCCCGGGTTTATGACAGGTCTTGAGGGTTCAATCTGTTAAAAACATGCTATAAACCTGATTAGCAACATGTAATGTTAGCAATTTATTAAATCAACCAAAGAGGCTATCAACATCTATAATCTATCGATCTAAACTTTAAAAATTCAAGCTTTTACAATGGCTGCTTTCTGGCTAGGCTTTCTCAAGCCACCTTAAACTTCAGTGTTTGGTATTTTTATCAGCCTGTCAGCATTACTTCAGTAAATTTAAATAAATAAAATTGCTTAATATATATTTTGAAATATATAAGTTTTCAATGAATCTAAGGGTGATACTGTTTTACATTGGTGTATCGCTAGAGTTAAGCAGCATGAAGGTATTAAAAACTGTATATCACTGATGTGAATGTGACTTATCCGTTATATTTTCCCCCAGGTTTCATTGTTTAAATATATGCTTAACCTCAAAAAAAGTTATTAGAATACTTCTCTGACATCTTTTCTGAAATACTGCAACCAAGGCTCCACCGCAGCTGTAGTTCTGGGTCGGTACATCATAGTCACTTATATCAAGTTCAACTTAGTTTTTTGTAATTCCAGTCATCCAGTACAAGTTTGGTATGTAATGAAGTGTCGTTTAGGCAGTAGCGAAAAGACAGGCAGTAAAAATCTCAAAACTTGTTTAGTTTTTTTTTTTGGTAGGCTCATAGCCGAACAGATATCTCGATTAATTTGCCTGTTCAGTACTTGGATTGGTGGGCTTCACTGTATCTTAGTACAGAACCTGAGAAATACCTGACCAAATAAATACATCTTATATGTATACATGGCCAGTATTGGTCTCAATGAGCTGAAAGACCTTATGTTTGCTTTTTATTCGTGTAATTTTAGCTCCTAGTCAGTTGAACCTGGAACATATTTAGCTCAATGACAAAGAGAAATAAATGGAGGAATCGTGTGATTGCGAAAAACCACGTACTTTTGTATCTTTAACGGTCTGTTTTGGTCTGCAACAGTACTTCATTTATCAGGCTAAGCTAGTTCAGGGTGCTGTTAGCATGCTAGGACATCATGAAAACCTATTATTATGATGATAAATGCGTTGAGCTGGAAGCCACATATGTTGGTGTAAGAGATTAGCTTCTGTTTTCCTAGTATAAGTGGTGAGTCCTTAGACAAGGTCAGTGCAGGAGATTGTAGGCCCCCAGAAAGCCATCGTCCGGTCCAATGGATACCACTGATCTCATTTAAAATCCATTGTGCTATTAAAACTAACTCCTTTATTATGGAGGCGACTAGCTCAGGGTCAGTCCTTGATTAATCAGCCATGGACTATGATTTACTTCCAGCTCAAATAAAGCATGTTCCTTTGTTTTGGCTAGCAAGACAGATAGGTGCTTGTATTAGAACAACCCCAACTTTGATCACACACAAACTGATCCTTTAATTGTAGTCATTGCGTTCAAGTATTTCAAATTCACATGTTAGTTATCCAAACCAGTTATCCAACCCCATTGCAGCCACAAGAGGTCAGTGTGGCTCCAGATGGCTGATAATTCAGCCAAGTACTAGCTTTGTAGCATTGCCTTGTTAGCACTAGTTAACATTTTTTAGAACCCATGTATTTTGAGTACGTATGTTTTTTTTGTTTGTTTTTTTACTGCTATTGTGCTATAATAGTAGACATTTGTTTTTTTTTGTAGATGTAAATGTTTTCCCGCTCTTCCATTTTACTATTGTGGACGCAAAAAACATACATCAATAATACCCCATTTTGTCTTGAAATAGGCGGTTGCTAATGAATAACTAAATGGGACTAAAGTGGTTGACATTTGTTGCTACAGAAGACATTAAATGACTCTCTACATTGCATGTCTACACATTAAAAGTCCACTTTTACAGTCTGTGTTTATAATTGCAGTCTTATAAACTACTCTAAGTCAAATGTTCTAATTTGTAGATTTTAAGTAAAGATTGTTGTGATGACATTAAAGTACCGTGTTGTAGTCTATTACTAGCTTTTCACTACTACTGATTGTATTTAGGCTTCAGAATTAATGATAAAATGTATTCTTTTAGTATCTTAATAAACAAAATGTGAATGAATCATAAGCCTTACATCACAGAGCTTATTTTCTGCAGTTATTTAAAATAAAGTGAAATAATTTTGGGCATTTTGTTGTGGGACCCAGGTTATTTTAATTCAAAATTCTGTGTTGGCCTAAAAACACATCAGAACTTAGTCTTTATTGTGTATTTCGACTCTTTCTGCAGAATGTTTTACCAGTAGGGGGCGACAACATTTAACGCTTTCTTGTGTTACAATTGAGAAAATCTTAAAAACAAGAAAGTGCATTATAAACAACAACAAAGCATTTTCTCCATTTTTCATAGCATTTTTCATCATTTTCTCCCTCTTCATATTGGAGTTTGCTTGTTAACTTTGCTTGTTCTATTTGTTCCCTTAAAAGTTTAATTTAAATCTGCGCCAACATTAAACATGTCAGATTTGCGAATGCCCTAGCAGAGACAGTCACTTTTGCCCAGTCATGCCACTGCAAAAGCCTGCCAGTCTCCCCATGAACTGTTTGTCGGTTTGGTTTGGAGACAATCTATGGTCATCTTCTGAAGCCAAGAAAAATCTCAAAAAAGCGTGTTAGCGGGACGAAGGGGTTTAACTTCAGAATGTGGTGGCAGTCGCGTGAAGTCTGGCCAGGCGGCGTGAAGCATGCATAGCTGGTTCTATGAGTAAGCGAAGTGCGAAACCAGCCACGCAGATGCCCCTGCCAGCCCTCATACATTCCCAAAAATAAAAGCCCTGGTTTTGGGAAACTGTCTGACAGCGTTATTTGATGGTCTTCTAAAGTCCCCTCAAAATCTAATCTAAGCAATAGACCATTTCAAGCGCTATTCGGTGGCTTAAGGAAGTGACGTTTTTGGTCCCAGGACGTTTCCGGTTAGTGATCCAGCGCATTGAAAAACA
>JAUCMT010000053.1:10377668-10428233 GCA_032357475.1 Enteromius thamalakanensis | reverse complement strand
AGCACAGTACATCAAAACTATTATCTGTGATCATTTCATTCACAATAACTGCTTTGGGTGCAAGTGATCTAATGTTTCTATGGTTCTATGGTTTCTATGGTTGCTTGCATGTAAGGCATAAAAGGGAGGCAGCAGGAAAGGCCAGAAGTAATTTGTTTTACTGCTCCTTGAGGAATGCTTTCAGGAAGAGAGTGGTTTCAGTAGGAAGGGGAAACTGGAGTGTTGAACGAAGTCTCAAATGTGCACTGGCAACAATTTGTAGAGAAGGCAGTAGAATAAAGCACATGAGACTAAACATTTGGACGGTGTCTAAGTACACACTCTGTGCAGCGAAGGAAGAGGGTGACGGGGGTCACTGGTCCAGCTGAGGAACCCGGAGACCCTGCATTCTTCAGATCCTCAGCCTGAAAATTCATGAGGTGCTTTTTGTTGTGTTGTGGATTATTTGCTCCCAGTTATTGCGGAAAAATGTATTGTAACATACCAGACCCTGAAACCTGCTATCAGACTAAACATTCGAACACTTGGCCTTTTAGAGGTACACAAACTAGTTTGTATTAAACATTGTTCCTCGGTGGCCATTGGATCATAAACACTCAATAAGCATCATCTACAAACTCTGCAGTCTTTAACACCCTGGTATCAAATGTAAACTGAGGACTTGATTACAATAGTTGTGGTCAACTATACTGGATGACACCGCACTGGTGGTCTTGAGGTGTGCTCCTTTGTTGCACTGGGTTTTGGAAATCTAAAGAACCAGTCATTTTCCTTTTTACATTTCAATTGGAACTACTACTGTAGCTAACTGAGCTGCATTTGTTAACTTTATACCGACCCCTTTAATGGCCTCTGAACCGTACAGAGGACAATGATGAAATTTGGCACCCTGATTGCGGTTTGGAATAATAATCGGATCAATTTTTGGATCTCTACCAACACTATAGCATCACCACCAGTTACAAAGTCGGTTGAACCCTAGAAACAAAACTCTCCAAATTCTGATTACATTCAATTTCTTATGTTGTTACAGAACTTTTGGCACTTTTGGCTGAAAACAGGTGCTTTCACACCTGGCTCCTTATTTCGGAACCTGGTGCATTTTCCCCTTAGTTTGTTTTATTTGGGCATTTGTGAACAAATGGATCTGTGCCAAAACAACCGGTCTGAGATCCAACAGACCAACGAAGCAGGCTATATCACAGATGGGTAATTGAAGTGAAAAGCATTAGCTTTGTTGTTTTGCTAATACCTCAAAATGATCCTGTATATATCTGTAGGTGAGCATATCTTTTTCATTCAAAATCATAAACACACATTTTAATTTTATAATGCCATCTTACTGCTCTTCGTAGGTGCATTTTTACTGTTTTGCCAACAAATCCAGGACTATTGGTCAAACTTAATAATTGACCATAACGACAGCTACAAAAATCCTAACAATAAACCCTCAAAGCTATACTTCCATCCTTACGGTTGACCCACTATGAGCGGAATTCCTGAAAATAAATAGTGGAACTTTGACCAATGAGAGGACAGTATACTTGCATGTGACTTGTATTAACAATTTTGGTCCATTTAGAAACTTTGCCATGTGACAGTGAAACACATCAAGAATGCAAATCACCATAGACCACCCTTCCCCCCCACACACACTGACACAAAACAAACAAAAACGTGTTTTAAATATAAAATGTTTAAATGTATAAAAGATTACAGAATCTGCAAAAGGTTAATAATTTTACAAAAATAAGAGGGCTCATTCAAATTGCATGTTTATTTAGTACTGACTCGGATAAGATATTTCACATAAACTTTTTTTACATACTAGTCCACAAGAGAAAAAAATAAGAGTTACATTTTTAAATTTTGAAAACTTTTGGACAGAATGGAGTACATTTTGGCCCAATATTTTTTCTTTTGAATGGGGTAATTTTTATAAATTCATAATATAAATTAAATTATTCAAACTTACAGATTCTTGAAAGGGAATGTGAACTTTTGACCTGAACTGAATATTAAATGAATTTTACTTCATAAAATATACAAACAAAATATATGGCATGAAAGTTGTAAATATACTATTAAAAAAATAAATAAATAAAATAAATAAAAATAAAAATAATACAGTCTCACAGATGTCATCATTCTCCAACAATGTAATTTTAGCTGAACTGTAAAGGCTGTCTTCTGTGGTCTCCAGGAGGAAATGCTTTAGAATCAGACAGTATACGAAGCATGTGATGAATTAGGTTTTTTTGTCCTGCACGACCTCTCAATGCAACACGTTTATCCTGGCAGTTTGAATGGGACAGAGTGTGTGTTTCTCTCAGACAGCCTTGACTATGATATCACACACACACTATAAGCGAAAGCAGACGCTCACAGAATAATGTCAAACGCGTTTTATTTAGAGTTCCACACTACGACTTTGTGGGACGAAATAACCTCCTGATTATTCTGAAATGATTAATGCTCAGCCTTTCAATCAAGCTGTGAACAATGTAAACACTGTTTGATATTTTTTTTCTAAATCAGCTAAACGTTTCAGTAGAGGAATTACAGCAAGTTTCCGAAAGAAGCTGAATTAGGCTCAGATTTTGGATAGCGGGAACGTGGAGGGTCACAATCCGGACAAATCAAACCTCCACCCACATCCGTCAGCATACTTGAAGTACTTGAGTGGATCTTCGGTGGGCTTTCCAGACATGTCGTAGTCTATCATAGATGTAAACATTCCCTAGCTGCTATCAGCTTGGCCGCTTCACTCTGTCGCTTCTGATGCTGGTTTATTTTTGAATACCAAGGCCATGAGTGTCTCAGACAGCTACACAAATATTCCGAACACATTTTGGACAAATACTCAGCCGCGTGCCAGTGTACACACCGTGCAGCTCCTTACTATCTGTCAACCCTGGCAGGAGCGCAACGCTGCAGGCTGGGAGATTTACGATAATCAAAGCTCGTCTGGGACGGGGAAGGCTCTCGATGATGGAAGACGAGTCCCTGGGGTGTTGTAGAGCTTCCTAGGCAGAAGCTAACATCATCCTTTTTCCCTTTACAATTTCTCAGCCAGCTTCAGATGAGTATAGATGCGTTCACACGACGCTGATCGTATGTTTACAGTGTTTAATTGTCAGTGTGTGACATTTATTACAGTGTGTAATTGTCAAATTGAGTGTTACTTAAAGAAGCTATCAGTCTATCATTTTTTGCTCATTAATCGATTTACACTTTTAAAAATAATTGTATTTTTTTTTGCATTGATAGATGAACCATAAAACAGTTATTAAAATGTCTGTTTTATTTAAGAACATTTTGAACATTATAAACATCATTGCAACCCCAAGAAATGAACATCGTATTATATTAACGACCTATTATCATATATTGATAATATATTGTCATGCAGTTGACGGAAGAGGAGGGACTGTTCCAAAATTTGGGAGGTAGCCCCACAGATTATGGTACTTATTAAGTATACATACAGTAGTTTTGTTTCAGTAGATCAAAGTATTGCCAAGATAGCCTACAGCCTTCCATCTAATTTTAGGCCAAAATCTTTAACTTCACCTTATTATACCTTTTGAGAAATTATGACAAATTTCTGTATAGCATGTGTGGTCTAGTGAGTCAATTGGGGGAAATTTGAAATACTGTTACGAAAAACTATATTGCATTTTGGAGTAGTGACCACTGTAATGAGTGTCCTAAATCACTCAGAATTATCTTATTTTTAGAAATTTATTTTTAGATATTTTAATAAAAATACAGCTAATATTTTTTGACGTTTTAGGTGTTTGTATTAGCACATTCTTATTAAGCTGCTAGGGTGTTCTGGGCAGTTTTTACTGTAGGTAGTAGCTTAATCTACCAAGTCACAAAAGACCACCCCCGATTCTTCATAATAATCAAGTCTCTAGACATGTCTGCAGGATTTTTTTCACCGGTTTAATCACTCGCCAACCAAATTTTTTATTTATTTATTTTTTTAGAAAACTAACAGCATTCCCCTAGCTTTTGGGAAATATTTCCTGTTTTGGACACAAACAGTCCCAAAAAAGTGGGAGAAACTGAGACCCCGACAAGTCGTATTTGTTCAGATGGAGTCGGGTGATACCGAACCAAAAGCGCTTGAATTTTTGGGCTGGCGTTCATAACTCAGCTCTACATGGCAAAATGACAGGACTTTGGGTCGGTATCAAAGCAACATCTGTTAGGACCATTAAACACTCGCATTTACTGAAAAGGCTAATACTTAACAGAGGTTTACAAACTGATGTGTATAAAAACACGCAACCCTGTCCGGTGTAAGTATTCGTCCAATTCAAACAGAGCTTGTTTGTGCAATCTATACAAGCAGAATAATTGCGCACAGTTTTTATTAGTCTGCATGCCTTTTTTCCAGCAGGGGGAAATGTCAAGCTTGTGTTTATGTTTGAAATTGCGAATGTCGTGAGAATAAGAATCCTGCTCGTGGTTCGTAAACCCTAAATAGCCTACTTAAAAGAAAAAAAAACGTTTCGCGTCTCAGCAATATTCAGATGAAGTAAGAAAATATTTATCAATCTCTGTGAAGTCGTTGCCAGTTAAAATTCACCATCAATTTGAGCATAACCTCGTGTTAAAAGTCCTAGCCTTCACAAAACTACTTTTAGGTTTACTTCGACCTACTTTTCTCTAATAAAAGTCCCTTTTTTAATTCTACTGCAGTACGTTCTTCATCCAGATGCAGTTTGTTTTCATTTCCACCCAAAGAAGACGTGTTAAAAACACGCAATGCAGCAGTTTACAGGTCCGTGGCGTCATAGATATTTTGACCCTTGATATTGTAGCTTCGGTTGATTTGGTCTGTTGAAAGTTTCCAGATGGGCCTGATGTTTAAGGGGTCATTTGCAAGCTACAGACTGATTAAAGAGCTGTGGCTGTAATTCATGTTCAGCACTGGAAAACGCCATCCTCGCTGATGGCTTATTGATGAGGTAAGTCTCCGGTTACTTAAAGGTGAAAATTTGAATTTCTGTGCCTCTAGCTCCAGCAATTCATTTTATTTTATTTCATTAAGAATATTTAGAATGAATAAAACGCTTTAGAAATGATAAAGTATGATCCGTGTAAATATCATATCATATCAGCTTTCCAGCGCTGATGAGAACTATACTATCGATAAGATAGAACTTAGGATAGGATAGGATAGAACTCTACAGCAGACACCGCACCACAACAGCTTAAGTCTGCCAACACTGGACATGATTAAACGACTGTTGAAAATTTGTGTCAGCACATCATAAATAGAACAGCAGTTTTCTGTCCGAGATTTGTAGGGCATATCAAAATAGGGGTGTTTGTTTTGGTGTTTTCAAATATCAACTCTGGCTTCCAGAAATTGCTTACCTACCTTAAAGCATCTATTTGATCTAAACTGTGAAATATATGCAGGCCTATTTTTCATGTTATTTAATTATATGTTAAATGATTAATTTTTAATAATTATATGTATTCAAACTTTTACATTTATGGCAAGATTTCTGTAACGAAGGCGGTCCTCTGTGGTGCTGTCCGAACGTCGTCAGCAGGAACCTTCCCAAGAATATTAGTTCCCACCCAGACCGCTTTCGCCCACGTACCCCGTAAGCTTCCGCGCTGTGTTCGCGCTCTTTTTGACCTTTGTATGGTGGCGCTTGAGCCAAACACAGCGCAAAGTTTTGTTATTGAAACCACTCTAAGCTACCCTTTGTGGATTATTTTAGACTGATTTTTGATTCTTACCTGGACTGCTCTTATCAATGGATATTAAACATTATCTGATACCCCGACCTACGCCTGGATTTACGAACTCTGATTATCGCCTGATACCCCGACCTTCTGCCTGAATCTGGTACAGTTTAGCTCTGCCTTTGTCACTTCTGTTGCACTGTATTTGATCTTGGACTGTTTGACTACGAGTTTATTAAACGGCTTGCAAATGGATCCATCTGTCTGATGAGTCAACATCACAGAAAACTTCGCCGCCCATGGATCCAGCTTCCGTATATCAGCTGGCTCACGAGTTAACCCGGCAGGGATCGTGCAGGCCACGCACCAACACCAGCTGGAAAAACTGACTGATGACCCTGAAGTCCTCTGTCACCGCGCTAGCCCAGGCCAGGCCCCCACACCAGCACCAGTAATGGCGGCCGCTCAACCACCACTTGGTGCCACCCCCATTTTTACCAGCCACGCTGCCCGGATCTCACTTCCAGAAAAATATGACAGCGCCCGGAAAATGCAAGGGGTTCCTGATGCAGTGCAACATTTACATCAATCAGTAACCTGCCAACTTCGCCAATGATTACAGTAAGGTGTCACTGATCTGTTCCCTCTTGGTGGGCAAGGCATTGGACTGGGCCACAGCACTCTGGGAGGGACAAAGCAGGGGCTGTGACATGAACTACAATCAGAGCTGGCCTGTCGGGAAGAGGGGAAAACGCTTGAGCAGTTTATAGAGCTAGCCATCCAAATGGACAACCTCATGCGATCTCTCCGTGGAGGGCGCCGATAACAACCTCCTCGCTTTCCTCCAGCGGCGTCTCACTACGGCACCCCAGAGCCCATGCAGATCAGGAGGACTCATTTGACTGATGAGGAGCGTGAGAGGCGGTTCCGTGACAACTTGTGCCTCTACTGCGGGCAGCCAGGACATGTCAGGGCCAACTGCCCAGTGAGACCACCAAGAGCCACACCTCAGGTGAGTGCAGACAACCACTCTATGACTATTCCCGTCACACTAATTAACAATGGGAAGAAAATAGACTCTAATGCATTCATTGATTCTGGGGCAGAGGGAAATTTTATCGATGAATCGTTTGCCAATCTAATTCATGTCCCTCTGATTCCATGTGGTGCCCGTGTGACTGTGGCAGTCCTAGACGGTAGACCTCTGGGCTCCGAAGAAGACCCCCTCATCACCAAGGATCTGATGCTTCTCATGGGGCCCATGCACTCAGAAACCATCTGGTTATTCACCTTGCACTCACCTAAGAACCCCCGTCATCCTAGGACTCCCCTGGCTTGAACTTCACAACCCAGTCATTTCCTGGCCCAACCGCCAAATCACCAAGTGGTCAACGCACTGTCACAATCAATGTCTTAAGAACCTTCAAACCCCTCACACACCTACCACCATGAACAGCCTCAGCCCCGATGAACTTAAGAACCTCCCAGGAGTATATCACGACCTACAAGAGGCCTTCAGCAAAGACAAAGCTACCTGTTTACCACCACACCGAGCCACAGACTGCGCTATCGAGCTTATGCCAGGAGCTACACCCCCTAAGGGTCGGGTCTTTCCTCTGTCGCAGCCTAAGACCGAGAGTATGAGGACGTAACGTACATCAAGGAAGAATTAAGCAAAGGTTTCATCCGACCCTCAACATCACCAGCTTCAGCGGGGTTCTTCTTTGTTAAGAAAAAGGATGGAGGGCTGAGGCCATGCATTGACTACAGAGGCCTTAACGAAGTGACTGTAAAGTACCGCTACCCCCTTCCACTCGTACCCGCGGCCCTAGAGCAGCTACGCAAGGCCCAGTACTTCACCAAACTGGACCTGAGGAGCGCATACAACCTCATCCGGATCAAGGAGGGGGATGAATGGAAAACCGCCTACTCCACAACAACTGGGCACTACGAATATCTTCCAGGCACTGGTGAACAACGTACTCCGGGAAGAACTTAACCGCTACATCATCGTCTACATAGATGACATCTATTCGGAGGACCTACAGTCCCACGTGAAACATGTCAGAAACATCCTGCAACGTCTGATGCAGCACCAAGTGTACGCCAAGCTGACTAAGTGTGAGTTCCACCAGACCAGCACAGCCTTCCTTGGGTACATCATCAGCAACGAGGGGCTTACTATTGACAAACAGAAGGTGACCGCCATGCTCAACTGGCCTCGCCCTGCCACCATCAAAGACCTGCAGCGATTTCTTGGCTTTGCCAACTTCTATCGCCGCTTCATTCTAAACTTCAGCCAAGTGGCCGCACCACTGACTACCATGACCAAAAAGGGGCCGACCACTCTGAAATGGACTCCACAAGGGACTCAGCGAAAGAGTTCGCGGTTGAGGTAGACGCCTCCAGTACCGGTATTGGGGCCGTACTGTCTCAGCGGCATGGGGAACAAGGCAAACTCTATCCCTGCGCCTTCTATTCCAACAAACTCACGGCGGCAGAACGAAATTATGATGTTGGGGTCCGTGAGCTACTAGCCATGAAATCAGCCTGGAGGAATGGCGCCACTGGCTGGAGGGATCCCTGAAGCCCTTTCTAGTACTCACAGATCATCGTAACCTGGAATACATTCACAGTGCAAAACGCCTCAACTCCAGGCAGACTCAGTGTTCTCAGTATTCTTCACACGGTTTGACTTAAAAATTACTTACCGTCCTGGTTCCAAGAACGCCCAGAAGCTCACCCGCTTCCTCAGAACATACTGCTTCGCCAACCAGCAAGATTGGAGTCACTACCTCCTATGGGCCGAGTATGCCCAGAACTTGCTGCAAAAACCCTTTACCGGCATGACCCCCTTTAGATGCATCCTGGGCTACCAACCCCCACATGTTCCCTTGGACAGGAGAACCATCGAGTCTGCCCACCTTGGATCACTGGCTACAAAGGAGCGAAGAGACATGGATGGCTCTTTGGATATTGAACATTGCCTGATACCTCAACTTATGCCTGGATTGTGGACTCTGATTATCGCCTGATACCCCGACCTTCTGCCTGAATCTGGTACTGTTTTGCCTTTGTCAGTTCTGTTGCACTGTGTTTGATCTTGGACTGTTTGACTACGAGTTTATTAAACGGCTTGCAAATAGATCCATTGTCTGATGAGTCAACAACACAATTTCTATTAATATATGTTAAAATGTAATTTAATATGTAATATTTCTGTGCAGACCTTGACACTTTTTAGGATTCATTGATTAATAAAAAGTATAGCCGACACACTTTTAAAATATAAAACCGTGACAATGAAAATACACCGTGAAAATACAAAAATGAAGTAAACTTAATTTGATATGAATTCTTGCTCAATATAATTATTTAAAAGAAAGAAAGAAAAAAAAATGTGGACCCTTAAATCTCAAATTGTGCCGTTTAATATTTCTGTGAAAATCTGTGCACTTTCTTGAAAAACCAGCAACATCACTTGATCAAATGCAATATACAAATATAAAAAATTAATGAAAACAAATATGCTTATGCAGGACCTTCCTGGTCCTTCTTGCTGCATTTAAGAATTTTTCGTAGGAATTTTTGCTGAAGCACTTGTACTTCAGAACCTGTTGTATTAAGAATTGTTGTGGTTGTGCTTTTTCATTACCATAGACACATGCTTAAGAAATACATCAGTCTGTATGAATCTCTTGGTCAAAATAATTTCAGGACATTTAGCCAGACAGCAACAAAAATGATCAGACAGTGACTCAGAGACTGACCTCATGGGGCTCTGGAGCAAACACCTCCAAATATTCATTTGATTTACACGAACAAGAGGCTCCAGTCAAAATAACCCCACACCGCTGCAGCTTCCAGACCACAGCGAAATAAGATACAAGCTACATGTGCTAGCCAAACAAATAAGAGGCATTTAATAGAGAAAGGTCCTGACGGATACCATGGTAGTCTGGCATAAATACTGTAATTATCACATGAAGGCTATATTTCCGTGATATTTGCCATGAATTATTTCCTTAGCACACAAATCAGAGGAAATAATATATTGCTAAAGGAAAGCAGTGCATCATTCAAAGCTATTAGTTATTATTATGCTCATAATTCATATAAATTAGGTGTCAAATGATATTAATTAATCCAAAGTTATTGAGCTGCCTTGTACAAAGAATATCACATGTATGACTATATTTTCAACTTTATGGGTCTCAAACTACATGTCTTCAAGCTTAGATATTTTTATTCAACTCTATATTTTGTTGTATTTGATTTCTTTAAAAAAAAATGTGTTTGTTTAGCATTTAGTTTTTTTGAAGATTTTTCTTCGGTTGTGTTAGGTTTTATGTATTTTTGTTATGTTTCCTTTTCTGCCTTTTTGTTTTGTTTTGTAGAATTTAGTTTTTATGTTTTTTTTCCCTGTTTTGTTCTGTTTTTCTTTTATTTTTTCATGTTTGTTTGTTTTTTATAGACAAGTCATGTGGACTGCTCTAAAATTAAAATTAATTGCAACTTTAACATTCTGTCGAATATCTAGAAATATCTAAATTATTTCTTTATTTAGTGTTTTGTATTTTTGTTTGTTTTGTGTTCTGTGTTTTTGTTTTGTTTCATTTCATTTTGTGTTTTGCTTGTTTTGTAGTTTTTTGTGTTTTGTTTTCTTCAGGTTTTATTTTGTGTTCAGTTTTTTTTTGTGTTTTTCCGTTTGTTTGTTTTGTAGGTTTTTTTTTTTGTAGGCTTTATTTTTGTTTTTTGTTCCGTTCTGTTTTTGGTTTTGTTTTTGTTTTTGGCTTAGTCATGTGAACTATCCCTTTAAAAAAATAGTGAGTTTCTGAACATATTAACAGATGCTGTTGTTGTTGTTACATGTGACTCTGAAAATTAACTCTCAAATCAAATAACTAAATTTTGTTCAAGCACGTTAAACCGACAGCATGACCTCATGACTCTGTATATCATGACCTTGTATATCTCCCTTCCTCATCTTCTCCTGTCAGCTGATCTGAATAATGCTGCCCTCAACTCTCGTAACACCATCTGTGTTGACTTTCCGCCATTAAACTGCCACTCCATCTCAAATATAAAGGCCCAAAAGGGAGTACATTTCGGTAATAGACTCATCTCAATCCCCATACATTCACCGCGAGCCAGGCGAGCTGCGGCCTAGGTTGTATTTCTTCAGTTGGATGCAGCACAGCATCTTCCAGATAATTTTTCATTTCTTCTCACCTTCATTACACAGCTGACATACGCCTGCACTCCCGCTGGCCTTGTCTGCTTTTATCATTATCCTAGCAACTTGAAGGGCCTGCAGGTGCTACAAAGAAACTGCAAATGTTTCTTCTTGAGTGAAAATGTCTTCTGTTTCACAAACTTCCAATCTTTGATGAAATAAACTACTGGAATGTTGACATTAATTCTACTATGAGTCATGTTTTGGAACCGATACGTACAACAGAAAACCTACAGAAAGCTATAATGTTCTGGTGGGTGAATGTGGAGGTAAACTGGTCTGTATAAATGATTCTGTAACCTTGTAAAACTATCAAGACTGTCCTCTAGAGTCTCTGAAAATATGCAAAAAAAATAAATAAATATGTGAAGACAAATATGCACTCTAAATTGGCTGTTTCAAAACCTGGTGAGTTGCCTACGTAGGGAATATAGTTGCATTATGCTACCTTTTTTAGCCACATTTGAAGGCATTTGAGGAAAGACCACTCCTGGGAAACAACCAAATGGCGTAACCGACATACTTGGTCTCACCACACACTCACAAAACATTTAAATATTCCAAAATATAAATTCATATTTTGAAATAAACTTAAAATGTATTGTTCCTATATATGCAATCAGCGACGTTAAATTGATATTTTTTTCTTGATAGAAATTTGTATATTTTTTCAGTTGATTGTCATTGGCAATGGTTTACAGGATTGTAGTTCTTCATTCAAGCTGTCAAGAACCTTCATCTGTTTGTCCAATTTTCCAAAGATTTTCTACTGTTGTGATTCACTAACTCATATGGGTGGCATGGTTCACAGCTTTTAACTAGGGATGCAATGATAATCATTGGCCGATATGTTTGCACATTTTGTCAGTAAAGCAGGTCCTGTAATCAGCAGTAAATTCCATCAGGTGGGTGATTTCACATTGAGCCGTATATATACTACACACAGCCGTTGTTCACTGATGAGGTACGCAAAACCATGTTCATTATCAGCGTGGATTTGCGCAGCTCCTCAATGAACAATGGCGTAAATACAAACAAAAAGTCTGTTTCCACTGCAAGTGCCTGGAAAACCACTGAAAACTTATTGAAAAATTCACATCTCCATTAAGCATAATTTTAATTCACAATTTTAATTTGGACAATTTGAAGAATAATGCAAACACAGCTACTGTGCTACTCAACTACTGAGTTGCATGAATACAGCATATATATATAAAATAAGGTACGAATAATTTTTATTTAGGATGCTGCCTTAGAAGGCACCATATTTAGGTAGCTCACATGATTTTGGACCAAAGCCATTGTGAACATCACTTACAGTAGGCCTACATGTTTTCTCCATGCGAAAGTTACAACTCACTTTAATAAAGCCCCATTGAGAAACCTCTCTAAAACTCCAATATGTGTCACCGGTAGTTTTCCAAAAGTTTTCCTGTTTTGGATTACAACAGAGCACTGTGTGTTGGATGACAGCAGAGGGGAACAGGCCAAAATTTGCTCCTGACAAGAGCCATTGAAGCATATCTGACAAGAAATTTGGCAAAGTTTGGTTCAGTGAGGTTTTGAGCAAAAAAGCTTTTATTACTCTCACTCTGTAAATAAGCATGATTTTACAGTTCCTATTGCCTGGGAACAAGACACAGACGATACCAACAGTAATGCTATACACATTTCGCATGTGCTAATAATATGAAAAAAAGCACTTTAGCGGTATTATGATACAGTGATGAAATCGGGTAGTAATTGATACTGTATATACCATAGTACCACAATATAATATTTAGAATGGTATACGTCCAAACACCTCAGTATTTTTCTAAGTGATGAATGTATAATGCAGCTAAAAATGAAATTATTTTAGAAGCAGTTACACTGGAATCTTTACATGCCTTGGAAAATATTTTTAAGCTTATTTTCTTTTGCAAATTACTGTACAAACATTCATTTTACAGAGCCATACCTGTTTAACTGGTCAATCTGTCAATTAACTCCAAAATTTGTAGTAGCTCCAGCAAATGTGGAAATGTACATCTTTGCAAAAACTGGCACAGAAGCAACATTAAAGAGAGAGTTCACCCAAAAAAGAAATTCTAGCATCATTACCCTTATGTCATTGCAAACCTGATTCTTTTTTAATGACTTTATTTTACAGGACACAAATACATTCTGAGAAACAGAAAAGGTCTTGGCAGCCACTAATATCCACTGTATTATTTTAATATTTCTCAAAAGTTTGGAAATGCAAATGATGACAGAGGTAAAAAAAAATTCGGTACACTTTATGCAAAAATATTGATAAAACGATCAATATCTCAAAATACAACGTTCTTATAAAAAAGATATTGTGCCTGTTTTTTTTTTTTTGTCAATGGGGTCCAAAGTTGTTTTGTAATTGTATGAGCAAAAAAGCAGAAACGTCTTATAAAATATCGTCTTTTGTGTTCCAAAGTAAGATACACAGGTTTGCAATGACATAAGGGAGAGTAAACGATAACAAAACTAATTTTTAGGTGAACCATCCCTTTAGTGTTGCTACTTGTGGGCGGAGTCTGACTCAAAGTATGCGAAAGGGGGGTGGCACCCCACAAATTTGTGGTACACCACTGATAGCAAGATAATAGTCGGTTTCCTTTGATTTAAAAGCCGTTTTATTCTTTCCTGCAACCGGTCCTAACCTCATCCACCACAGCGAGGGCGTTCCAGTGGCTAATGAATTGAACACAGTGATCTCGCAATGTTTTTAAACCCTTCGTGTCTATCATCACGTGCACTGGCTCATGATTTCAGCAGAAATGGTCTGTGGTGACGACTTTTATTACTCTGAGTGATTCAGTGGCCCGACAGGTCGACGGAGAATAAACAAGGATGTTGTGAAAGCAGTTAGGCTCATTTTCACAAAAACATGGCCTGTCGCAGACATGCTAATGTTTGTTGTGGACGTCTGGAAGGGAGCATTTATAGGATTTCAGAATGTGTGAACGCCTCTGTGATTTATTTGACCTGTAAATTATAGAGTTTCTGTGCTGTCAGACAGGTCATCGATCTCAAAAGAGACGTATTTGAAACAATTTCATGCTGGGTGGTTGTGTGAAAGTATTACATTTTTGTAGTTTAATGACATCTGAACATAATTCAGTGTTCTCCAAAGGTGCTGCTTCATCTGTTCAATACAGCTGTGAAGTCTGGAAAAGAGACTTGTTTTCCTGGGGAATTTCAAATGGGATTTTAGAATAATGATTTACAGCATTTATAGCAAAACTAAGTTCATGGCTAGCATTACTCAAAGACACTTTCATGTTCGGTCCTACATAAGTTATAGTCATACCACAAATGCAACATGCTACAGTACGTAAGGACTTATTACGGGCCTAATGGATTTTTTTATAAGTTATTCTGTGACTTGAAAAAATTATTTTATAGCAACTGCAGCAATTGCAGACAATGATTGAACAATTATTTTGCCAATTAAAGGGGTCATATGGTGCGATTTCAAGTTTTCCTTTCTCTTTGGAGTGTTACAAGCTGTGCATAGATAAGATCCCTAAAGTTGCAAAGACTAAAGTCTCAAAACTAAAGAGATATTATTTATAAGTATGACTTGTCCTCTGCCCCCTAAAGTAACACATTTAAGCAACAATAGTACAGTATATGAAAAACGTAAACCCTTTATTTGTGTGGGCTCCAACACAGAGAGAAATGAAACAGTTTTTTTATAAAGAAAGTTCGGTAAGGTGCAGCCTGACCCAGGCGAACCCAAACTGCCCCTGATCCTGTTCCATTACAGACAGCCTTGTCCAAGACTCCCCTAGTGGTTTACTGGCTGTCTTTTTACAGCAAGAATGCTCTGCTCGCTCTACAAACTGGATTGTGTGGAAACTTCTTTCTAGACATCAAGGGATGTGCTGCGTTTGGTTTGATAAAAGAAACATTTATTTTAGTTTTATTATTTATCATATATTTTATATTTGTAACACTGACAACACACACACAGTTTTTATTTTATTTTTAGTAGTGCTGTCAACCGATTGATCACTTCCAAAATATTTTTTTTGTTTGCATAATGAGTGTGTATTTTTGACATGTATTATATATAGACACACACACACACACACACGCATGTGTATATTTTAGAAAAGTAGGCTGTATATTTTCAAAATATACACTTTATATGTGTGTATTTATGTATACATAATAAATAATAAGTAACCATTTTTGGCACTGTTTTGTATTTTTATGTAGCTTTACTTTTGTTTCTGTTTTATTTTGTTAGTTTTTAGTCATTTACATTTTATGTTCTGTTTTGTATTTTATAGTAACTCATAACTGATTTTCTTTAATTATTTGAAAAAGACTATAGCATTAAAAAATATATATATAAACATAATAATGCATATGCATAAATGTTTTGAATGTAATTATATCAAATATTGCATTTGATTTATTTTCCCAAATCAAGAACCAATGCTGTCATGTTTGTTCAGTAGGTCACGGTATAATTTTTAGAGCCGTTGATCATTTCTATGACATCATAAGCATAAAGTTAGAGTCGCGTGTAAGAGGGTGATGACAGGCACATCCTTCCAAACTAAAATTACCCCCTGAATATGTTCCACATGATTTATCCTCTGCTGGAATATAAACCAGTGGCTGACCGTGATAGCAAACACCACAAAACGAATACTAGCCTTTAGAGAATTGCAGACTTGGGATATTTAGGGAAACCTGCATGAAAGCTGGTCTTTGTTACATTAAACCTAAATGAGTTTTTCACATTCACAAAGCGAGACCTGTTTTACGTCTTTTGCTCACTTTGTCATGTAATGCTGCCATTTCAGCCTACTTCATTCTCTTATGTCATTCTCTTATGCTTTGGCAGTATAATTTTAAGCTCTTAAAAAACATTATGCTGTTAATTGTGAAATATATACTGGATTAAAAGAAAAAGTGGTGGACTGCAGAATTGCAAAGTGGTGAAACATTTGGCTCCACCTAGCAAGTCATATAGTAAAGACATTAGCATGCTAGTCTAGGGATTAGTTTAGCTCAGAAAAAAAACACATTACAATAGATGTATTTACACTTTGTTGGTCAAATATCTGTTAAATTTTGTTCACTTAAATGTGTCTCTTCAAATATAAATAAGGTCTTCCCTTTACTGTATCCTAACAAAAATATAAGGGTTTCTGAAATGAAAACCATTGGTGAAAATATTGAAATCTCACTTGTGACTAATTAAAATGATTTCTGAGGACCAAACTGACCCTAAGTATTTAATACACTTAGTCAAAAATAATGACACAAAAACAGTAAGGAGCGGAGTGTCCTGCTCTCTCGTCTGACAGCCTTTCTCTGGGTGGCTGTCAACGGATCCTGTGGGCTGGTGGCCTTTTTAAAGGCTGTGCCAGTCATCTTGCATATCCAGTGAGGAAAGACCTCTGAGTGCACGGAGTTGCTGCCTTAGGTCTTCCCTGGGTGAAGCTTTCGCCAGAATGTCGATCCGACCATGCATTTCTGGGTGCAGGAGCTTCCTCACCGCTGAGGCAGCTTTCGTGCAGGTCAATGCATTCATTGTGAGCAGATGACCATGGCTACGTTGAGGTCTCACCTCTCATTCTCGAGGCGGCTCCTCTTGCGTCCTTACCGTGGCAGCTTGTTAGACCTTAATAGTTTTTCAGCTGTCGGGCCGACGCGCCTGGGGGCTCCAGGTGTTTGCACGGAATGTTTCATCCGGTGTAAAATTCTGCAGACTTCTGCCACACCGCGTAGGCCCCCATAACAGGGCCGAGTGTGTTCTTCGGGGCGCCCGGAGAGGCTGAGATGTCTTCGGCAGCATCAGAGGGTGAGTCAGACTTTGAGGCTGATACCGCTTCTGGAGGATGCCAATGCCGCTATGTCTGCCCCGTTCGTGGTGGATGCTAAACTGTCGACTTTGCTCCTCCGTGTTGCGGTAGGAATCGTCTGGAGGTGCCGCATGCACCTTTGGCCGACCCTACCAGGCTGAAGTGTTGAAATACCTGCACGAGAGTGGGCTGGACCAGGGGCCAATGAAGGAACCCCGTGCTGCGACTGACTTCACTCTACGGATGGCGAAAGTCACAGCGCGTGCCCTTGGTCAGGTGATGTCCACCATGGTGGTTCAGGAGCGACATCAATGGCTGAACCTAGCACAGGTGCCGGTTGCAGAGTAGGCACGCTTTCTCGACGCCCCCATCTCCCAGGTCGGCCTATTCGGTGACACTGTCGAGGACTTGGCCCAGGGATTCTCAGCAGTCCAAGAGCAGAGCGAGGCGGTGTCTCAGATCCTGCCTCTGTGGGCCAGCCGGTCCCCGAGTGCACAGTCTCCGCGGCTATGCGATTCACTTCGCCAGCGGCATCCGCTATACCACTGTTCGCTCGGACAGCAATGCTTCCTGCGTCCTGCGCACGGAGGTTGCTGTCCTTTTGGCGAAGGAAGCAATTGAGCCTGTCCCTCCAGTCGAGATGAGGTCAGGGTTTTACAGCCCCTTACTTCATCGTGCCCAGAAAGAGCAGTGGGTTGAGACCCATCCTGGATCTGAGAGCCTTAAATCGGCCCCTTCTCAGGTTGCCGTTCAAAATGCTCACTCCGAAGAGCATACTAACATGCATCCGGAGCCAGGATTGGTTAACAGCCATCGGCCTGAAGGACGCGTACTTTCATGTCCCGATGTTGCTAAGACCCCTTCTACGGTTTGCGTTTGTGGGTCGAGCATATCAGTACAAAGTCTCCCTTTGGCCTGTCCCTCTCTCCCCACGTCTTAACGAAGGTCTGCAGAGGGTGCCTGCATCCTCAACTATCTCGACGACTGGCTGATAATAGCTCACTCGTGGGACCTGTTGTGCATGCACAGGGACATAGTGCTACGGCACCTCAGCCATTTGGGTCTACAGGTCAACCAGAGAGAAGAGCAAACTCTCTCCAGTGCAGAGGATCTCACACTCCAGATTGGCGTTTCCCTGCAGTGACACCACCTATTCAGCCCGTGGACCAACCCTGCTTTCCTCCGGGTCGGAGTACCCCTGGGACAGGTGTCCAGGCATGTTGTGTAGAGCGGAGTAACTCCAGCTGTGCTTCCTCTGGGTCTCCTTCGCCCAGTAGGTGTGGCAACAAATCTTAATTTTTCAGCCAGAAGGCTGTGTTTTCCTTCATCTCGCCTGATGATGGGGGATCTCCGCGTAACGTGTCCTTAAGGGTCGTGGCCTGTTCCATGGTTGTTCCCATATGTAATGTCGAAGTGATTCGACTGAAAGGGTAACGTCTAGGTTACGAACGTAACCCACGTTCCCTGAAGGAAGGAACGGAGACGTTACACTTTCACTGAGGTCACGCTGATGCTGGCTCAGCTCTTCAGCGAAACTTGCATGTGCACTCCGCTCATGCCCTCTTATACTCACGCAGTGATGAGGTGCACCTGAGCACAATCAAGTGCACGCCGATATTCATTGGCCTTTTGTATAAAGCTCAAAGGCAATTGGTCTCTCTGGCAAGTTCCCATATGTAACGTCTCCGTTCCCTCCTTCAGGGAATATGGGTTCAACATGATGTTTTCTATGGAACAGCCCATTCCCCCAATTTTCACAATTCTGACTTTAAATATCACAGTTCTGGCTTTATGACTCGCAATTCTTACTTTAAATCTCACAGTTCTGACCTAATAACTCGCAATTCTGACTTTGAATCTCACTATTCTAAAATTAAATCTTGTAGTTCTGACTTTATAACTTGCAATTCAATCAATTATTCAATCATTTTTATTTATATAGCACTTTTTACAATGCAGATTGTAACAAAGCACTGAACATTATCAAGTAGGAGAATAGAGTGATGGTAATGTATAATGACGAGAATTAAACTATTTATCAAATGCAGAGACGGCCTCTGTAGTCAAGATGAGGATAATCACTAAAAATCAGGTGTCCTAAAACTCACAATTCTGACTTTAAATCTCGCAATTCTTACTTCATACAGTAATTTGCAACTCTGACTTTACTTTATATCTCACAATTCAGACTTTATAACTTTAAGTTCTAGTGTTATATTTAACAATTCTGACTTTAAATCTCACAAATCTTACTTTATAACTCGCAATTCTGACTTTAAATCTCACAAATCTTACTTTATAACTCACAATTTTGACTTTAACTCACAATTGATTTTTGGGAGTTAAAAAGTCGCAATAACCTTTTTAAATTTTTTATACAGTGGCTGAAACGGGCTTTCATACCTCTCATACTTCATGACTAAGATCACTTAAGCAACAATCAATGTAGTTCTTAACTGTTGGTGAAAATAATCACTACATAATTGCAGTTGGCTGTTTTAGTCTGACATTTCCATGTTGTTTTGGACATGGTGTAAAACAGGGACATTTTAAGAGACTCAAGAGCTCCAGCCAGGGACAGAAAATGGAAAATGAAGACGTCCTTAAGTGAGGATGCTAATGCTAATGCAGCAATATTTTTAAGCTAACTGGACTACGCTTACTCACCAAACCTTGACCATTTGTTGAATACAGACAAAACAAATTGTTTTTTCTTTTTCTTTTTCATTTAAGTACTCCTAGCACAGAATAAAAGCTGTGAAATAGTGTGACAAGACTATATGGAGGAAAAAAAAACAGAGAGTAATATTGTGTTGTTGCTAGCAGCTGTTCTTCTGCTAAGCTTACTCATTCATAGCGTGTTATATTCATGTTTACTTCTCCAGGTCTTGAACGAGTGACTCTCACAGTCAATTTGAAAAGATTCAAATACCTTGCAGTCTTGGAAAAGTCCACTGGCGTCTCAGACATATGGCTCAATATTTCAGTAAAGGCAGTTGAGAGTGTCATGATGTTTTTATCTGAGCCTGTTTTATGGACTTTCTTCAGGTGCCGTGTTTGCGCTGAGAAAGCAAGAATTGTGAGAATTAGAACTAGGAAATGACCTCAAATATTTCCACAGCTGCACTGTATCCAAAGTAAGGCCTGCAGCGTAACTACAACAGCAGGCTCACATTGTGCTTTCACACCGACAGTCTTTCAACAGAAATGAGACTGTACAGAAAACAACATGATTTTTGGGTTACCACACGAAGTAATTCATTTCATAATGCAGATAAAATACTGTTGAGAATCTTAATGCCTGTCCTATACTTTATTCATAAAATATAGATTATGTAAACTGCACAGGTTTCTAGAACAATATTTCTGACCGGTTTTGTGCATTTGTTTAAACCTGGACTTTTTACTCCGATCCTGGGAGCTGAAAAAGACTGTGTTTGGGAAATATGACTAATATGTGCCTCTATGCAGGGTCCGGATTTGTTTTTCATTTATAACAAGTATACCTACAAGCAAACTGAATGTGTCTGTACAGTAGGTCAGCCAAGTTGTAAATATGTAATAATGTTGGTTGACTGCAGGGGGCTTTGTAGATGGGTCATACTTCAGTTTTTTCTTTTTAAATTCTTTTAAATGTCAACTTTTAATATTTTGTTAATTATATGTGATTATACCTATTTTTATTAAGAGGGATCATCCCTTTTCCAGATATTAATATACGGTATTATTATAATAACGTAACAAAAAACATGATTTTTGAACATTTAAAAAAAAAAACAGATCTGTTTTTGAAAAAAAAAAAAAAAAACTTGTGAAGACTGAAACAGATGAAATGGTTAATTTTCCAGTTCAAGGCCTGAAGTATCACCAATAAAAAAGAAATGAGTGAATGAGACTCCTAGCTGCTTCTCCAAGACTTTCATAAACAGCCTTTGCCTGAACACCTGCGTCGACGATTCCTTAGGAGCAAAATTAGAAACATGAAAACAATTTGCATTGTTGGAAGCTTTAACATCAACAGATTCTCAAAGAAGACATCTTTCTAATTCTACAAGGAATTTTTTTTTATCACCACAAAAAAAAATCAACATTCTGAGTGGAAAAGAGTTTATAGCCTATATAAATTATCATTATTTGAATTCCAACAGTTTCTGATATGCTTTTCGCTCTATAATTTTTTTTATTTACTTAAATCTTTTCTTATTTACTTAAATGATTTGTTCAAAACATTAGATTCCTTCATAAACAAAACAACAACGCTTGTGTGGTATGAGTAATTGGAAAATATTATCTTAACTGAGAAAATAGACAAATTAACAGTCATGCAGTATCTAAAATGTGTCATCAACATTCTGTGCCAGAAATTGCAGAAGTACATAGCTATCGTATCTTGAATTCCAACAGTTTTGTTGCATTGCCAGCGCTTTCTATGAATTTTGAGAATGTGAACAACCTTTACTGTACGTCACTATAAAATGGTTACAGCACATAAGAATGATTCATTACTTGTTCTGTTAAGTAATATTGGAAGCACTGTGCAAGGCCGCGTAATTTACGCCATTGTGAATCCAAACAACACGATTAAACGTGGTGGGTGTTTGACTGGCTGTGTGCGGCGACACAGAATAATATCCCGCTATACAAGGCAACATTCCAAATCACAATAGCATAAGCCGCTTTAAAAGAATGTTGTTGCTTGTAAATCTGGCACTGTGTTTTGCCAAAAAGGCGAATTTTGCCACGCTTTGGAAAACACATGGTTTAACACAGTGTTCTTTTGTCTCAGGAATGGAGGGGGAAAACAACCAGAATGAACAGCACTTGCAATGATAAATAAATAAACTTAATTTCAGTCAAATATTTGGGAGTTGTTTTTGAACAAATGTCAAGGATTCTGGCCAAACTAATTGTTCCTGACCTCTTAAAAAATTAGCTTTTTCCTGCTCTGTGGCAGAAATAGTCCTGACGCCCTCATAGCAGTCTGTTGACACTGTCCAACAGCACAAGAACAGAGGAATAGCCGGAGGTTTACATTCACCTGCCAGTGTGAGTCACCAGATTCAACTGCCAATCTCACAGATTAAAGTCATTTCATCGCACCGCAGGAAACAGAACATTAATAATAGTGTAATCTCTGGAGCTCTGATCAGGAAAGACATACATTAACATGCACACACATATAGGTACGAACTATTATGTTTAGTACATAAGGATGTGGGGATTTTGTAATGATGTTTTGTTAGGGTGCATCTTTAGCTACAACAATAGGTGGCGACTTTCATATTTATGAGTGAGCCGCAAATCATGCCAATGAATCCTTTAAAATACTGATTCATTCAGGAACTAAAAAAAAATTACTGACTGAGTTTGTGTATTATTTTTTCCATTACTCTTTCTAAATATGGTACAAAGCTTTTATGAATTAAACATTTTGTGTTTTTATGAATGTAAAGTCATAATACATTAAAATCTGGAGGACACAGCCTCTGCACAAAGGTCGTAGAACCTGGCGAAGGTGTTGGGTGTCGCCCAGCCTGCAGCCTTACAGATATCTGCTAGAGAGGCACCGTTAGTCAACGCATAGGGAGATGGCATCAACCACCCAATAGGCCAACCTCTGTTTAGAGCCCTTTCTGCTGACCTCCATAGCAGATGAAGAGCTGCGGAGAGTGTCTGAAGCTCAGAGAGCAGTCAAAGAAGTGGCGAAATGTGCATAATGCAACCCTAAGGCTGGGTCTGCTTCCTCCTGGGGCAGGGCTTGCAGGTTTACTACCTGCTCTTGGAAGGATGTGGTAGGAACCTTGGGCACGTAGCCGGGCCGGGGTCTCAGGATAACGTGAGAATCAGCCAGGCTGAACTCAAGGCGCTTTTCGTCGGCAGAGAAGGCCTGTAGGTCTTGTTAAGGGGGCCCTAGACTGAGAGATGGTGCTAATCATGGCTGCAGGATAGCCGGAGAGGTCTGCCGCTTCCCATCTAGGAGCCAGACATGCAGGTTCCAGAGATCGGGTCGCGGGTGCCAAATCGTGCCCATCTCCTGAGAGAGAAGGTCTCTCCTCAAGGGGATTTTCCAAGGAGGGGCTGCCGCAAGGAGCATTAGGTCGGTCCCTCTCAAAACTTTTCAGAGGCTCCTGGGGCATATGGCGAGAGTGGAGCCATCTTGCGAACGAGAGGTGGGACCTCAGTGTAGCTGAGTCATCCACAAGCTTTGCCTCAGCATGCTCCCGGCTCCCGCACGGTCGAAATGACATCCTGAAGAACGCCTCCCCAACCATGAGAACCAATCATCTTTTGTCTGCCCGGTTTTGCCAAGGGGGACCTCTTGCGGCAGGCCGTGCAGTTAGAGGTCTCTCGCTAGTGTTAAAAGGCTAGGTGTCTCTATCAGCCTTTAAAAATGCTCCCAGCCTACGAGGATCGCCAGTCAGCTTCCCGAGTCACTCAGCTGCCAGTGAAGAGAGAACGTAAACTCGAGCAGGAACTCTTTCGTCTTTCTCCGGATTTTCTCCAATCTCTCTCCTCCATACACTCGAACAATGCATACACTACAGCGAGGCTCCAAAGCGAAAAGCTTACATCCATTCCCCTTTTATACTCACATAGTGATAAGGTGCACCTGGCTGTAATTAAATGCACGCCAATATTCATTGGCTTTTTCTTATTACTCGAAGGTGATTGGTCTCTCAGGCGACAAATGTAGGTTCTACATAAAACTGTCTGATTGAATGATTACTGGTAGCCATTGACTTTCATAATACATGGAAAAATACTACAAAATACTCATAAAGAAATGCTGGGTAAACCCAGTGACTGTGTTGTTTTGAACCAATGGTTGGGTTACTACTCAGAAGGTGGGGTTAAAGTGCCCCTTTTATGGGTTATGAACGATTCAAATTGTGGTTTTAGGAGTTGGCAGCAATAAAACACTTTTATTGCCTTTAGTGCATTTAGTTTTACTTTATTTGCTAAACGACTCCCAAATATCACTTAACGATACATTTTTACAAACCCATCCTTTGCATGATGCTAATCTGCGGTGATTGGTCTCATTTTTATTTCATGATACCTATAATGCCTGATAAAGCAGTGTTTGTGAGCTCAGTGCTGCTTTTTGTACAGCGGTACCAGGGAAACGGCTATTTTCACCACTCCAAAAATGGCACCTAGTGGTAAAGAATAAATTTTTTTTATTAAAACCAACTCAAAAAGACCAACAAGTCAGCGGCAATATGCTAGTGTTTCATGTTAATGTCAAAATGAAACAGCTTTTTTTATTCACTTTGTGCTAATTTGTACACATTTGTTTTGTGTAATTTGTCATTCATACAAATTGGCAACTTGTTAAATACATACAATTTAACAAAAATAGTATGAATTTGTGAGGGAGCTCATGCGAATTTTTATGAATTAGCCACCTTGTAAAATATGTATGAATTGCCATGAGACTGCTGATTTAACCCAGCATTTTTTAGAGTGTAAATGGCTTCCGTCAACTGTTTGATTACTAACATTTTAAAAATATCTTCTTACGTGTTCACCAGAATCCACTTGGAACAACTGGTGGGTAATTAAATTATGACAGAATTTGAATTTTGTAGCTTCTAACCGGACTAAGGTACAGCATAATGCAGGTTTTAGTCAATTTTAGTTTTTAATATTATAGATATTTTTGTGAATATTTTAGTCTGTTACTTTATAAATTATAGTAGTAAACAAACTGAAGGGAGTCAGCTTAACAGCCCTTGTCAAGTTATTTTAATTTATTTGACATGTCGTTTTTTTAAATTAATTTAATATTTTATTATTAAATGTAGGCTACTGTGGGTAAGTGTCATAACGGAAGCTAACAGCTACTGCATCAATGCCCTGGGTGGAGGCTTACGTGATCGCTTTTCTCTCTTTCCCCCTTTCTTTCTTTTTCTTCTGCCCACCTCCTTTGAGGAGTTGTCTTGCCCCTCCTACCTGCCCATAAAAGTGGAAACCATGCTGCCTGAAGACTTTAACTTCATTTCTCCTTCTGTCTTCTGGATCTTCTCCCCTCACTTCTCACTCAGAAAGAGATAAACCGAAGACAGAGACAGAGAGAGGCTAGGAGAGAGAGAGAGGTGAGTGCTGTACATGTACATGATTTGGGCTGCAGGAGGAAAAAAGAAAACAACATAATAAGTGACTATTGCTTTAAAAGGTGATATTAATCTGAATCAGAGTGTACGTGCAAACAAAAATCATGTTCATGATAGACATTTCTTATGATCATGTTTCTTGGTGAAGCAGCCTGTTTCTTTTTTTTTTTTGTTCTTTTTTTTTTTGCCTATATCGTGGAGTACATTGTTTCAGGGTTCCCATAATCTGAAAAAACTTTACTTACCTTTACCTTTTATTTACCTTTTTATATTAAATATCTTAAAATTGTGATAAAGCATAGGATTTGTAATAAAGTATCATTGAAACTTTTATCATTCCCTTTAAAATTAATAATAAAAAATAGATAAGATAAATTATGTTTTTTTTTTCCAGCACAATAAATTTATAAATACATATTTTTTATACTATTGGAAAATTAATTATTAAATAATTTAATTATATATATTTGTTTTAATAAAATTTTCTAATAGTGTGATTTCCAGGCCTGAAAAAAAGTTTAAGTATTTAATAAAATATGATGAATTATGAACACTTGTGTGACAATATTTTTCCGGTCACAGTTTTTTGTAAAATTCAAAATGTTGTAATATTCAAAAGGTTGTGAAACCAGATAATAGTTATTATTAGTTATTTTATTTACAATACTTTTATTTATTTTAATATGCAATGCTTAAAAGCTCAAGTGGCTATTCAATCCTTTTAACAATTTTTGGATATGCTGATTCATATCCTGCTGCTTACCACACCTGCTGATGTTGTGCAAGAGTCTTTATCCAGCTCTTTATCCAGCTTGCTTTGTATATTTCTACAGCCACATTCGCTTTAGTTTCACTTTGATTTCCCTGGCACTGGGCATCGCTGTGAGCCAGAAGGGCAGCTGTGCGTGATTTTCCCAGCATCCTAAAGCGTTCAGGGCTGGATGTTTTGTCTCCAGGGTTCAGAGGATCTATTCATGTGGACACTGAGACAAAACTGTGGTGCTTGGCATCCTCTATTCTCTCTTTCCCCCCTCTTAATCCATTTCTTTATTCCAGATGGATTGAAAAAATGCATGTCTTTCCACTTTGGCCCTGCCATTGATTAATAAATCAAATTTTCAATGCTATTTGACCATAGCCATTTTGGTGATGTTTTGCTATCAGAAGGGGTTCTGTTTGTAATAATGATTATTATTAAAAATTATTATTACAACACTGTATTAATATTTATGTTATGTTATATCAATATGTAATTTGAGTTCCAGATACTTAACGGTTTGATTACTGATTCTTTTAGTATTTGGACAATAATTGGTTTTAACTGTATGCTTAAAAAACAAATAACCAAACCAAACAAACATACACACACATACACACATTTTTTTATTTTTTATAGATAAAATATAATTGAAAAACTACACTTTGTTATTATAGTGTTTGTTGGTAAATTTATGTTTTTTTAAATAACCCTTAGGCATGGAAAAGCTAGGAAATTAACGGGAAGTATGGTAATTTTTGGAAATTATAAACTTTTATTATTTATGTATTTATGTTTTATTAGAATAATACTATTTTTTGTAGATTAATGTTTGTTAGTTTTTTTGGGGGGTTTTGTTTTCCCCAAAATTTCCAAGCCAGGTAAATTAAAGGCATTTAGAGTACACAGAAATAATTAAGCAAAACTAAATGGCTTTATATATATATACATATATATAATAGTACAGTTCATTGTATATACTGTTCTTAACAAGTAACGCACTATCACATGAACATCAATGTAAATAAGCAGGTCTTACACAACACAATTCGATTCTGAATTACAGTGAAAAATCATTGTAACCGATTCTGATTCTGTCAGTGAATACATCATTAGACCCATTCATTTCTAGTGGTTTGTTGTTGATGTTTTTGTTGTTTTCCATTTTGAAATCAAATGGACCCTGTTCTAAATTAGAACTAGTGCTCTGTTCTCTGAATTGTTTAGCCTTTGGAGCATCTTCTAACTCCATGCGACAACCTTATGAACCTGGCAACCCTGCTGTCTCTCTCTCTTCCATTATTTGGACCTTTCCTGAGCAGCTTGATTCATTAAACAGTCACAGATGCAGGCTGACCTGTGAATGTTTCTCCTTCAGTTCCCTCCAGCTACTAACAGATCGCTGTTTTATAACTGTGTTTTGATCTGACTGAAGCCATGCACTCTAACACAAATAGGAAACAAAGAAAACCGTTTTATTCAGACAATAATTAGAGATTGGGACTTGAAGGCTTTGTTTTTTAACACAGATTTGAAGTTCAGTAACACATTGCCTGGATTTGCTGCCCTTTGAAAGCTAAATAAAATTTTATTTTGATTTAGTTTAATTCATGTTTTAACCAAAATCACAGCAAGAAAAACAACTGCTAAATATTTACAGTATGTGAAGCAAAATTTATTCTTATGTTTTTTTATTTGTATAAAATATAGAAAAAAAGAAAGGTTACTTGAAACAAATGCTAACTGAAGTTACTGTATATATTAAAAGTGATATCAATTAAACTGCAGTTTTGTTTTGACTATGTAATAATAACTTTAAACAAAATTGAAGTAAATTGAATTGAAAGTATGTTTTTTTTTTTTTCTCCATATTTTTTCAGTTTGTTTTATAGCAAAAGCCAACACAGTCTCATGACAAAGTTGTACATAATTTATGAGGTGGCTAGTTTGTATACAAACTCATTTGTTTGATTTTGTATGATTTGTCTAAATCGCAGTGATTGGTAGGTTTAGGAGTAGGGTTAGGCGTAGATCATTCGTACAAATTCATACGAATTGACAACCCTTGAAATACTTATCGTTTAACAAAAATCATATGAATTCGTACAAGTGAGATCGAACAAATTAGTCTGCTCGTAAAATTGCCGTGAGATTTCAACGGTTATTTTTTGACAAAAGCAGATAATGCCACTTTTCAACAAAAAAACACTTGTTTAACCTTTGTAATCTCAAATGACATAGTAGATGCCTGACAAAGGTTGTCTGTTGTGACTGTATGGATAGCTTTCCCTCACCGTTGTAACACGGTTCAGCTTTTATTTTCTTTTTACGCCCTGAATAAGGTTTATCAAGTTCATTAAAATGATCCACCTGCAATCTTGCAATCTTGCTGCCAGTTAAATAGGTTATGCTATATAATTAAAACCACAGTCATATTACCCAGCAGCCCAAGACTGGATGCACACTAAGCTAGTTATAGAGTATAAAGACGGCAACACTTTAAAAGCAGCATGCTTTGTATGAGACGTTAAACTGAGGTCCTGACTCTGTGGTCACTAAAAATCCAATGTCTTTCGAAAAGAGTATAAAGTTTTTGATTTCGACATCCAATTTTGGCCATTGGCCTTTGACCATCATGGTCTCCTAGCAATCCTCACATCTACTGATTGACTTCATCACTGCATGTCTCCTCTCCACCAGTAAGCTGGGTCAAGGTGGATGCTGCACAATGGTGATGGATAATGAGATCCCCCTCACAATATAGAGTGCTTTAAGTGCCTATAAAAGCGCTATATAACTTTAATGATTTATCATTACATAAATTAGCACGAGGTGCCAGACTAACACCAAAAACCAAATAACTTGGATGTGTCTATAAGTGATCTTTACTTTTGATCAGTTTTTATTTTATTTTCAAATATTTCATTTGCTTTCATAATACTTCTTATACAACTAATTCATGAAATATGCTTTAAAAACCGCTTTTAAAATCTATTCGTAATAAGATAAGTACAATAAGACTAAACAGTGGCCTTGAGCTTTAGGAAATTGCAGATTATTCTATAATTTTGATTTCTACTCTGTATATAATACAATGCCAATAAATAACAAAATATATATGGAATACATATTAAATAAAGCTATTAATCATATATATATTTTTATAAACATATTAATAGATAGAAGTGTATTATTAATACCCAAACTGATATACAGTAGATATATCTCATATTTAATTTATTTTATTATTATAGTTTTTTATTTATCACAATGCAAACAATAATCTTAAAGATACTACCTGAGTAGGTCTCATATGAAAATACGTTTTAGTAGCAAGTGGCTGAAATGGAAAAATATGATTTTCTTAAAAGGTCAGCCATAACCATGATAAAAAAAAGAAAAAAAAAATGCAAGTATTGTATTTTTTCCCTGATCTTTTCAGGCACAAATTACACCCATTCCATTTTTATACAGTAGACAGAAAGGCTTTCTGCTACCTCATCATCGTTTATATACTGCCCAAAATGTCTTATTCCCCTCAGACAAAAACATATGGTTACATGAAAAACTTCCCTTTGACCTGAGAGAGAAAAGCGAGTGTTTGAGTTACTGAGTGAGCGAGAGAATGTGTTTTACAGCAGGCTCAGTTCTGGCTCATGGTCCGTTCTGTCAGCTGATTCTGCATTCCGCTGTCCTGTGGAATAACTGCAACTCAACCTCGGTGGATTTCAGCAATATCACACCAGCAAGAACCACACTGAATTCCAAAACATTTACATTCGCAAATTTAGTAGATGCTTTTATCCAAAGTGACTTTGACAAGGAGCCAACAATATTCATTACATACAATGCCAGGTTTATTTAACAACTAGATTAGGAAGCAAGCTGGAGGAAAAATGTAGAGTGTGTTTTTTGAAGGGGCTGGTGAATTGTTCCAGAAGAGGTGTGTCTCTAGTTGCTTTTTGAAAGATGGTCTCAAAAGGATTGGAGACTGACAGCTCATTTCCTCAGAGAGGAAAAGAGAGGGTGAAGGTTCTGCAAAGGGCTTTTCACAGCAATGCTATTTTTTTGTGCCATTAAATATCAGTTCAGTGAACAGTCCTTAAAATAACCATTAATATTCAAAGAACATTTGTATATTCTACAGAACCTTGTTCTTTGCTCTCTTATGCATTTGAAAGGTTTCATAGATAATAAATGTTCTTGGAATCTGTGTGTGAGAATTGTACTTACATCTGTTTCATGGGAGAAAAGTCTTCACTCTTTCTCTCACTCTTCCCATTTCCAGAGAAAGCATGACCTGTAATTGGTTGGGTGGGAACACAGAGCGGTGTGTGTGTGTGTGGGTGGGTGTTTGAGTGTGTGTCTTTTGGCATCTTCTGCTGTTTACTGTCGGCACATCATTATCACCATCATGCTGACTGTAAAGAACCGTAAAGTTCTTTAAATTCAGTAGCCAAATCCAAAACATCATGAATCCATTTGTCAGCATTATGGAAAGCAAAACCCAAAGCTGATCCTTTCATACTTATTTTACAGACACTTCTATAGAAAGCAGTTTACATTGCATTCATGGTATGCATTTTATCAGTTTATGCATCGAAACCCACAACCCTTTGTTTTGCTTCTGCAATGTTAGAAATACAGGAATGCATCTGTAAAAAATTATCACTGCTATTTGAAAAAGGAGCCTCTTTTGTGTTCGTTCCATCTCATTGGGTTTCACTTAGCATGTTAAAAATGTTTTTTATTCAAAGTGTCTTCTGGGAATTTGATTTCATTGACTATCACCCCTGAGCAACCTGGGGAAAAAGTACTGGGTTCCCTTTTGGCTGGAATTTATATGACTTTTCCATTGCCTTTCTATTTATTTGTAATTTACGAAGTGATTTTCAATCTTATGTCAGTTTAAACTTATTTATACCTTTGTCTCCAAAAATACGACAAACATCTTTAAATTGGATTGGCCTTGATCGACAGTTTAACTTTTTATTCTCCAGCTAGGTTTGTCCTCCCATTTTACAATAAGCAATATTTAGACGTTTCAATATTTTAAAGCGAGTAGATTAATGTTTGTTCTACAGACATATTCACAATATACACCGTTTTATTAATTAACTTTAATTTTAACTCGTATTCTTATATTTCCACTTTTTTATTTTTTATTCTTTTAATGCAAAAAATACTGGGTTCATATCCTGGACGAACCCCCAATTTATGTTACATTTTTGGACACAAGTAATTTAAGGTACACTTAAAATGTCTAAATTCCATGACAAATCTTGGTGCTTTATTAAAAAAACAATAATTATATATATAATTTTTTTTAATAGACACTACAGGGAAAAATCATAGAAAGGCTTAAAAATATTGTCGTATATTGAGTAAATTACCTTACCATCCCAGCACTGATTATATTCTTGACACCCAGCATGCTCTTTATTTGTTTATTGTGAATTGAACTGAAACATCTGGAAGCAGTCAGAAAAGCAAGAATGGAAATCTGATTATATTAGAATTGGGGCAGGGCGATAACAGAGCTGTGGCATGTAACCAAGCAGACCAATGCTGCGGTTATAAATTTTGGCCTAAAAGAGCAGAGGAAAACATTGGTTCCTGCTCTCTGCAGTAGATGTGTAGGGTTTCTGTTGTGCCGGTTGCTCATCCTTGTGGTTTTGACCCTCGCCTGTCAACATAATTCTCGTTTAACCTTTGGCTTCAGAGCCAACATCTGTACTACATTTTTTTTTCTGGCATGCTTGAACATCCAAATGTAGGGCTGGAGGGAACAACGTGAGGAGCCTTGTGAATCTGATAAATAAGCATGGAAATACAACCAAGCCAAGTTGTGAGTTGTTGGGTTCAGAATGAACAGAAGCTTTTTAGGAGCCATGCTTTTTTCCCATGACCTCTCCTGAACTGCTACACTTAAGATTGTTTTGGCATCTCCTTGGTGATTTATGCTGGGTGTGTACTATGAATGCAAATAAAAGCTATTGATTATGGTATTCTGTATCACATCAGTAATTGAAAAATGTTCCAACGGAATGAGGCCGTTTTGATGCCCACAAGATTTTTGGATATAGAACATTGGATGGACATTCACTTAGGCTTGCCAGTCGAACACAGAGAAAGAGTTGTTTTTCTAAAGTGAGAGTTCTAGACTGAACATAGTCAGCAATAAGAATGATACAAGATCCTCTGAAAACAAATCGCTAGGTGGAGTCATAATTAAGAGAGGCCTTTGGAATGAAATTCATTTCTGTGGAATTAAATGTTTGGTTTGTCTTCGGTGCCCAATAAATGAGAAAGGTAATGAATGAATGTCAAAGAATGTAATGTAGCATATGAAAAAGAAAGCCCCTTAAAGTGTTAGTTCACCCTTTAATTACTTACCCTTATGTTGTTCGAAGCCCGTACGAACTTTGTTCATCTTCAGTACACAGATTAAGATATTTTTGTTCTATTCATCAGTCAAGATCTCCGTTTACAGTAGCTCACAAAAGGAAATCAAAGCTCTGGTATCCCACCCACTCACTGATCCCAATATGTCTGCATGTATTAGAATCAAAACTGACTCCCTAAAAAGCATTCCCGCTTTTAAGATATTTCCATGCTCAATCAAAGCAGGATGCCCCCTCCATTCGGAGGTCGTCTTTGGTTTAGGCTCACATTTTGGATTTTAGCACAGCTGTTGGCTGGGTGCTAAGAAAAGTGAACGCCTTTTAAATAAGTGGCTGGGTTTCCCATTCATCACAGTTTCAGGACAAACCTGAGAGGATGTGGCTCTCGAAAGAAAAGAGAATCAGCAAAATATACTGAAAATATACTGAAAGTTTTTTGTTTGTTAATTGGTTATTAGACGCCATGATAATGGGTGAACTTTTTGCATTTGCAGTGTAAGGTTTGTCTACATTTTTGTGAATCAAAATTTTGGTATTATCTGCTGATCATTGTTAAGGTTTATGTATGATGCACATTGAATACGAAACATTCAATAACGGGATAAGGAACAATGCTAACAATTTGTCGTTTCTTCTTTTTTGGAGAAAGCAAACTGTTAGTCTTTTTATTTCATTGATTTCGAACGCATTTGCTCAGGATTATTTGCAGTCAGATGGTGTATGTGTAAATAAGACCCTTTGATCCACACACAAACTTCCAAACAGTATTCATATGTAAGCAGTTACTGACCTCTAATGGATATGTTTAGATATAACAAATGTATTATTTATCTAGTAGGTTTACTCTGTTAATACAAACAAACTCACTATTTTTAATTTGCATTATGATTATGATTCGTATTATGATATAAGAAACTTCAGATACTATTAATTTCAGTGTGTAAATCTGTATTATTATTTTTTTTTGTTTTGTTTTAATGAGGTTTTTGCATTAAATATGGAGTAATATGCAATGGGTTTATGCAATTCGTATTGCAATTATAAAAAATATGCTGTCTACATCTGGATATTTCAAGTCATCTGTAAATTAATATTTTTATTTTTTTGTTTTTAAGGTAAGTATAGTCATTTAACATTTGACAATCCCTTAAAAAAATCTGAAATAATAATTATAATAAAAAAAAAAAAAAAAAAATATATATATATATATATATATATATATATAAACAAGTTCTTTGTGCTCTGTTATTTGTTAATTTGAAGAATACTTATAGAATGGTGTAAAATTCCTAATTCATGTTTTTCTTTTATTGCAAACATTGCTTTTCTGAAATAGCATATTTATTCTTAACAATATTAAGCTATACAGCCATCTAGTTAACTTTCCTGAAAAAAAGAATTGATAATAGGGTGTATTGACATTTTAAACACTCTAGTATCAATTAGATCCAATAGTTGATCGGTCAGTTTTGGAATGAACAATGTTTTTATTGGTGTCCACTTCTTTTCTAAGTTAGTGTGCAAGGCATAGAATTGCTTTGACTACACTTTGGTGTAAGGGTACTGCTAGCTTTACTGTCTTTTCCCAAGACAACTAACTTTCCTTCCTGTGCTCCATTTGACAGGACATGGCTGGGCCTCTCCTCTCTGCCCGCTTGTTTGTACTGGTGGAGCATCTCTGTCTGCTACATCATATCCACGCAGGGGCATTTTATGGTCACAAGCCACTGCCCCAACAGCACCAGTCTCTGCCACACTTACCTCTTCTGTCACATGGCACTGAGGGGATACCCCAACAAATAATCCAACACCGTTACCATGGAAAGGAAACGCCACACTTACCATATGGAAATGAGATGCCTTTGCTTCCACAGTATGCAAAAGAACGTCCACATATACCCATGCACATGGGTAAACCTATTGTAGGAAAAGGTTTGTTAGCAAATTATTTTGCTTGCAAAATTCACTCCACGGGTTCATTTAAAATAAAAAGGAAATGCCTGGGTATACTTTACTTTCCATGTTCCGTCTTGTGCACAGCTTTTAAAGTATACTCAACAACAGATGAGCGTGAATGGATATGTTTGAAACATGCACGACCACCTTATAGTCTCATTATATCTTAGCATTCAGTTGAGACATGTGTTGCTGTACACGGACTGTACATGTGGTCACAAAAATTGGGCTGGATGTGGACAGTGTGTGCATATTGTTGCAGACAATACTGATAATGGAAACTGCATCACATGAACAATGCACAGACAGTTGCAGAACATGGATGGCCAAAGTATACTTTGTGCTAAAAGCTACAATATTGACAAAAGCAAGCTGTTAGAAAGCATTTGCAATCTTTCTGATAGGTTAAACTCTTGAAAACACTGCTAACTGATTTTAATGAGGTCTGAGAGAGTTTTGTGTGATTTGCAGTAGTTTATTTTGATTTAATCTAATTTTAGCTCAGTTGTATTTACTCAATAGGTTAAGTTGATACAACTGATTAATATTGAATATATTTTGGTCCATGGATCTTTTTATTATCTTTTTTCATCTTTTTTCTATTTTCATTAACTTTTTTCTTTTTATGTTAATTTTCAGATATGCAAGTGATATTTAGTTTAAGAAAAGTTTTGATGTTACTGTGACCATCACTGTTAATTTTTTTTCTAGGTGAAACCATTCCAAGAAGAGAGAAAGGTCCTCCTGGTGAGCCTGGACCATTGGGACTTCCAGGGCCTCAGGGCCCTCCAGGACTTCCTGGTCATGGTATCCCAGGACCTACAGGTAAACCAGGTCCTCAGGGTCCACCAGGACTCCCAGGATTTGGAAAGCCAGGAATGCCAGGTGTACCAGGAAAACCTGGAGGCATAGGTTTACCAGGACCGAAGGGTGAATTTGGACCAGTTGGTAGTGAAGGACCAACAGGAATGCCAGGACCTCCAGGTCTTCCTGGGCCACATGGCTTACCAGGTGTGTCAAAGCCTGGTGCACAAGGACTTCCAGGACAAACTGGGCCTCGTGGAGAACCTGGACAGAAGGGCTTCTCTGGGATCCCTGGTGTCCCAGGCCCAAAAGGTGAGAATGGGAATGGCCTCCCAGGACTGCCAGGAGTAAAGGGACCTCCTGGACCTCCCGGACCATCAGGACAAGTAGGACTTCCAGGGGTTGGCAAACCAGGACTGAATGGATTACCTGGGCCTCCTGGAGGCCAAGGTAAACCTGGTGAACCTGGAGAACCAGGATTGGCTGGATTCCCAGGGGAGAGAGGACTACCAGGGTCACAAGGACTACAAGGCTTTGGCAAACCTGGTCTGGATGGCTTGCCAGGGAAACCAGGTGCTCCAGGTGTAAGGGGCGAGCCAGGTCCCTCTGGTTTACCTGGCAACCCAGGCTTGCCTGGTTTTGGCAAACCTGGATATCCTGGACCTAAAGGTGAAAAAGGGCATGGTGGTTTACCTGGCCCCCAAGGCCCAAAAGGTGAAAAGGGTCATGGTGGTCTTCCTGGAATGATTGGATCACCAGGGCCAAGTGGCCTTCCAGGCCCTCCAGGTCACTTGGGACCACCTGGAGGCATTGGTTTCCCTGGACTAAAAGGAGAGGGTGGTGCAGTAGGACCTAAAGGACAGCTTGGTCCAAAAGGTGAACCTGGGCCTCCAGGACTTCCAGGCAAGCCAGGATTCCCAGGAGAATTGGGGCAACCAGGACCTAGAGGCTTACCAGGTCCCATAGGACCTAAAGGTGAAAATGGACATAAAGGCTTACCTGGCCTACCAGGAGTCCCTGGAAAACCTGGCTCAAAAGGAGAAGTTGGATTCCCTGGAGAAATAGGTCATCCAGGGCCTATGGGAATCCCAGGATTAATGGGTCCAGCAGGACCAATAGGCCCACCTGGACTACCAGGCCCAAAAGGGGAATATGGACCACCAGGGAAGCCTGGAATGCCAGGTGAGGGAAAACCTGGGCTTCCAGGCCCAATAGGGCCACCTGGTACACCTGGACTTGGTGGGCCCCCAGGTCAACCTGGAATACCTGGTCCTCCTGGCCGACCTGGCCTACCAGGACCTCCTGCTCAATCTCCATTTATTGGCCAAATCCTTCCTGAGACAGGTCCTGGGCTAGATGGGGCAAAAGGTGGTTATAAGAAAGAAAAGCCTGGAGGAGCCTTTATTGCTAGTAATGGGATAGAGATGCCTGCTTTTACAGCTCAGCTGACAATACCATTTCCTCCAGTTGGGCAACCTGTTATCTTCAACAAGATTTTATATAACGGCAACCAGAATTACAACTCTCAAACTGGCATCTTCACTTGCAAAATACCTGGAATTTACTACTTTGCCTACCATGTTAATTGCAAAGGAAACAATGTATGGGTGGCATTGTACAGGAACAATGAGCCAGTCATGTATACATATGATGAATACAAAAAAAGTTACATGGATCAGGCATCAGGGAGTGCAGTGCTGCCCTTACAAGTTGGAGACACTGTTCATATCCAATTACCATCAGACCAAGCTGCAGGACTTTATGCTGGTCCATATGTCCACTCATCTTTCTCTGGATATTTGTTATATCCCATGTGAATTTGTGAAAAAAATCACTGCTACGTTTTTCCAAAGTAAACTGTATTTGCCATTAGTACAGAGCCACTGAGCAAGTTTGAATAGAAAAGTATGTTTACGTGTTTTATGCATACACATAATTACATATTTTGAAACAGTCTAACAACATCTTACTTTATCCATTCATCCATATGGTTAGCACTTTGTTAGAACTCTTATGACATTATTTATTTGCATATTTACTATTGTTTGACAGTATATTGATTGTACATAGATGAGGCCACACTGACAACATATCAATGTAAAATGATGTGATATTTACATAATGAAGAATGTTCAGATCGTGGGATATGCACTTTTTTTCTGCTGTCTTAGATTCTCATTGTGCGAGCTTTAATGAACTTTAAGAAAGTATGAGCACATAATTGTTATGTTTTTTTTTTTTAGATTTTGCTTTCAGAGATCATATTTGACTAAAAATGCCAGTAAAATATGTATCGGGAATGTCCTGAATCTTACATTTAGGTTCTTTCACACCAAACTGATTTAAGTAGATCAGATCATTGTTTATCAAAACAAACTCAAGGGTAATGAGTAATTGTTAATGAATACAATACTAGTATAAACAAGTTGATAAAGTCACATGGACACTCTAAGTCAAATTCAAATAGTCTTAGGAACCTCTCTGTAATTTATTTTTAGTTTTACTACTGAATGACTAAATTTGTATATGTGCAAAAAAGATGGTGGGACACAAAAAAGAAGGAATTTATTCTTTGCTATATTGACAATGGTGCTAAACTGTTATACATTTTAACACAAGTAAAAATTTAATGTCATTGTTTTTTTTTTTTAATAAACTGAATCTAAAATTGTGTGGATTTGTAAATTCACAAAAAATAAATAAAAATCCCTGCTTTCAATCTTTATGTTATTATGTTATTTATATTATGGAATTATGGATGTTTTACACTTAGTCAGACACTGAGCTGCTGCTTTGAATAATGCATAATTTATGGAAACCTCAGCAATGTCAAATTATTAATAACAATAATAATATATGAACTATTTTTAATCCGCACAAACAGTAATTTAATTTGCATAATTTTATAACTAAGTTCATCCGTTGTATCAGTCCTTTAAATGCAAATCTACAGGAACTCGTTTCCAAATCATTATTCCCACTCCGCGCCAGCGAGGGCGATATTGCAATATGCCCAGGCGAACGCATGTTCACATGTAGAAGAAGAGATTCTACCGTATGTGTCAGAAGAAGTTGCTTGCTTGTTCATGTTGGAGTAAGGTAGGTATAAAGCATGGGTGCTCATAATAATGATATATAATGATGTGCGTGGTCTTATTTGTTACATCGATTATGATTGTGAATGAACGTGTATTGTGTCTCGTAGATATATATTATATATTGTTACTATACCGGTAGGAAGCGTCATCAAAAGCCGTAGAAGTTGGTAGAAGTTGACCATTATTGTAATCTGAAAATTCATTGCATTAGAATAAAAAATACAAAATTATTTGTAAACTAATAATTAACTAATAACTAATTGTTAAATCGTTTTACTGGTGGTGAATATATTCCAGCAGCCCCACCACAGTTCAGTAACGTCACAAGGTCGTGAATAAACAAAATCTACTGCAAAGAAAGAGAGAGAAAACTTAGATTGCGGAAATGGAGGCTATACAGAGTTGATTGGTATAGTGTGGATAAAGTCTATATTTTAGACAAAATGTAGAGTATTTATAGAAGCGCATTGTTCTAACGTTACAATTTTTGCATATATTATCATTACGCTATTGAGATATTATTTTTTAAACTTGAAAGAAATGTTGTAGTATCACAGTAGAAAAAGTTTGCAATTTAATCTGTGACAATTGACTAATTTTTATTGTACATAAATTTGTTATACATTCCATGTCTTTTTTTTACTCCGTTGACAAATTAGATGTTTGAACGACTATCATGTTCATTATTGAAAAGGTGCACTTAAAAAGAATAATGACTGACACCCAGCATTTTGCCATTCGTGTTTCTCAGAAGCAAGCAAGTTTTTAAACAACAGAGGGAGAGTAAATTGTAACACAACTTTCGTTTAGGCTAACTATTCTGCTTTCTATTGGTTTATAACGCACGCTTGTTGGCTATAGTTTGTATACTTGTATCACGTTAAACCATAACGCAAGTGTATCTTACCGTTTGCCTCCTATACATTTCTACACTGAAGAATTTAGGTAATTTACCAGCGGTTTACTTTTTACCTAAGGTTGTCGATGGTGGAGGGTTGCCATGGCATCACGATCAGGACCACGAGCTACAGGAACAGATGGAAGCGACTTTCAGCACCGCGAGCGTGTGGCGTCACACTATCAGATGAGGTATGTGTTAATAGTGTAAAAAAAATGTGTTCGTAATTTAATTTTTTCGTATATTTACTGTGCTCTGTAAGAAACATAGCTTATTTAAGTACAGTACTTAAAATAATAATAATAAAAAAAATAATAATAATTTTAGAAGAATGTGGCACAGTGCATTTTTAGTAGTGAAATACTTGAAAATACTATAAAAAATAAATTAGCATGATCATTATAAGATTGGGTATAAATGGGAAACAACCACTTAAAATACTTTAAAAATGCAGTAACTGATCCTGTTGAACTGACCCTTCTCAATCCCCTCAGTGTGGCCCTGAAGTCTGAGATCAAGAAGCTGAACATTGCTCATGCAGTGGTCTGGTTGCTTGTAGCAGCACAGGTGGTGGTCAGTCAGCTGAACTTGGTATCCCATAAAGTGGTGGCCTCTCCGTACCAATGGGAATACCTTTATCTTCTGAGCATCATACCTACGGTCTTCAGTTTCATGTCTTTTCCAAAAAACAACATCAGTTACCTGGTCATCTCAATGATCAGCGCCGGGCTTTTTTGTGTCGGTCCTATACTTTATGGAGGGATGGAGATGTTCCCTGTGGCTCAGCAGCTTTATCTTCATGGCAAAGCTTATAGGTTCATCTTTGGCTTTTCTGCTGTCTCTGTAATGTATTTACTTTTGATTATTTCACTTCAAGTGCATGGCTGGCAGATCTACTATAGTAAAAAGCTGCTGGATGCCTGGTTCACCAACACACAAGATAAAAAGAAGAAATAAGAGACTGCTGGAGAATAACAGTTTGTCACCCGCTTATGTGTGTCTTTATTTTCTTCGGTCACATATGTTTTTATGAATTTAAACTTCATCCACTGGCTCTCGGCACAGATCAAGATGTCATTGATGTTCGTTCTGCTTAGGTTTTGAATCTCTCTGTTTCCACCACAATTCAACATGCTTTTTTAACAACTCAAGTTGTATTAATAAGGGATTAAATCTAGGCACTTCTGGGAAATGTAACCTCCATGATGAGTAACCATGATGAGATGTGTTTGAAGAGCCACATCAAAAAGTCTATTTACTAAAACACTGTATGTCAAGATATTCTGCTGTTTTTTACTAATCAGCTTTCAATAAAAGGATCAAACATTATTATTTTTTTGTCAGTTTTGAATGAAAAGACTGAAATCAACATGCATATGAGTATTACGTTTTTTTAAGCTTGTAATATTGCCCCTCCTTTTTCTTTCTCTGGATCAAACATCCAAGCCAAATGTTTTATAGAAATGCTCAGCAGATATTTAACTAAAAATGGTGATTTGCTTAAAGCAACAGTTAACACAAAAAAGGAGTTCCTTCTGTTGGACAACAAAAATTTAGGTAACCCAATATTTGATTGTAGCCACTGACCCCCCATAGTATTGGGCAAAATGTATGAAAGTCAATGGCTACTATTGACTGTTTGGTTACCAAAAGTCTTCCAAATATCTTATTTTGTGTTTAGCAGAAGAAAGACATGCATAAATGAGTATATTAAGACAACATGTACATATTAGGCGAACTATCCCTTTAAGAACTAAAATCAGTTTACCACGTGTGTTTGCTTGATTTTATAAGAATCCATAATATGTAACTGTATAGATGTTGTCAGTTATTCAGCATTAAAACACTTAACATTGTAATGTACATTTCTAGAAAATAACACAAAGTAGAAACTCAGAGAAAAAAAGTGAGTTCAAGATATTAAAACTGTACTACCGAATAGTTAAACATTTAGGTCTCGCCAGTACACACTGAATAGCCAACAAGGCAGCAGAGTGGATGTAGAGGTTTCTAGGTAAGTGCATCCTCCATTACTCTCATGGACGCATGAGTTCCAAAGCTTCACTAGCTTACACAGATTAATGTGTGTTTAACCTTTGGACCTCGTTCAGCTTGATTCCTTTCCTATGGAAGTTCTTGAGCGTAGTTTCTGTCTGCGTTCCAGAATGAATAAATGCATTATTTAGTCAAAAGTGCTGTTTTAAATTGTACTATTTTGCGTTATATTTATTTATACATTTATTTATGCATTTCTACATTTCTTTATTTATTTCTGTGTCCATGTGTTAATAAGAAGGTGGTCCTAACATCTTTGAATCCAGGATTTGTCAATTAGTCAAACCAGTCAGAACAACCATTTCTGAAAAGATCGAACACAAGATGGCAATAAAGCCAGACTTGAAAATACACAAGCCGTCGCTCAATATTAAGTAGGAAAACTCGCGTCTTTGGTAGTTCCGGTGAATTCAGTTCCCGTTTCCCCTCACAGCACAGGAGGAAATTCAGTATGACAATCAAGGCATCAAAATCTGAAATTGCACCAACCACTTTCCTAGAGGCCACCAACCACTATATGTTTTGCATCTCTCCTATGTCCAAAACACCCATTTCGGTTCTTGGATTCATAACTAATGAGCTAAGTGAATTTTTTACAAATAAATTAATTTCGAGTAGGAGCGCGGTCGATTAATCACAGCTGGCACCGCATCACCTAATCAATCTCCTCATTACATCTGCCCAATCAAATCCCCCCTCTACCCACTATAAATAGCCCGTCCTCTTTCCTTCCACATCCCGCCTTTTACGCATTCTTCGGAATCGCACGACTGAAACACATCTCCGCTGCCTTCCTCTATGAGGACCAGATTCCTCAGCCTGCCTTAACAACAACCTGCTACCGCTCTAACTCAACACTCAGCCGGTCTGAACCTCTACGAGAGACCGCGGCATCCTATTTGAGGCCTTTGCCGCACGTTCTCAGATCCCTTCCATCGCGCTATCCGGCAAAGCTATTCAAGTGAAAGAATCCTCATTACTTACCACTTGCCAGCCCGCCGCTATTTTCCTCAGCCCGGAAGCAACAAGTCCAGCAACTTCCCTATCACAAACAGCAAGGTAGCTCGGAACCGGCAGGCGCCGCCTGATGACGTCATACGCAAGCTGCGCCGCTGCTGCCAAATGACGTCATACGCACACACATTACTCCAACACGGCATTTACTTTCACTTCTCATTGGTCACGTAACGTATTCCATGCTTCCATTCACCCATTTTTATGTCCATTGATTAATTAGTCATTGAATTTATTTTAGTCATTGATTTATTTAGCCATTAATTCCTGCTGTCAAAATCAAATCAATGTTCTCACCGACTGAAACGGTTTAACTATTTTCCTCCCTGTCCCGCCTCCGCAGAGCCATCCCATCCCCTTTCCTCCCTTGCCGGCGATGTCTACTATGCCGCCGGGAAAGCTGCCACCGCTGTGAATGCGCTTGCAACACTCCAGGTCTACAGACTTAAGTGTTGCATCTCTTTCACGAGAGTGGGCTGGACCAGGGGGCAATGCAGAAACTCCACCCGCGGCACCTAGGAATCCTGCTCCGACCACCGCCAAAGCCCAACTGGCGGCCCATAGTCAAGCTGGTGATGAGAACTGCTCTTTGGGTGACGTCGATGACATCTCCGTCCCCACTCCTGGAGGAGGACCAGGAGCTTCTGTATACACAGAGAGAGCCAGTCTTAACAAGAATATTATCATCTCCAGGCCCAGTGCCTGTAGGTCCCCATCTAACACAAACTTTTTGTCTCCTCAGATGCTGACCTGGGACACTGTGTCGCCAGCGCGGGATCCAGGGAGACAGGTAGGCGCTACTCAACACAGCCCGACGAACAGTCCCTGTCCTGCTATGGGCTGCCCCACTGCTGGCTCCCGCGCAGGCCATACTGAACTACCTAGATACATTCAGGCACAAAACAGCGGTTCCGAGGTTACACCGCTGGGGCTGTTACATATGAGACCGCTTCAGCAATGGTTACACAATCAGGTCCCGAGATGGGCATGGCACCGTGGCACACTTTGGATCGGCGTTTTCCCGGAGTGTCGTCGCTTATTCAGCCCGTGGTCCAACCCTGCTTTCCTACAGGTGGGAGTCAGGTGGTCAACACGGATGCCTCCTCCACGGGCTGGGGTGCTGTATGCAACAAGCAAGCAGCCTTGGGTCCCTGGACAGGTGTCCGACTGCTTTGGCATATCAATTTCCTCGAGTTACTGGCAGTGCATCGATCTCTTTGCCTCCCCCGAGTCGACCCATTGCCCACTATTTTTTTCCCTCCTCGAGTCCCCCAAGGCACTCGGCAGGGATGCAGCTCTTTGTCTGCTTCGGTGGAGAGCAGAAAGGGAATGCTGTCACTAAACAGAGGTTGGCTCACTGGGTGGTAGACCCGGGCTTAAAAATCTCACTGTTCGCTTAAATGTGTGTAACCTGAGTCCTCCCTGCCCCGCAGTCAGACTAGAGCAAAGTAGTTCTGGCTGTGCTTTCCTCTGGTCTTCTTCGCCAAAAAGTGATGTTTCCACCTCCATTACCAACAATACCACTACTACCACCAGTTCTACTTCCGCCGCCATTATCACTACTACCAGAAGGCTGTGTTTCTCTTCAATTATATCCATAATTCTATTGATATATTGTATTTGTTTTTTTTCACATGCTATTTCATGTGCTCCACCCTCAACCACCTGCTTCAGCACCGCTGAAAGCAACTCTGTCGCCCCCTTCTTGGGTCGCAGAGGGTTGGGAAGGGTTACTTGCAGATCCTTTGCTGACGAACTTGAAAAGTAGATCTCCTGCCGACGGGGGGTCTCCGCATAATGTGGCCTTAGAGTCGTGGCCTGATCCATGGGTGTACTGATTGGTCTCCTGATCGCTGGTTATCTCCTTCTCAGCTGTGTGCACAGCATGTTAAAGGTGAGTGAACAAAGGTGAGTATAAATAAACAGATCTGGCATACTTCAGTCAGGATTTCTAAGACAAAGTTGAACAGTGACGGTAGTGTAAACTCCAGCCAGCCAAGCCAATAGCCCCTTTAAAGGAACAAGAGAGGTTAAAGCTCTGTTACCTCGAGCTCAGTCGTCTACTCACTGGTGAGCACTGCTTAAATCCTGTGATCTAGATTCCCTTCAGGTGGTGCTCGTTAGCACTCTGATGGCTGAGTGTGTAGACGACGATGGTGTGACAGGGCCAATCACACAGCAAATCACTGCATAAAGATTATTAAAAACAAGTGACAAAGTACACGCTCCTTCTGTTAAGCTTTGGTATTACAGCTCATTCGTGCACCTGGATATTCACACAATGACCGAAATACTGGTATAAGAAACAAATTTAAAAAATACACAAAACGGCTAATCTGTAATCCATTATTTCAATGGATTAAAATATAAGAAGATGGATTAATAAGCTTTGAAGTGAGATGACAGTTCAAGGTTTATGGTCAATTATACTAAAAACTTGCAGGCCATCGATGACGCAAAGGCTCAATATTGTGACAATCCCGCTGTCAGCCATGCACAAGTTAGTGAAACAAACAGCTAGAGACAGTGATAGACGAAACAGGTTTAAGTAACAGCCGTAAAGGCTGCACCTAGATGAAATGCATAAGCTACAGCAGACTTTAATGTGACACTACGCATACACTCTCCAAAAGAAGGCAAATGTAAAGGATAAACAATGAAGAGAACTGTATTGGACCACTGAGGATTTACATGCGTTCGTGGAAATCACACGCAATGCTTAAAAAAACATAAAAGCCAATGTGCTCCAAATAATGAATGGAACAGGTGTGCACAATGAACTATGGCGCCTCTTGGCCTTCGGGATATATACCAACGTATTACCTGTTATTACCTATTCATACTTAAGTAATTTTTTGTTCTCTATATGATGTTATCTGGGTTCAGTGTAAATCAGTGTTAACACTTAACAGTACAACAACAACAACAACAAAGAGAGAAATTGTTGCTTTGTTTGACTTTAGTTCTGACAGAAGGAAAAACCACTGACCTGCCAGCATGGGAATGATCATCTCGCTGTCAAATGCATTACTAAATAGCACATGCACTTAAAAATACTAAACATCAATATAATATGAAGGCAGAATTGTTTATCATAATGTTTTCTGCTTTTTGGGGTCTGGGCTTTTTGTCATTAGTCAGTGTTAGGTCTACCAGATGTGCCGTTAATTTGCCTGTTGTTTGATGGTGTATCTGAAATGCATGAATGACAGCGATTTGCATCTAATACAAAACTCACTTTGAATAACAAAATGAAGTTGAGGGGGAAAAAATCTATTACACAATGCAGTGTTTATTTGAACTTGAAGTATTTTCTTTATGATTATTATATTATTATAAATGGCATAGAACACCCCAAAATGAAAATCCCTTACTCATTCTCATGCCATCCCCAGATGTACAGACTAACATTAGGAGGGGTTGTTGTTTTTTTCTAAAAATAATCAATTTATATCTGGCATATCATCAATTTGTTAATTAACCATTTAAAATAGCATATATAGACATAATTATGAAACTTTTACTTAGACTAGTTCCTAAAACCTAGACATGTGTAATTGTTAGGTTTGCCAAGTAGGAAAATGACATGACCTGCCTGACCCAAAATGTTTCTTGTCATTTTTGGTTTTTGCAAAACATTGTGCATTACCATGTCCATAGCTCATTTCCCCTCTTAGAAATGCAAATATATCATGTCCAACTTAACATCTGAGACCATACATAAGTCATAACCAGACATTTCTGAGAACTAAATCTGGATCATCAGTGGGATAATGATGTATCGCTTCATGTTGCTGATCATATTTCTTTCAGGTAAGAAATTATTATTTTAGTTTAGTTTAGAAAGTTTTGCAGGCAAGTGGGTTTTTTTTACTATTTGTACTATTATACTCTACAGTTTTTTCTCTACATCATTCTACACTCCATAAATCATAAAACAGGCTTTTAACATCTTTGTAAATTCATTCAAAATAAAAAAAAACTCAAATAAGTACATTGCACAAGTATTTATACCCTTAACTAAATATTTATCTGAAGCATCTTTACAGTCTCAAGTCTTTTTGTTTGATGTGGTAAGCTTTGCACATCAGTAATTTGTCAAATATCTGCCCCTTTTCTCCTCACTTCATCACTTCTCATGCTCTGTCAGCTTGGATGGAGGCACATCCCCACATCGTGAGGCATCTTTACAGTCTCAAGCACACTTTACTTTTAGTATAGTATTTTGCAGATGATGAGAAAAGCTGGTTTCCTTTAAACCTGTTTGAAATTGAGGTTCATCAGACCTGGGAATCTCAGTTTGGCAGGAGGCTAGACCTGGTTGTTTCAAACTTCTTAATTTCCATAAAGATGACATGCTTCTGTGACACTTCAGTAAAGCAGAATCATTTTCTGAACTCTGTCACAGATATGTGATTCGGCTCAAACCTGTTTCGCAGTTTCTCAAGGCAACTTTAATCACCTTTTAGTAACTTCATGCATGCTCATAGTTCCTTTGCACTAATATATGAAATGATACAGGCTACATTGCACTCCTGTGGTGGCAGAGAGAGCTCAATAAGCTGCAGCTTCAGAAAGCACATGCTCAACACAACCAATTGAACAGAATGTGTTACAAATACTCAACACAAAGAAACGTGCTGCAAAAACAGAAAGGTGCTGCAAATACTCACAACACAAGGAAATTAAGAAACATGCAAGCAGCACAGTCCACAACAACAACAAAAAAAAACTATCTTTTGGTGGTTTTTTTTTTTGGTGTATTGATAACTATTTGTATAATCACAGTTCTCATGGACTTCATTTATTTATATATTCTTTATAGTATAAAAATTATTTTAATTCATTGAAGAACCTTCAACATCTATGGAATCTTTCCATTGCACAAAAGCTTCTTTACAAAAAAGAAGAAAAAAAAAAACTTTCAAGACCTTTAATTTGAAGAATATTCTTGAATAAAGTTCTTAAGATGCCCTTCAGTCTTCATGCTTACAAAAAAAAAAAATACTTTCTTAATTACTTAAAATACTTAATAATTTTTCCAGTATAAAGGACCGTTTGTGAAAAGAAAAAAATGTGATGGATGTTAAAGGCTCTTCATGAAAGAGTGTAGCTGTGTGGACAGCCCTTTTGTTATTTAAAGTGGTTAAAAAATAGCACTGATCTAAATGGAATTGTTTTCTGTCTGATCAGCATTTATAAATGAGGTGCTACTACAAACAACACCTGATTACAATACTACTACCTGGACCACTACACCAGATGTTTCCACCTCCATTACCAACAATACCACTACTACCACCAGTTCTACTACCGCCGCCATTACCACTACTACCAGTTCTACTACCAGTTCTACTATCACCAGTTCTACTAGCACCCCTATCATTGCCAGCACCAGTATCACTACTACCAGTTCTACTATCACCAGTTCTACTAGCACCCCTATCATTACTAGCACCAGTTCTTCTACCACCCCTACTATCACCAGCACCAGTTCTTCTACCACCCCTATTATAACCAGCACCAGTTCTTCTACCACCCCTATTATCACCAGCACCAGTTCTTCTACCACCCCTATCATTACTAGCACCAGTTCTTCTACCACCCCTATTATTACCAGCACCAGTTCTACTATCATTACTAGCACCAGTTCTACTACCACCCCTATTAATACTAGCACCAGTTCTACTACCACTACCACCCCGACTATGACTACATTAAGTGCTTCAACCACATCAAAATCAACTACCAACCCTAACCAGCTTTCAACCACTTCTCAATCTACAGGTAACCATTGCTAAAGAGCTCTCTTAAATTCCAGCTTGAAATATAATTAAAACCATTTTGTGACTTGGTGAAGGATGATTTGCCAACATGATAACATTTCCAAAATTGTTGTGTTGCAGGTAATACCTGTCCAGAGAAAACAATCACTGGTTTGACCTTCCCTCTCACTGTGATCGGTCAGATTAGTTATTCAACACAGCTTTGCCCTCCAGGAACAGCCAGTGGTATGCAGTATTACAAATACAACACATTAATATACATATGATTTATATACACATTACATACATTAATATACACAAACATGATACATAAGCATTAATAGGTGGAACTAGATGGTTAAAAAATATTTATCCTGACAAACTATACAAAGTAATGAGCAGTAATTGAACTTTGAGTAAGAAATACAAATTAAAACATGCTAAACTGCAGCTATTTGAGTTTGGGTATGTCAATTTTATTTTACAGTGTTTTTATTTTTTTGTAAGTTAACATGTTTAACCGGTCTTGTGTGTCTTGTCTTCTTTAGCTGGTACTCCTATGGCCTCAGCTCAGTGTTTATATTTTTCATCTTTCCATATATTTGGTTGGATTAAACTTCTGGACTGTGGCTTGAACCTGGAGGTGTTCGAAAGCAAAGTCAACGTCTGTATTTACATCTTTAAAGCAATAGTTCACCCCCAAATAAAAATTTTAGTTTTATCTTCTTGCCCTTAGTGCATCCAAGATCTTGGTGACTTTGTTTCTTCAGTAAAACACAAAGAAAGATTTTGAACTCAAACCGTTACAGTCTGTCAGTCATTTAAAGTCAGTGGGATGCGTAGCTTTGAGAGTACAATAACAAGCAAACAAAACCAAAACCAAATTCAATTCTGCAAGCTTGTGGTGATATGTTGATGTCTGTGTTTGTTTGTTTCATTGTGACTTCCATTATACAGACAGACCACAACAGTTTGAATTAAAACTCTTTGTTTGTGTTCTACTGAAAAAACTGAGTCACCTACATCTTGGAATCAGATAAACATCACATTTTTTTATTTTTGGGCGAACTATGCCTTTAAGAGGGGGGCAATAACAAATTCACATTCATTTTGAAAAGTATAATTTAGTCTTTATTAATATTTTGAATGTTTAATGTTTATATTATTTCACCTTAATTTTAGCTATTTGGTTTCTTATGATGTTATCTAGTCATAATTTTAAAATTGCTACCCATTTTATACATTTGCATAAAATATATAATTTATAACAATTACATCCTATTTACTAGATTTATCATGTAGTAAATGGTTTGAGCTCTGAGTGTATTTTAACATGCTTTTGATTAGACAACAGATTGACACAATGGTTTTAGCTTTGACTGTTTCGTTTAGGGAACTCTGGAAGGGAATATGTACATTGCCTCCAGTCTCCAGATGCTTACATCCAAACCCGAGGAGCTGACATCCTACAACATCACCTCCGCTGCTACAATTATCACTAACCTGCTGTTTGCCACCATGGTAAATGAGGTAAGAATGTACAGACAATAAATAAGCTAGTATGTTTGTCCGACAGTGTGAATAGACCAAACTAACGTAGTAATATATCATATTTATATTAATGTATCTTAATTACAGTCAGTTGCAGAGTCAGTGGTGGGCACCATCAGCCAGCTCATGGAAACTGATAAAGACCAATACTCTGAAGACACTTATGATGCTTTTGAGAGGTATTTACACTCCAAACACACCTGTCCGACACACAACACACATTATGATGTGGTATAATAACAAAAACCAATTTCTGTGTATGGCAGTTACACAGAAAACTAATACATGTTTATTTTGATATATATATATATATATATAAACAAATGTAAAAAGTTACAGTGATTACATAAATTTGCCTTTCAAATGATTTACCAAACTTTCAGAAAACCTATAGTTGCCATGATTAAAAAAAAAATATATATTTTGTGCAGTTTTACAGACAACAAAAATATACCCGAAGACTGGTTGATTTAATAATAGGTTTTTATTTAAAGTAAAATGACAAAATTACAAAATTAAATTTGGAAACAATAGTTACCATGCTAAAATTATAATTTTTTACCATTACGTGTACAGTTTTTATTTATACAAAAAACTTTAAGAAGTGTTTATTGGGAAAAAATAATAATAATAAATTTTATATATTATTATATTAAAGAATGTGCTGAAAAATTACTGAGTGCATTATTAATGTGTCCTTTTACAGCATTTACATTTAGATAGTTGATAGATTATTATGTTTAACTTATTCATGTGCATCATTTCTGTAGTCTTACAAAGGCTTTGGAGGATTTTGCTTTGAACATGAGTAACATTAACTCTAGTGTATTGGTGCAACCAAACCTAGCGCTGCAAAGCATCCAATTGTCAAATTGGACCCCACAAGTTCAATTCTACGCTTTAACAGGTCAGTACCAAAACCTCATATAAAGCTTTATAATATATGTGTGTAGATATCAGAAAGATATTTAAACTAAACTAAGCTGCATTCTCATAGGACTGGCAGGGAATTCTCCCAAAAGAATTGGTTTGGTTGCAGATGATGCTAATACGACATCTTCCTCAGGAAGTTCCAGTGATCTCCTGTTAAATATCAAACTGCAAAACGATTCCAAGAAAGACTGGGGTACTGTTTGTGTTTCAATTCTCATTTTGAGAGACCTAAGCCAAAGTTTTAAATACTTTCCCCCCCTCTTTTTTCCCATAGGGAACAGAAATCTCAGTATTGGAGTGGTGCTTTATGAAAATGATCGTTTTTTCAACTCTAAACAATTTAAGAGTGAACTCGATACCAAGAGAAGGGTGGTGTCTGCCAGCCTCACAGACAAAAGCTTGCTGGATAACGTGGAGTTCAC